>VWZW01000254.1:289400-305920 GCA_013397115.1 Edolisoma coerulescens | reverse complement strand
AAAAAAATAGATGGCAGGAGGGAGAATCCTGATAAATACATCAAGCACTGTGGCCCTGAAACCTTCCAGCAGTTGTCTGGAAAAGCTGGAAATGGGAAAGTCAGCCAGGCTTTAAGCAAAATATTCTGAGAGGAATTCAAGTGACAGGATGTACCTCCACAAGTGCTCCCTCCCAGGGAGGAGCTCCCCGACCCTGGAGCGTATCCAGTACTGAGCAGGGAATCTGTGCAGCCTTGGAAAGGAAAACCCCCCAAACCAATTCCCAGCACTCTGGCCTCTAATTCTGACATCCTCAACATCCCATTCTCAGGATGGGACGCTTCACAGCTTTCCCTCTCTCCAGCTTTCCCCCTCCAGGGGTCCCAGGCCACGGGGGAGCAGCAGGGAGGGGTGGGAGCAGCCCCCTGCCACCCTGGGAGCCCTTTCCTGGCGGATCCCCGGATTCCCTCACCCGCAGGAAGTTCTGCAGCGCGTCCTGCACCGTGGCCGTGGGGGGGGCCTCGAACAGCGCCGACACCGTCCTCTTCTCCAGCCAGCCCAGGTGGGCAACCTGCGGGGAGCAAAGGGCAAGCTGCCCCACCCGCCCGGCACCAGCACGGGAACAGGGGCCTGCCCAGCCCTGGGAGCTGCTCCTGCACCCGGGAGGAAGCCAAACCCCTCGGCAGCGTCGGAATATTCCCACGGAGTATCCAAATCCGGCCACAGAATTCAACCTCAGTCAGCTTCTGCAGTTCCAGGCCTCTGGGATGTGGATGGCCCCAAATCCCAACCTGCCACGCTGCAGCCACACCGGTCCCCACCTGTGCCCTCCCTTCTCCCAGCCTAAACCTTCCACAAGAACCTGCTCCCCCACCCTGGGATTCCTCAGGAGAGGCAGGCTGAAGCCTTCCCAACCAGATCATCACGGAATCATTCCGGCTGGGAAAGCCCTCCCACAGCCCATGGGGGCCAAGCTGTGCCCGATCCCCACCTTGTCACCCAGCCCAGAGCACTGAGGGCCACCTCCAGGCATTCCTGGGACACCTCCAGGGACAGGGACTCCTCCACGTCCCTCTGCCAACACCTTCTTTACTCCTGTGTAACTCTAACAATGCAGCCTGGATGAAGCACTACCATGCTTCTCCACCCATGGATCTATTCCATGGCCTCAGCAGCTGCAGGCTGAGCATGAAGGAAGGCTCTTTTTCCACACAGGAAAAGAGCCAGGAGCTCCCAGCAGCTCAGCTCAGGGCTGCTCTGCAATTCCCACTGTCAATTATCCCAGCCACAACCTCTGCACCGTGGCTCCAATCCCGACAAAGTGCTTTCCAATGGCACAAATGGAACAGCAACTGCGGACTCTCATTCCCTTTTTCAGGCTCTAAATCTGATTTATGGCCTCTGACTCCAAGCTTTTCCCTGCCAGGAAGCACAAAGCAGCTGGCACACTGCTTCCAGTTCGGTGTGGCAGGGGCAGAGGGACACACACAACACATCACACACCAACACCGTGAGCAGAAGCTCCTGAGATGGCCCTGACCACATCCCTGTGTGCTCAGAGATGGAAGGGAGGTTGTTTTCACCAAGTGAAGCACTGAGAACAGGACAGGAGTTTGCAGCTCGGGCTTTTCCTAACCCACCCTTTGCCATTTCACCTCCCCTGCCACCAGCAGTGACCAAAAACCCAAGGCTGGAGCTGTGAGCCACTCAGAGGCCTGCCCAGGAGGTGACAATGACTCTGTTACCTGGTAACACCACCTGCCCAGGAGATAGTAGAGCTGTGGGTCCTGTGGCTTCAGGGCAATGGCTTTATCGATGTGTTCCTGTGGGAAAGCATCACCAGCACCCATCACATCTTTGTCAAAAGCAAATAGAACACCCACGAGAGCGGGGGTGGGGGGGAAGAGGAAAGGAAGAAATCTGCAACTAAAGGGTCACAATCAGTAAAATTACAGCTACAGATCCCGAATTTTCTTAGAGTGGATTCAGTGAGCAGGGAACAGCAGCATTCCTCCAATTCAGGGGCAGGAATTACTGCACACACACACACACAAGAAGCTGCCCTGCATTTTATTCCCACTCCAGAGCTGTGCCAAAGGCTGATGGGGAAGCAATCACCTGTGGCCTGTTCCATGTGCATCCTTTTCCCCTGGAACACCCACAAGGCATCGTAATAACAGTAATAATAGCAGGAATAAAGATCAGGGAATCTGAGGCAAACGAAATCCTCTTTGAGCAGTAACTGCTGCCTGGGAGGGTGTGGGTTGCTCACAGGCCCTTACTGGAGACAAGCTGGAGATGTATCTTATCACCACATCATAATTCTATCTTTCAAGCTCTCAGTCTCATGTTTTACCTCAATTCATTTGCAAGATTTCCTGTTTTTCTGCAATTACAGCGTGCAAAACTCCCAAAAGGCACGGCTGGAATCAGCCTCCTCACCCCAAACACCCACTCATGGCATCTCTGAGATCTGCTGCTTCCCTAAGGAGAACTGGAGCCCATTTTCCCAATTTCCTGCTGCAGAAATAAGTGTTGTTTGATACTCACACAGAGCCCAGTACGTCCTGGCCACTCACCTTGAAAACATATCCGGCCTGGATGCGCTTGGGAATGCTCTCGTGCTCCGACAGCTGCCCACACAGGATGGCAAACCTGCAAGGGGAGACAGCTGCATGAGCCAGCTGGGATTAAATCCAACCTAATCCACATTTACCTGCTGTCCACGGCTGCAGAAGGGACATCTACAAGTGCTCAAAGCCAGGCTGGACGGGGCTTGGAGCAGCCTGGGATAGTGGGAGGTGTCCCTGCCCACAGCAGAGGTGGAATGGGAGGAGCTTTAAGGTTCCTTCCAACTCAAAGCATCCCAGGATTCTGTGAAGTGCTTTAAGGATTCACACCTGCGTGGGGAAAACCAGGAACACGGCACATCCCTCCCAGGGAAGAGACATGAGCAGTAAAATGTAGCACCCAGGAAGGAAGGAGCTCGAAGCACGAGGCAGCGAGAGGGGCCGGGTGTGACACACGAACTCGCCGCTAAACCCGATGGCTAAAAACCAGCAGCAGCACGCTTCCACACCTGGAATCGCCTCTCTGAGCAGGGAAAACTGGGACACAACACACAGAGCAGGGCAGAGTGAAGTTACTGCAGCGAGAGGCAGACTAGGAGCAGCTCTAACCAACTACGGGGCACAGCGACCTCCTGACGCTGCAGCACGCGGGGCTCTGCTTCCAGGGAAATGCTGGGAAAACCTACCTACATCCTGCAGCTGGGAAACAGAACAACACATGGTCAGTGCTGACAGTGCAAAGCCATTTCGTTTTGTCCAGCAAGAGACCCTGACTTGTGAGCCTGAGAAGCAAGGCCCCAGCAAAATCAGTTCTTGCACGGGACGTGAAATCCAAGGGGGTTAATTTTAATTCCCGGCGGATCTGCACCCTCCCATCTCACCTCCCTGCATCACAGGGGCTCAGAACCTCCCTCCCTGCTTCACTTCCCAAGGAACAGCCCCTCAGAGAGCTCTCCAGTGGGACAGAACACGCAGATGGAAGTTGGGCCTCTCTCACCCCGCTCTGGGAATGGGGGACGCTTCCATCCCTTCTCCCATCCCTTCTCCGAGTCTGGCTCAAAAAACATCAGGTGGAACAGAAAGAGAGATGAATAACACGGCTCATTCTTGCAAAAAATAAAGCTGAAAAGCAGAAAGATGCAAATACAAATCCCTTTTCCTACACCCGCACCCTGGCGCTGCCAGATCCCGACATCGATATCCCAAAGCCTCCCTCGGGATGATTAACCACAGCAGATGTGCAGGAATCTGCCAGGAGACCTTTAAATCTCCAATCACACTTTCCTCAGTCACAGAATCCCACAAATCCCCTCACACCTCACTGCTCCATTTCCAGTGTTGCCTTTCCTGAATAATTTACCAATTTGCCTTAAATCTCTTCCTTTCCTTTGTTAATTTTTTGTGGGAAAGCTCTGGTTCAGCTCTAAAATTCTTATTTTTCATGGTAATGGCAAGGTAAGGATCACCAGATCAGTGTGTTATGGGACAAAAATCTTTTCCTGCCAGCTGGAAAAGCTCACGGCTCCACTGCCCCACTCTGCTGTGTGCAGATGATGGAATAAGGGTTTTTAGGATCTTCTCCAGTCTTTTTCCCAACAAACGTCAGCCTGGACTAAACATCCCTAACCACAACGTGACAGGAGTTGAGAAATACAAGCCAATAAAAGGCTTATTCTCTAAGATCATGAGATAAAATATTCCTAGACAATAAATCACGCCGTTGTCTCACATCAAATATAAATTCCAGGGGTTTTTTAACAGCCTGGTGAAAAGCTGATGAAAAAGCCATAAAAGCAGCAGTAAATTTAATTTCAGTCCTATTTTGGTGCCATGAAATAACCTAAAAAACGTATATGGGAAGAGATGCCTGACCTGGTTTTTCCTGTATTCCCAGGAAACCTTCCCAACCTCCTTCCCAACCCAGCTTTGCTGCTCCCACATTCAAGGCCACCGGACTGCTGGGGATTTTCCTACCCACAACTCTGCATTTCTGGGATTTTAGGCTCTGCTTTCTGCTGCTCCCTCCCCTGCTTGCTCAGCTTGGCAAGGTGGAGCCATTTATTCCAGCTCATTCTATGGGATGCCTCGGAAGGAGCACCACTGTGGAGGTGCAGCAGGGCTGAGCAGCAGGACCAGGGGAGATTAAAAATGATGATTATGGGGGATTTTCATCCCCTGTAAGCAGTGTGTGCCCTGTGCAGCACTGCCCAGATCCATCCAAAGCTTTCCTTAGGATACCCCTTGATTAATTAATTAGCCAGACTCCTCGCTAAGCTGCTGACACACCACTTCCCACAGGAATCCCAGCTCAGCGTTTCCCCGTTTACTGGGAAATCAACTCTGTGGAAGCAGGAACCCCCAGCTGAGAGAGCCTCTTCTTCCAGCTGAAACCCCCAGGCTCAGGACTGCGAAGGACTTGTTGGGTTCTGCACTCTGACTTCCCTGGAAGCAGGACTCTGCCATGGAATACAGAGCCTGCAGGACCTCCCCTCCACAGTCAGGGTGCTCTGCCAGCCCAAACACAGCTCTTCTCTCTTTCAACCACTTCAAAACCAGTTTTCCCAATATTTTATGAGCATTCCCAGTTTCTCGCCTGCCTGTGCACTAGGTAGGTCTAGGTGAGTCCCTGCACTTGAGCAAGGGAACAGGGAATTAGCAGGCAGGTGTTTAGACTGCAACAACCAAAAATTAAAGAAAGAATTTAATTGGGAATTAGTACCTTGGGAGAGACAGCAGAATTCCCAGCGACCCAGCCTGAAATTAATGACCAGCTGATCACGAAGAGGTCGGGGAAAAAAAGCTTTGGCTTTTCCAAGGGGAGACAAGATGGAAGGAAAAAGCGGCGAAGGCCGACGCTCCCCCTTCCTTACAGCCCACAGACATCCATGTGGGAGAGCTCCTGTAGTCTGGATGTTCACACTGCTGAATTCACCTTCCAGGGCAGACAAGTCAGGGGGCTGCATTCAGACAGCTCTAATTCCATGCTATTTCCCTCCTCTACATTCTGAACTATCTCCAAACACCTGTTCCTAGAGCTGCTCCTGCCCCAGATCACACCAACAGCAAACTCCCTTTTTAATCCGCCTGCAGAACAGAAAATGCTCGGCTCATAAATCCAGAGCCCAGCTGGGAATTGGCCAGATCTGGGCAGTGATGCACCAGGAGTTCAATCCTGAAGCCCTGCCAGGTGTTAAATCAAAGCCATCTCCTGGGCGTTCCCGGAATGTCCAAAATTCCGGGATCTGCCCATAGCCAGCCAGATGTACCCACAGAGCTGCAAAGGGCTGGTGACCAACACGTTCCACCAAACTGCCAGGCTCTCCAGAAGAAAGGGAGCACTTTGGAGACTCATCCAACCCAATCTCACTCCTCCATAACACACAGGATAACTCCAAGGGGGCTGGAGCTTATTATTCCTTCCACAAGGACGGCTTTCGGCAGGCAGCGCTTCACGTCCAGGGCGAGATGTCCAACTCAAACTACAGCTCCTGACACAGCACCTGCTCATTTTGCTCAGATTTCCCTGAAATCCCTCTGGTTGCACTTCCAGTATTACTTTCAGCGAGAGGAATGGAAACCAAGGCAAATCCACACTCTCCTTTCCTGATCCCTGAAGCTGCTGCCTTGTGCTCGCAGTTGTGCTGCAAACACCCACAGGGAATGGGCTGGGAATTCTAAAAGGCCACACTTGTTTCTCAGCTCATTTCTGAGAGGTTTGTGCAACCACTGATGCCCCATCCATCCATCCATCCATCCATCCATCCATCCATCCATCCATCCCTAAAAGCAAGAACAGACTCAGGAGCTTGCTCTGTCCTACTCAAAAGCTGAAATCAGCTCACGGAGAAATCAGTTTAAATGGACATAAATTCTACCTGCTCAGAGATCTTTGACAAGCAGAGCAGAGAACGACTCTGGTGTCTAAATCCAAGGTAAGCCCCAGGTAACTGTAAGCCAGGAGCAGAGAGGCCCTGAGATCATTCCCTGTAAATCCCTCATTTCCCATACACAGCTCTACTCCTAAGGCACTAAATGCACTTCATTCCCCACCCAGCTCCCACATTTCTGCTCCTCAGTGGATCCCACAAGGGCAGCAGGGGCAGAGGTCAGTCCCTCTGCACAAGGCTGGCCTGTCTGGGCAGCCCTGACCGAATTCCTGCTCCGTTCTGCCCCGAGCTGGCTCCCACGGGACCGGCCGGCTTCCAGCAGCAACGCCTACACGGAGAGCTTTGTGCCCCCTCCCAGGGCCACACAGAGCCATGAAAGGCCTCTCCTTTGTGTCTGGGCAGATCCCAAAGCCGGGCCAGACACAGCCCCAGACATTCTCTCCCTGTCATGCCAGAGAAACCACTCCTCCTCCTGCTGCCAAATCCTGCCAACCATCCAGCCCCCCAAGGAGCTGCAGCCAGCACTGACTCCCCAGCAGGAATCCTTCCCTTCCCCGAAGTTTTCTTTCCTTTTTGCTTTAAAATGTCAGTGATGGCTGAACAACAACGAGGCACTGAGGGCACAAAGCTTTCCTTGCAATGGTAACTGTAGGCAAAGCACCTCCTCTTTTCCTCGGCACCTCAAAAACTGGGAATGGTTCGGGCAGCAGGAGGGAATAACAAACACAAAAGAAAATGAATAAGCACCAAAACCCTGCACAACTTCATCTGAAGAAATCCACCAACTTTTTAAAGAGGTAACTGATTAAACAGAAAATCAACACGAAATTTGATAATTTGATTTCTGAGTGGAAACACACACAGGAAAAATGCAGCCCAGGAGAACTGCACCATCAGGCTCCACCCAGCCTGTGTGGAGAGGCAGCAAAATAACTGGGAATATTTCTATTAAAGTGGCCATTTAGGATGCAGTGGGAAGGAGAAAGATGATGTTGACTGCTGTGTGTAGAAGAAAGAATGCAAAGGACCATCACAGCAGCACAAAGCCGTGCCACTCCCAGAGCTTGTGTCCCGCACTGAATTAATCCACTTTTGTCTGAAAAACTGTAAGGAAGAGGGAGAAGAATATTGGACAGACAACATGGGTGGTGAGAGATAATAAATTATTCCCCTGTGACAGGAGATAATAAAGGATAAGGGTCTTCAGCAAGGGGATTAGTCACTAGAGAGAAATATGACAGAATAAAACTGTAATTTAAATAAATGTGAACAGCGTTCTCTGATCACTTCTCCCAAGAGCTGGGGCATCATATCCACCCCAAAAAAAGCTTTAAGGTCTCTGCTGTTTTTCCTCTCCAAGGTAAATTCAATTAGCATAAAGACAGACTGCAATTAAGCCAGCTGGTGACTACCTCAGAGCTGGGAAGGGAATAATTTCCTGTTCTATCGGTGGCAGAAAATAATAATTTGTGTGCTGATAAAGGGAGTTACGTCTTCATTCCCAAGAAATCCCACGCCTCCCACAGGTTTCCTTTCTCCAGCTGCCCTGCAGAACTGGAAGCAAGAGGTAGTTGTGCAGGAAGGAGCCTTATCCCTGTTTGGGAAAGGGGTCTGAGGGGCCAAGAATTGTCCCAAACTTGGAATTACAAGGCAAAACTGTCAATATTTGGACACATATTGGAGCAGAACCTGGCTTTGTAAAATACAAATTTCAATGTTCACCCTGGGCAACTAAACCCCATTCATTCAAAGATGTTAAACCAGCAGACAGAGCCCAACACCACGATCTGCTGGAGGTTTTCCTGGCCCCAAATTCCTCCTTCCTCTCAAAGCTTTAATTAAGAGCAGAAATTCATCACCAACAGATTAAATATCATCTTTCTAAGATGATAAAGGCATTTACTCAGATACCAGTAGTTCAAAAGAATCCTTCAAACAAATTTACTCATTGCAAGAGCACAGATCTTGTTTGGCAAAGACACTCAACAACCTGTTTTTCCCATAATTTTCATTAAAAAAAATATCTCTTTTATTCTAATTTAAGTGTTGTCAGTCCTTCAGAGCAACTGCTGACAAATACCATTCATGGAGGAATTCACCAGGGTAACAGCAAAGCACATTCCCTTATCTCCACAAATCTCTGTGCCACCCCACTAACTCTCTTCTGGAGTAATTTTTAAAAAGGACATTTAAAAATTCTCACTTCCAGGAGGCTCTAAACGCCTGTCTGATAAGACTGATGGGTCTCCTTCCTCCAGAACTAAGAGGAAAATAGGGAATTTGGCACAGCACCAAGCCCACACTCCCAGGCCTGGCTGATGGAGTCAAACACATCCCCTCTTGCCTCAAAGCAGCTCCACTTGGGAGCTTCTCCTCCAGAACTCTTCGGAGAGAAATTCATAATTATATTAATGTAAGAAACCCCAAATTTATTCCTATCATCACAAGCAAACCTACTGTCTGTCAAGTCATTTCTTACACCGAGTAAGCAAAGCTGTTAAAAATGCCTTTTTATGGAAAAACACCACCAGTGTGGCACAGTGCAAGTAACAGCAAGTAAGTTTTTGTATTTATTTTTTTTTTTAACTGCAGCTCAGCTCACAAAAACCTTCAAGTCCTCTTCCTACACTTCTCAAAAGCAAGAAGTAAACAATCACTTACCACTGGTGGCACTCAGCACTTTGGTCCCACTTCTGCAAGGCAAGTTCCAGCTCTTCCTTCCCTGGAACAAGAAATGGAGTCAGAGGTAAGAAATCCAGTTGCTTTCTCTCCCAATGTCTTTCTCTGAGGCTGTCAGAGTAACAGAATGGCATAAAAGTCATAGATTTGTTAATTTGATAAAGCCTTTGTCTTGAAAACATCCCATAAATAATTTTATCCTCTGGCAGGCTCAAAAAGCTGAAAACTAAGCACCTGCTGATGGCTAAAAGGACAATACAAAACTTAAAATTCCATGTTTAAATGGCTGCACTGATTTCCAGAAAAGAATAATTATATTAGCTAGAGTATTAACTAACTCTATTTAGTTATGTGCATAATAAACAGGACAAAAATTACTTAGATTAGTATCTTTTGTTGCACATCTTAACTGCAATAAAGATGATTTTTGTTCTACTCTGACTCACCCAAAACCTCGTAGACACCTTTGAGGTGGTAAAGAAGAACGAGGGAAGGAAATTAAAGCGAATTTTAAAATACCTGCTTTTTTTATATCTGCACTTGCTGGCAACACAGAAAATCCAGTGTGCTACAGCCAAAGCTAGTTTATTTTATGATTTATTTTAGTATCACAGAGAAATACATGGCAGCTTTGAGAAATAACATCCCCAGCTTTAACAAGGTCTCGGTCCATTTTTACTCTTTCAAAGCACAATTCCTAACCGCAAAAAAACTCGTTGAAAGCGCTGCTTCTCGCTGCCCTAAAAACCAGATTATGGGGGAAAAACCCAACAAATCCCCGGCCCTGCTGGCAAAGGGAGGGCACGGGGGAATCCTCACCCTCGGCGGCGAAGGATCTCCTCTCGTCCGCGTCCTCCGTCAGCTCCCACACGTCGCAGCGCGCCCGCGCCAGGCGCCACAGGAACTCGCGCTGCCCCGCGTACTGCAGGGACACACACACCCCGCACAGCCCAGCTCAGGGCCCCCGGCAGCCAAGGCTGAGGGGGAGACTCGCAGGGATTTCTCTAAGCTTTAAAATGCCTCGGTTCTGCAGGAGCTGAAGCAGAACTGCAGCGGAGGGAAGGGAGGGCACGTTTGTACCGGATTGTCCCCCCGTGCTGGGAACTGCGGGGCTCCTCCAGTGCTGTGCACAGCTCTGGGATTCCCAGCTCAGGACAAGGCAGTGAGGGGCTGGAGCGTGTCAGGGGAGGGGAACGGAGCTGGAGAAAAGGAGGCTCGGGGGGAGCTTTTCCCTCTCCACAACTCCCTGACAGGAGGGGGCAGCCGGGGGGAAAGCGGGAACAGGGATAGGACAAGGGGAAACGGCCTCAAGTTGTGCCAGGGCAGGGTCAGGCTGGACACCAGGAGGAATTTCTTCCTGGAAAGGGTGGTCAGGCCTTGGCAGGGGCTGCCCAGGGAGGTCTGGAGTGCCCATCCCTGGAGGTGTCCAAGGAATGACTGGACGTGGCACTCAGTGCTCTGGGCTGGGGACAAGGTGGGGATCGGGCACAGGCTGGACTCTGAGGGAAGAAATCCCTCCTGATGTCCGAGCTGACCCTCCCCCGGGGCTGGAAAATACAACAAGGCACCTTTACCGCCAGCTTGTTGTTGAGGAGGAGCTGGAAGCCCTCCCTCTTGTC
The DNA here is from genome assembly GCA_013397115.1 of Edolisoma coerulescens. Taxonomy (NCBI): domain Eukaryota; kingdom Metazoa; phylum Chordata; class Aves; order Passeriformes; family Campephagidae; genus Edolisoma; species Edolisoma coerulescens. Next base: position 295,186 of record VWZW01000254.1, on the reverse strand, counting down.
CCGCTCGTCCCCGCCGTGCAGGCGGTCAGCCTGCTCCAGGAGCTGCCCCAGGCCCTCCTCCAGCGTGGAATCCAGGAGCAGAGGGCTCTCATCCTCGGGGACCAGGTCCAGGGAGTCCCTGCGCACGGTCCTCACCGTGTCACAGCTCACTTCGTCCTCGCTCTCCCGCTCCGACTCCCGGTCGTAGTCGGACTCGGCGTTGGCCGTGGTGTAACTTCGGGGGGAAAAATAACACCAAAGCAGCCTGAGGAGCTGCTCCTCAGAGAGGAAGAGTCTCTCAGCTTATCCCAGAGGAAACTGCCCAACCCGCGTGTCTCCAACGACCTCATTTTTCATATCACCCTCGGAAAGCTGAAGGGTGAAGGTGACAACAAAGTTGGGTCCCAAGTCAGTTTTGAGCAGCCTGGTCTAGGGAAGGTGTCCCTGCCCAGGGCAAGGGGATGGAATTTAAGGTCCCTTCCCACCCAAACCATTCCAGGATTCTAACTGTCCCCACCTCCCCTGCACACCCTGTCAGCTGCTCCCTCTCAGCCTTTCCAACTTCAGGGTAAGAGAATTAAACAGCTAAAACCAGGGCCAGACAATGCAGGTAAATATATGGGTGATAAAAGAGAACCTCAACAACACCTGTGCAAAACACAACTTGAGGGGTTTAGCCTTTTCCAGGGAATTTCAGGCACAACAGCTGTCCTCGCAACACCTGCTACCTCCATCACCCTGAACACTAAATGCTACACAGCCTGTTCCCACTGCCACCTGGAAAAGCTGCAGAACAGCAGGAAAGCCACCAGGACTATGCCCCAGGAGCAAGGAATCCAGGAAGGATTCACCACACGTGCAAAAGCTCAGGGAATGACCAGCAGCTGAAGTAGTCAAACAAACCAGGACATGGTTTGGGAGATTATGGAGGTGCTGGTGAGACTTTGGAGGTCTCTCCCAACCTCGGTGATTCTGTAAAGCTCAGAAGAAAGCTTCTGAAAACGGCGAAAATTAAGCTCCCCTCAGCACCCAAGCTGGGCATTTAAAATTTAAACCAGCGTTACGCAGTGGTTCCGCAGCAGGAGGGAGGCTACTTACAGAGCTGGCTCCTGTTCAAACAAGACTATCTGTGCCCCTGCAAGCTCTTAACTACAGAACAGGCACAAATCATCCAGTCCTTTCAAAATGTGCACTTGGACATGGGGATTTTGTCGATTTAAGGCAATAACTGCCCAAGAGAACTTGAGCAGCTCTGCTGGAACTGAATTCCCTGCACTCTGGGGGCCCTGGGTACTTCCAGCTGTGCTCATTCCTCCTACCAGGGACAGCCCTGTGGCCCTGCCTTTGTCTGGGGACACAGATATGTGACCACAGCCCCTATCTGAAGGGGGCAGTGACAGGGCTTTGCCCCCACACAGATAACCAGACACGTTTGGCTATCAAAGCTTCCTGAGAACCACCCCTAACTCTCAAGAATTCCCCTCTCTGCTCCCTCACCCAGAGATTCAAAGCCCCACCATTTTGTCCTGAAACATTTGAAGGCAAGAAATAAAGCAGCGGCCTCACGCTGCCAAGGCAAGAAAGCAAGGATGCCGTGCTGGAGGTGACACTGAATTAAGGGATAATGCACCAACACTGGGGCAGGTGACACTGGCACGGCTCTGTCTCGGATTAAAACCCTCATTTATTTACATTTCTCAATATTAATGACATCATTAATTCTCTAGACCACCTCACCTCCAGTAATTAAACACCAACTCGTCGAATTCCCTGATTTCCCCATCCTAACCCCCAAGAGCTGCCAAGATTTCAGTCCTTCAACTCAAAAAACGACCCTCTTTTCATCCAGACAGCCCCTACAAGATTCTGCTGGTTCAAAAAGACAAGAAAACCAAAAGTTTTCAGGGAGATTAAGGGATTTAGGTCTTGCCAGCCTGTTTTCCTGCCTTTACAATGATGGAAAGCTCTGGAATGCTTTAGTAAGGCCATCCTGAAGGAAAACAACCCATGGAAAGAGAAGGTGAAGAAGCCCAAAAGTCAAAGCCAAGCAGGGAAATTAAGCAGCACAAACTCCCCGAAAACTCTTGTGAGATTTTTGGGGAATTGTGTCTGAAACTGGAGAAGCTGCTCATGCCCAAAATAAAGCTGAAATGGGGGTTCTTTGCTCTGAATCTCACACTGAAAGAATTCAGCTGCCAGCAAGGAACACCTGGCTGGAATTCATCAGCAGCAACAGGCTCGCTCCTCCTCCCAGCGCCTGCTCCAAAGCCTCAGTACCTCTTTCCAAAATTTACATTTCCTCCCCCGAAAATGTTACTTTTCAAGCACATCTACATCCCTAACAGACAACACTGCACACTACAGGCAGCTGGTCCTGCCCAGCTGATATTATTACACCTCTCAGAGTGAGGCATGAGCTGAGATTCCAGTTTCAAATCAGGTGGGAGCTGCTAACGCAGCCATCCGCACACTGGTTATTACAGATGTTAATTAAAACGTACAGACTGCTCCAACCACCACTGGATTCCAAATAAATTAACGAGTTTTTGCAGTAACATACACCCCTGTCCCCTTGGGAGGTGCCTTTTCTCTAACTCTGAATTCCTGGCCTCTATCACAGCTCACGGTTTTCTGAGAGCTGAGGGCAGCCAGGGCTGGGATGTGTGGACAAAACCCCCTTTCCCAGCAGTTTTTCCCAAACCATTGTCCCCCTGGTGACTCAGTGCACCTGCTGTTACCCAAATACCCAGGTCCTGCCTGCAGCACCAACTCCACAGCTCAGAAATCTGCTCTGCAGCCTCGTCACCCTGGTACACCAGCGTGAATCACCCCCTCCCTCGCTCCCCTCTCCTTCCAACACCCACCTGAGCTGAAGGAAGCTCTGCAGCCCCAAAGAGATCACAGCAGCTCCCTGCTGCCTCACCAGCTCCAGTTGTTAGAGACAAACACGAGTTCAGGGCAGCCACAGATCCCTGCCCTTTGTCCTGGGAGGACAAATCCCTGCTGCCAAGTGCCAGCTGGCACCAGCTCCCAGGTCCAAATTCCCCCTGAAATGCTCCCACTGCTGTAAAATCCCTCTTTGAAGGACATTTCATCCCAGCTGCTCTGGGAAAACGCATATGGCAGTGTTTTGGGACACACTTTCATACCCCAAAAGCGACAAAAGTGGTCAGATCCAGGCACAAAAGAGCAGCACTTCCTCAGAAAATCAGCAATCACACGTGCAGGAGGACTTGCTACCTGTCTGACATGACTAAAGCAGCAGCTATATTGGCATTTTTAACGATGTTCTTACACCACACGGAACTTTTCTGTCGTGTGCAGGGCCAGGAGTTGGACTCGGGTGATCCTCCTGGGCCCCTTCCACCTCAGGATATTCCCTGATTCGATGATTTGATCATTTTCACCTGATTTTAAACCCTAAGGCCTTAAGACAATTGATCAGTGTGACACAGGGAGAAAAAAATTCCCAAGAAATGAAGACATTTCAGTTCATTGCAGACATTCAGCTAACACATTTTTGACTTCCTCAAGTTCTCCAGACACTCTAAAATACACATTTATATATTTATATATATTTATTTCTACTTACATGTATATATGTATCCATATACACATTAAAATACACATATATATGTGTGTATGCATGAAAAAATGTAATATATATTAATATAATATATATTGTCTGGAAATTTGATTTCTAAACTCTCTCACTCCAGTGCCAGGCTGGACTTGTACTTCCTTTCCTTCTGCAAGGTTCCTCAACCAAATTATTCCTTTAAAAACCCTAAATACATATATATATATACATATATATATATATATTCTTTTTCTTTCTCTAAAAGTCAGGATCATTTCAGATCTCTCAGTCTGGCCCTGGCAGTAACACACTTACTGCAATAAAAGCAAATTAAAACAGGCTGCAGGGGAAGAAAATCCCCTTTTTTACGTTCTGAACTGCCCAGATGTGGCACCAAATCCCCCAAAAGATCCATCCCGGTGCTCTGCTTACCCCCCTTCACTCTCTCCATCATCTGTGTTGGCGTTCCCTGAGCTGGCTGTGAAATAAATGGAGCTGGAGCCTGTGGAGTCACTTCTCTCCCTGGAGAAGGGGAACTTCCTCCTGCGAGTCACCCGCTGCGTTTCTTCCAGGTGGGTCCTGCAGGGAAAGAAAAAGGGAGAGAAATAAATATTTGGTAGTGAAATATCTGCTACTCCCCTTCTCCTCTCCAGCAGGCTCCACCCGATGCCCTTTACATCCCAAGAACTCCCAAGGTGGTTTTACTCCTGCTTGTACAAACTCAAAGGGGAGCTAACGCTGCGTTCTGCAGGCAAAGCAAATCCTGCTCCATGGAGAATCCATGGAGAATCCATGGACAATCCACAGATGTGATGTTCACCCAGCCTCTTCAGCAGGCACTGGAGTGACAGAACGGCTCCAGATGGGAAGAGGGGAAATTTAGGTTGGATATGGGGTTGAACCTTTCCCTGTGAGGGTGGCGCAGCGCGGGAACGGATTTCCCAGAGAAGCTGCGGCTGCCCCTAAAACCCAAACACTGCCCCACCCCTGGAATGCTCCAGGCCCCGCTGGACAGGGCTTGGAGCAGCCTGGGCTCGTGGAAGGTGCCCCTGCCCACGGGTGGGCTCTGAGCTCCCTTGCAGCCCAGGCATTGCGGGATCCTGGGGCTGTTTGCCCGTGCCAGGGAGCGCCGGAGCCGAGCCCAGGAGCGAGGGGCGGTACCTGACTTCCCCCACGATCTCCACCGCCAGCTGCTGGAGGCTGTTCCGCAGCTCCTCCACCTCCTTCCTCAGCTCCACGATGCTCCTCACCACGAAGTCCAGGCGCTCCAGCAGCTCCAGCTGCTCCTCCTGCCTCAGCAGGGGGCTGGGCACGGCTCCGTCGCCCGCGGCCGCCGGGGGCAGCGCTCCGGGCACGGCCTGGGCTGCAGCAGAGCACAGAGTCAGATCCAAGCAGGAAAGGATTCCCTGGGGGAAACCTGGCCACAGCTCTGCTGGCAGGGGGTGTGGGGCTTGATAGGGACACCAAGATCAGGGGGCTGGAGCAGCTGGGCTGCGGGGAAAGGCTGGGAGAACTGGGGCTGGTCAGCCGGGAAAGGTGAGGGCTCTGGGGTGACCTCACGGCCCCTTCCAGGGCCTGAAGGAAAGATGGGAAGGGACTCTTTACAAGGGCCTGGAGAGACAGGACAAGGGGGAATAGCTCCAAACTAGAACAGGGGAGGTTTAGATGGGATATTGGGAAGGAATTCCTGGCTGGGAGGGTGGGGAAGCCCTGGCACAGGGTACCCAGAGCAGCTGTGGCTGCCCCTGCATCCCTGGCAGCGTCCAAGGCCAGGTTGGACAGGGCTTGGAGCAGCCTGGGGCAGTGGGAGGTGTCCCTGTCCGTGGCAGGGCGTGGAATGGGATGAGCTTTGAGGTCCCTTCCCACCCAAACCATTCCAGGATTCCATTACTCTCTGATCACTGCGGAAAACACGGTTTCACTTTCTATTCCCCAAGTTCTGCACCGACGAGGATGAAACCCAGCCCAGGGTTCTGAATGAGCATTTCTAAAGGCCCAACACCCCAACCTCACCTCCCCTATCCCGGCCCCATCCCCTCTATTCCAGCCCCACTCCCCCATTCCATCCCATTCCTCGCATTCAACCCCTTTTCTCCCCTACTCCAGCCCCATTTCCCTCATTCTTCCCATTCCAACCCCATTCCCCTCATTTCAACCCCATTCTTCCTACTCTAACTGCATTTCCCCCTACTCTTCCTATCCCAACCCCATTCGTCTCTATTCCAAC
>VWZW01000254.1:252503-286057 GCA_013397115.1 Edolisoma coerulescens | reverse complement strand
AGAGCCGCTCCAGGGTGGAAAACGCGGCCAAGGGAGTGGGCATGGCTGGGGCTGGGGCTGACAGGAGCCGGGCGGCGGCTGGGATCGGCGGCTGGGATCACTGGTGGGATCACTGGCTGGGATCAGTAGCAGGGATCAGTGGCTGGGATCACTGTCCGGGATCACCGGTGGGATTGCTGGCTGTCACTATCAGATAAAGCCACAAAGCAAACGTTACTCCCCACATCCTGCAGGACGCTGTAGGAGCCCCCAGCCGTGTGTTTATCTGGGGTTTCCCTTTTCCCGACGATCCTCCCCCTCCCAAAGCCCGGATCTGCCGGTGCGGTTTGGGGCAGGAAGGGGGGACAGTGAAAACGGCACATGAGCAAAGGGAGGGAGTTGTGATGGACACTGCTGCTGCTGCCACTGGAGAGGTCCCAAAGGAAGCAGCAGTGGATTGGGAATGGGACGTGTGGGGATGCTGCAGCACCAAAGCATCTGCTGGCATTCGGGATGGTACAAATGGATCGAGAGATGATGGATGAGGAACAGGAGGGGCACATGGATTATGGCACTGGGGGGAGCAGCCTGGAGCAGCAGGGCTCAGTCTGCCCTCCGGACACTCTGCAAACTCTGCCCTTTGCCAAAGGGGCAAAGCAAACGTTTCCAGCCTGAAACTTGGCATCAAGCTGAGGCTGGAAACTCCGTGTCCTGGCCTTGCAGGGGGGAGCAGCCGCGCGTTCCTGGCAGTGGTGCCTCCCAGGATGGGCTGATGGCAATTCCTGCCCTGAGGGCTCTCACTGGAGCTGTGCTGGGAACAGGGGGTGGCAGCATGTGTCACTCACCGCTCCGTGCCTGTCCCGCAGGAGGTTGGGCCCACCATGGTGGGCGACGAGCACTCGGATCCCCACCTGATGAGCATCCTGGGGGCCATGAAGAGGAGCACGCTGGGCAACAACTTGTGAGTCCTGCTCTCCTTATTTTCCCCAGAAATGCGGAACGTTTTCACTCCTGGCATTCCCCACAGCACCTTCCAGCTGTGCAGCTAATCCCGGGGCTTGCACGTGTCCTGCTAACGAGGAAACGCTCCCTGATGTTTCACTTGGGTCTTTATTTTCCCTTGCTCTGACCCTGTTCTGGCACCTGACCCACCTTTCCCTCTCTCGGTGCCATCCCTGCCTTGCTCTGCCTGTGGCCTTTCTTGGTGCTGAGCCACCTGGGATGCTCACCCACAGTTCTGTCCCATCCCATCCCACCCCACCCCACTCACCCACAGTCTGCCTGTCCTGTCCCTCCCACCTGCAGTCTGTCTGTCCATCCCATCCCGCTCTCCAGTGCAGCTCGAGGTTTCACCCAAGCCAGCCCTTCCCAAATCTCTTCCATGGGCAGCTGAGCCCCAGGGGTGGAGCTGCTTCCCATTCTGTCGTGCCTGACTCCAACCCCTCCATGGGCGTATTCCCAAACTGTGGATATTTGCCACTTCTCCATGTCCCCACCTCTGCCCACACCAAGTTTGACCCAAGCCTTCGGCCCAGTGCCACTCAAAGATGTGACCAGCGTCTTCCTCATGGTTTGGCCCACTTTTTTTTTTTCCTTTTTTTCCCCTCACTTGATATCCCACTTCTTAGTTTTCCCTGGGAAAAAAACCCAAACCAATGGCAAAGCAAAACAAACCCCCAAATGCAAAAGAACTTGACAGAGAGGAGCAGCTCCATTCCTGCTGTGCTGAGGTGTGGAGTAGAAGGAGGAAAAGGACGAGGAGGAGAAGGATGAGGCATTAAAACAGAAGGGGCATCTCATCCCAACATTCCATCTCATCCCATCCACGGAGCTGGGAAAACCCACCTACTGAGCACCACCAGCCTGGCACAAACACCAGGTGCTGGATCCTCGGCTGCTGCGGCGTTAAAAATCTGAGCGGGGTGGGAAATTTTAATGATAAGGAGATAAAATACAAGTATTGAGGCCCCCCCCCATCCCAGCCGAATTCCCGGGGGGGGTTGCCGGGCTGATCCTTCTCCCTGCTGCTATTCCCAAGGCCGTGGGTGGGCAGGGATTGGCAGCAGAGCCAGATTTGCAGCCACCCGCCGCGCCGAGCCCGGAGTTACGCAACGGGACGGGAGACAGAGCGGGGAGAAACACAACAGGCTCCAGGAGGGAACTGGATCCTGGGAGATTTGGGCTAGGATCCCTGGGATTCAGGTGAAAAAGGAAGGCAAAGACAGAGAAAAGGCCCTGTGGTGCCTGCCCCGGCAGCTGGGGGAGCTGCAGCGCTGTGAGGAACAGAAGCACCACGTTCTGCTTGTCTGGGAGAAGGGGTACGAGCTTCCTATGGGATCTCCCTGGTGGATTCACCACCTTGCTCCCCTCCCTGTGGCCCGGAGCGTTCTGAGCTCCTCCTGCCCCACCTGCTCCTTGGCACGGCCTGTGTCACAGCTGGGAACTCCACTGTGTCCCTGGGGCACATCCCCCTGGCACATCCCTGGGGCACATCCCCGTGGCACATCCCCGTGGCACATCCCCCTGGCACATCCCCTGGGGCACCTCCCCTGGGGCACCTCCCCCTGGCACATCCCCCTGGCACATCCCCCTGGCACATCCCGAGGGCACATCCCCAGGGGNGCACCTCCCCTGGGGCACCTCCCCCTGCCACATCCCCGTGGCACATCCCCACGGCACGTCCTCCCCGTGTGTGCCTGAGCAACAGCAGTGGGGATAGGCCGCAGCTGGAACGTGGCTGCTGGCACCCCCGAGAGCACAGCCACGTGCCAGCGGGGCGAGCCCGGCCGCCTCCTCCAGAATCCCAACCAGGGCTGGGAGCTCCAGGAGCTGCACTGTGGCCGAGCAGGATTTTCCATCCCCAGCTCCTTCAGGAGCAGAGCCTGGCTATGGATGCTGCAAACCCCCTTCCTGTAGCACCTTGGGCCCCAAAACTTTAACCATGACCTTACAGGGAGCCTGAAGGAGAAGCCTGAGCAGCACAGAGCTGCTGGGAAACTGGGATGTATGGGTGAAGCACTGAAATTCCCATAACAAGGGAGCGCACAGATCCTGCTCCGCAGCTCTGCACGGACACGTGGCCCCTCATTAAGTCCCAAAAGGTGTTGGGGGCAGGGACGTGGTCCCTGCCCTCCCTGTCGAGGTCAGAGCCCTGGGGGCAGCCAGGTGTGGCAAGGGACAGCCAGATGTGGCAAGGGACAGGCAATCCCTGGCTGGGCATGTCCAGCGTCCTTTGATCTCAACTGCAACCCGATGCCTTCCTTGGGGTTTGGGAGCTGAGGGCTAAGACAGCTGCCAAAATTACACGTCCCTGCTCCTCCAGGCACAGCCAAGCCCCTCCTCAGGGAGCTAAAGGAGAGCTGGGTCCAGATCCCAAGGAGGTTGGCTGCTCCATCCCTAAAAATCGCTGCGTGCGGAGGACGCTCCTGCCCCATCCCTGTGGGTGCAGCTCTGGGCTCTCCAGGTTTGGCACAACCCAACGGTGCCCTTGTGGGGTCACAACCCAACCTGTGCCAGGGCACAAGTCCTCTCCAATCTGGCACAACTCCTCTTTTCCCTGCTGGTGTTTACCAGGAAGAAAAGGCTTTGCAGGTATCCCAGCCCCTCCACCCCAACCAGATGCACACAGAGACGGCGGCGTCTCCGATACCCACGGCATGCAGTCTTCATTTTCCTCAGCTCAGGGCTGTGACAGAGCCCTGGGAACTCTTCCCTCCTGCTTTTAGCTCAGCCACTCCGTTTTTTAGGTTCCTACAAATCCCTGCCTCTGCTACTTCCTCTGAATAATGGGAATAATATTTACCAGCTCCCACTGCGAATCTGAAGGGTATGTGGCAACCCTCCTGGAGAAAGCACAGACTTCAAAGACACTTATAATAATGCATATTATCTTTACACCACATCTATAATTACAGCTGAATACAGTCTGTCTTGAGAAACTGGAAAATTTCTCACATCTCAGGGTTATTTCGTGCTTTAAAGCACTCCCAGCTCCAGCACGGCTCCAAAATCCAAGCAGGAGCAGCTCTGGAAAGGCTTTTGGATCTTTTTTTATCATTATTAGTAGGAAAAGCAGGAGAGGCTTTGTTCAGGTGCCCAAACAGGATCCCCAGGGATCCTGCAGCCCATCATTATCTGCTTACCTGGCACTGCGAGTCAGCTACAGCTGAGCTGCTCTGGGCCTTGTCCCAAAAGTCGAGTCAAAGGAAAGGCTGGCACATCCAGTGCCAAAGGTCCCACTGCCCAGCCCAGCTCAGCTGTCCCCACCCAATTCAGCCCAGTTTGTGTCTGGTCCCTGCACTGGGGAGCAGCGTCACAGCCCTCGAGCTTCTGGGACGGAGGGGCAGGAATGTGGGACAGCTTCTGCTCCAAGCACAGAGCCAGCACAAACCACCGGGGACTCGGAGCTGGACAAGGATCCGGCATCAGATCCCAGCCAGAGCTGCCGGGGCAGAGCAGCCTGGGCTCCACCTTGCCTGGCACCTCCGTGCAGGACAGACTACTGCCTTTCCAAAGGTTTCCCACCTGGCTGAAAGCAGCACCTTGTTCCAACCCCCAAATTCCAACAGACTCTCAAACCCACCCATCTCACAGACACGCTCTGACACAGGCAGAACGTCGGGGCTTCATTCCTTAGAAACACCTGAATCATTCCTCTCCTCCTCCATGAATTCCCAGGTGTGTTTAAAACCTGTGTTTCCCTGTGACCCCTCCGCTGCAGCCTCAGGCCAGTTACTGAGCAGCATGTGGCTCTGGACACTGGCCCCTGAGCCACATTCCCACCCCACCTGATCCTTCCCTCCTGGACAGGATTCCCTTGCTTTGGCACCGTGGGCTGTGCCTTCCCCTGGGGTTAACCGAGGCCCCACGCGCCTGAGCCGGGCGTGGCCGCTGGTCCTACAGGGGTCAGGAGTGAGGCAGGCTCACTTCCACCAGGAGATTCCCGTCTCTTCCTCCCCCAGCTCACCTCATTCCCGTCTTTCCCGGGTGCAGCTGTGAGTACTTCGTGAACGACGCTCCGCGCGTGGTGCTGGACAAGCTGGAGAGCCTCGGCTACCGCGTGGTCAGCATGACCGGCGTGGGCCAGACCCTGGTCTGGTGCCTCCACAGGGAATAGCCAGGGAGAATCCGGCCTTCTGCCCGGACAGCGTCCTGCTGGAGATCATCTTCTAGGACTGGCGGCAAATTTCTCCCCCTTAATTCCTTCCTGTCCCAGACTCCGGGCACTCGGGCAGGGGGAGGAAGGGCGTAGAGGCAGAGCTGGAGCCAGTGGAATTTTGCCATCCCCGTCATTTCCCAAGAGCAGGGGGAGGAAGGTATGCCCAGAACCAGGCAGAGGGAACAGATGGCTCCAGCTCTGCCTTCAGCGGGATGGCAGTCTGGCAAACTCCAGCTTTTTACATTTTAATTATGTATTCAGCATGCCCTGGAGGAAGCTCCATAACAGACCTGTCTGCCTCCTCCTTGGGCTGCCCCCGAGAGCTCCGTGCCTTCTCCCGGGCCAGGGGCTTAGGGAGGGACACCAAGCACGGACACCATCCCACCTCATCCCTGAAATCCAAGGGGGAACCACTAAACCTACCTCCCTCCAAGAATCCCTTCCCTCGGCAGCAAGGCCCGTTTCCATCTCAGCAGCAGCACCAGGCTTCCTGATCCCAGACTGCCCTCCAAGCCTAACACGTGGTTCCCAAAACAACTGTTGTTATTAAAATACCTATTCCAGGTGCAGGCTCTAATCCCCACACTGCTGGAATGCTAGGGGCTGTGTGTGGATCCTGCCGTGGGGGTAACACCAATAAAACATTGCTCCAAAGAGACCAACGTCCTCCTGTGGGTTGTTTAAAGCTCTTGCCAAACCCCCCTGGATGCACGGCTCCCCACCAAGCTTTCAGGGGTTAAAAGCTCCAGGGTTTGGTGTTCTGGTGGCACCTCTCCCACCCTATCCCACGGGATGGGGCAGCTGCTCTGGGCACACACTGACAGGGTAACACCGGCACTCTGCGAAGGTCAGGCAGCCATTCCTCCCCCAAACCTGGAAAGGGGTAAGGCCCGCAGTCCCTGGGAGTTTCCATTCCCACAACACCTTTAAAAAAAAGGAGGTTTATTGACTTAAATTAAGAAACAGCTCTGGGGGGACGGAGGGGTGGCAAGAATCCATACTCTCATGCTAAGTGTGGGACTTTTCCTCCTCGTCTTCCCGCTGGAGCTGCTCGATGAGCTGCTGCCTCTCGGCTGCCTGGCGCATCCTCATCATCACCAGGCTCTCGTAGTCCCGCTCCGACACCACAGAGGCCTGGGAAGGAGCAGGAAACACACACAGAGCCCGTCAGGACAGCACAGACTCCCAGACCCACCCCAAATCCCCCTCACAACACCGGTGTTCCGGGCAGGAATCGCTTTGATCCCACAGAAATCAGGTGAGGTGGGTGAAAGCTGCCTGGCTATGGGAAATAACCAGGAATTGTTATTAAAATGATTATTAAGAACAACAAGCAGTAACTGTGGTCGGTGAGGAAAGCATTCCATGGGGCTGGATGGGGCATTATTTTGGATGACAGGCTCACCCTGCACCAACCACACTGGTGCCCGAAGTCCAGCGTACACTTCACCTGTTACAAAGGCCAGTGCCATAAAAAATCAAACCTTTGTGGATTAGTCATGGAAGTGACTAAGTCTGAGGGTGCTGAGGCCCTGGCACAGGGTGCCCAGAGAAGCTGTGGCTGCCCCTGGATCCCTGGAAGCGTTCTAGGCCAGGTTGGACAGGGCTTGGAGCACCCTGGGATAGTGGAAGGTGTCCCTGCTCATGGCTTGGGGGGGAACTGGATGAGCTTTAAGGTCCCTTCCCACCCAAACCATTCCAGGATTCCAACAGCTGCAATCAATGACCTCGGAGGTCTTTTCCAACAGGAACAACTCCGTGATTCTAAGTGGCTGAAGCAAGAAAACCCCCAGAGGGATGTTCCCAAACCTGACACAGGAATGGAACAGTTTTCCAGAGCTCCCGGAGCCTTCCTGCTGCGTGTGGCAGCAACAGTCACGTCGAGGCAGCTGATTGCAGACTCTGCCTAATGAACGTGGGCAGCAGATGACAGCAGCTCCGGTGCTTTGGCACCGCTTCCAAAGCCATTCCACACTAGTAGGTGGCCGTGCTATTTTGGATGTATGAAAGCACTGCGAGGCTTGGAAACATCCAGCTCGTTCCTTGACAGTTCAGGTGGAAATAAAAGCGTCTTGACAGAAGGTGAATGGAAAAAAAAAACAACCCCCTTCATATTCATTTTTCTAGGAAGCGGGGTAAGCGGTGAGCGCAGAGAATCACGGAATCCCAGAACGGTTTGGGTGGGAAGGGATCCGAAATGTCAATCTGCTTCCAACCTCGTGCCATGGGCAGGGACACTTTCCACTAGCCCAGGCTGCTCCAACCCGGCTTTGAACATTTCCAGGGATGGGGCAGCCACAGCTCCTCCAGATATTGAAGGATTCGTTAGGGAGCAGAAGGGATATGAAGGCAGTAGAATGGCTAAATAAGCCTCTGCATGGAAACACGGGCGAGCGCAATTCCTTATCCCATGCCAGCAAAGTGGTTCCTCCGGCTGCGAGAACACAATGAAAGCCCACAACAGATAAGGGAACATCAAGTGGGAAATTAAGAGTCTAATTGGTGTCTCAGGAGCCACCTGAGCGAAATGACCTTTGGGTGCTGGCAGCAGCAGTGTCTGAGAAAGCACCGATGGTATCAGCCCTCAGCCGGGATCCTTCCACGTCCCATCCACCAGCCCCAGGAATTCGCTGGGCTGGATGGAAGAGGCTGCGTGAGACTCATGCAGATGAATCACCCACACAAACCTGAAGCCCCACCTCGCGCCGGGACTGAAATTTAAAACAGACAGCAGATTATCTGCAGCCCGGTTTGGGAGCTCTGCTGACACGAGGAGCCCTCGGAGCGGCAGGAGGGGGAACAGCCTGATCCAGGTGGGCTCCCAGCACGTGCTCCCGGGTGCCTGAGTGTGGGCCGAGGCTCTGCCACTCCACACACCTACTTCCTGCAATCCTGGCAATTACCAACCGAGTGAAACCCGGTTTCTGACGAGGCTGACTCAGCAAGGGCTTGGCTCAAAACAAACACATCCACGCAGGGAGCCGCAGCCCGGGAAGCAGCGCCGGGTGGCACATGAAGGGACGGCGGCGGCGGCAGTGCGGGGGAGCTTTGGCACTCTGGGTCCAGCCTGGCTGAACTCCTGGACTCCTGGCCGAGTTCTCCCTGGACTTGCTGCTTCATCCCGGTGAGCGTGGCAGGCCTGGTTCTCCGAGTGCTCCGGCAGCTTCTCCTCTCCACTCCTGGACTCCGGGCTGCTCCGACAGGCGTAAGTCTCCTCTGCACTCCGTTCTCCCAGCGCTGCCTCCCGCGTCGTGGCTTTTCACATCCCCCTTCGCCCATATCCCCCCGGTTCCTTCGGTGGGACTGAGTCACCGTCTCGTTCCCAGCCACCCACGGCGCTTTTCCGGCGGTGCCCCTCCGCAGAAGGTGCCCGGTTACCATGGCACCCGAGTGCCCTTCTGTTCTAGATGCCAGATTAGATCTGTTCTCATGGTGACTGTGCCTCTGCTGTTCCCCACCAGCCCAGAGCCGCAGCGCACGTTCAACGAGCTCGCTCACGCTCCTCTCCGCTCCGGGAGGAGACTCCCTGAGATCCAAGCCGAGCCGAGCGCTCCGAGCCACGGCGCGGAGTTTGCGTTTCCTGCACCACCGGCCTCTCCATTTTCCTTGCAGCTCCGGGAACGGGGCAGGAAGAGGTTGTTCCTGCTGCGTGGCTCGCTGCCGACCCCGCGGCTCCTGCCCGTGAGGAGTCGGCATTCCTGCTCCTCGCCGCCTTCCCTCAGCATGGATACTTGGCGCAGGGGGTCCATCAAGTCCACCACCTTCTTCCGGCGCTTCTCCCTCAGGAGGCACAAAAAGCTGGGCAACCAAGTCATCATCCTGAACCAGAACAGCCACACGCTGGACACGGACGGCCAGAAGAGGGAATGCTTGAGGGATCTGAAGGACAAGTCTGAGTACCTGTCCTGTCAGAGCGAGCAGAACCTGGCCAAGGCACAAGCCCCTCCCAAGCCTCCCCGGCTGTACCTGGACAGTTCCAGCTGCCCCAACATCATCGACCGCACGGATTCCCACTCCGACCTCTCCTTTTCCGATGCTGCTCCGTACCACAAAGCCTCTCCAACGCACAAGGACCAGGCGACGGACCGCGGCCCCTCAGAGGCAGGTCTCCAGAACAGCACCACTCTTCCCGACCTGGCTGACCCCTTCCTGTCCTTCAAAGTGGATCTGGGGCTGTCGCTGCTCGAGGACGTGCTGCAGACCCTCAGGAAACAGAACCCGAGGGATTACGCCATTTGAAGGCATTCACTGTCCGGCACATCCCAGTTACTCGCTGCTGCTGCCGGTTCCCCGATCCGGGCGGGAGGAAGGATGCTGGAGCATGCCTGCTGTGTGTGGCCCGTTTTGTTGTCCTCGCCTCACCCACCACAGACCGTCCCTGTCCTTGCCAAGGAATCCTCTGGAGCAGAGCCCACGGCCTCCGTGCTCAGGTGAGAGCACTGGCTGCTGTCTCGTGGGCAACTTTCACCCCGGGAATTTCCCACTCCAGACTGCACGCCCCCTCCTCAGGGAAGACTGGCGTTTTTTGGGAAAGACTTCTTTTGGGGATGTGACACTGCGGGGCAGGGACACGCAGGGATTTGGCATGGATCACCTGTGGAAGAGCAGCAGCACTGCACCCCAAAGGCAAAGCTTTGAGGGCCGAGGGACAGGAACCGGGGCTTCTCCCCGCACCGTGTTTGGATGTGGAAGCTCAAAGCTGTTCCTCCGTTTTTCCTCCCACTCCTTGTGGGTTTCTTCTCCCCTAACTCCAGTGCAGGTGGCACTCCCAGCCTGGAAACAGGTAAGCATCCATGTAGGCTCCTGATACAGCACCAGCAGTGGATTTACCCTCCTGGCAGGAGAAGAGATATCTCTGACCCTGCTGCCTCACGCATGCACTGAGCTCCCAGCTGTACAGACATGGAAGAATAAATGTATCTGTGACTGGAAGTGTCTGGTTGCCTCATTTCTTTGGGAACAAGCCACAGAAATCCCAGGCACCAGGAGCACAGGGGATCTGGAGTGGCCCAGATCCATCCCCCCTGGCACTGCAGGGTTTTATGAGGGGAGGGGAAGCAGCGTGGCTCTGCTTCTCTGGGCTGGGGGAAGGACAGAGCTGCTGGGACGTGATTTTCCCCCGAGGAGAGCTCCCACAGCTCAGGGCAAGACAGGAACAGTTCCCCACCCTGAGCTGGAAAGTGGGAAAGGCTCTGCCAGGCTGAGAACATTTTGGGCAGCATCAGGACAAACTGTTAAAAGAAACTACCAGTTCTTACTTTTTTGACTATTAGGGCTCTTTAAAAAAATAACAATAATAAAACCTCCACGCCCCCAGATAACCAGGAGCTTTGGAAGTGGCCACAGCCAAGTGCAGGGACATTCCAGGGAAGGCACAGCTGCCTCTCACCCTGCGAGATTAACCTCCCCAAAGTCAGATAATAGGAAATAAACCCTCTGAAACCTCCAAGGAGCTTAGAACAGGTGCAAGAGAGCCAGGCAGGAGGCTTTCCTCAGGGGTGAATGGCTGAGGAGCCCTGGCAGGGAGATCCCAGTGCAGGAGCAGGGAAAAACCTCCCAAAAGTGAGTGTTCCACGCTGTTGGAGCGGCAAAACAAGCTCTCCACAGCCGCTGTGTGCTTTGAACCACCACACAGCCACTGCTCTCAACAGCCTGGAGAAACACTGGCCAAGCCACAGCTTTTGAATTCCAAGGGGAACTGGAGCCTGCGTGGCTCCAGCAGCTCTCCAAGAACTGCTGGACAACGTTGCTGCAGGAGACAAGAAGGCTGTGGAAGCAGAGCAGCCTCCTCACAGCACAGCTTCCACCTGGGAGCTGCTTCCAAGCCCCCCTGACTGGGGTCTGGCTGTCCTTTACCTGCGGATTTTGGCCCTCAGGTCCTGGAAGGGAGTACCTGGCTGCCTGTCCCAGACTGGGAGCAGAGGATGAGTAGTGAGTGTGTTGCCATGGGAACACTGCAGGTTTGGGCTGTTTCCTGGAGCAGAGCAGGGAAGGAGCTGCGTTTGCACGGAGTGGGAACAGAACGGGGGTGGATTCAGACAGAAACAGTGGGGGGGGAAGCAAAGAGGAAGCAAGGGCAGCTTAAATCAGAATGAGGTAAGTGCAGCCTGGAAGCAGGAACGTGGAGCCTGGTGGCTGGGAAGCCAGGCTGGGTGTGAAGGGAAGAGGCAGAGGGAACAGGGATCTGGGAGCTCACTCTGCACAGCCTCGAACTGGAGAGCACAAGCTAAGTCAGCTGGAAGCAGATCAGCCAAGAGGAGCTGTTAACACATCACAGGTTTGAGAAGCATCCCAGTGGGTGCAGCAGGAGGATCTGGGGAGGGTCTGGAGTAGGAACAAGGAAAAACAGGAAGGAGAGCAGCTTGGAGAGCCAAGGCTGCAGTGCAGTCCCAGAAATCACAGAGAAAAGCAGCAGAGAGGACAGCCAAGCACCAGCAGTGCAGCTCCTGGGAAGGATGCAGCTCCCTGGCAGGGGCTCCTCACCATTCCCAGAGCCAGGTGGGACTGAGGAGGCAGTGCAGGGCAGAGCTGAGTCACCAGTGTGCTGCTTTCCTGCTCTCCCTGCTGCCCCACCACACTAATCCTGCACCGCAGGCAGATGCTGCACTGCCTCACGAACAAGCTTTGAGCATGGAAACAGGCCAAGGCAAACCCAGGGATCTGAACCCACGGAGGCTGGAATCCACCACCAAGCTCCAACTGCACCAGCAACCCCCTTTGGTAGGAATGAGCCAGTTCTCACTCTCTGCTAGGGAGAAATTCTCAAATAACGTGGTTTGGATTCTGCTTTTTGCCCCAGTTTCCTTCCTAATGCTCTGGTGAATCTCCTGTGGCTGCAGGACTCTCCCTGGTGCTACATGGACAGGATAACAATCAGGCATTCTGATGTATAACCACAAATAATATAAATGAAGCGCTTAATAAAACATCAAGAGAGTGAATGCACTGAACAATCCCACGAGCTTAAAATATTTAGGGAGTGAACACACAGAAGGGTATTCAGTTTGGAATTGCCTTCTCCTCCCTCCTGCAGACCCCAAGAATGGAGGTTTGCTTCCAGCACTGGAATTTCCTCCTCCTGTGAATGCAGTAACCAAGGCTCCCTAAAGGAACCTTTCAGCAGCTCTCACCCAGAGGATTCCAACAGTCAACACATCTTAAAAAATCCCATCAGAATGGCACTGGAGGCTTTGGGCTGAGCAAGGAACACCCTTGTTCTTCACTTGGGACAAAGGGAATGTGTGAAGATCCAGGCACCCAAACAGCCCCAGCTCCCAGTGTGCTGCTGCCCAGGCAAGAGGTGCTTTAGAAAGCCACTGACCCAGCACAGAGAGGCTGCTGGGGAAGCCAGGCCTGGCACCAAGAGCTTCTACCTGACCACAGCTACAGAGCACACTGAGATTTGGGTTGCTACAGCACCAGATTTCCATCCCACAGCCCACTGTCCTTACCTGGGAGGCCCTGGGCTGGCTGGTGCTGTCAGGGAGGACGGTGCTGGGCCGGCTCCGGGGCTGCCCCTCCAGCCAGGAAATCTTCAGGGGGTTATTTAGCAGGCCAACTTCATTCTTCACAGCCATCTCCTGGCAGAGAAAACATCCTTCCATCACCACCTGAATTTCTGACCCTGTTCCGTCACAGGTCACCAAGAGTCGTGTTCCCATCTCAGGCTGGCCTCGAGGCCACGTAGGGCACAAACAAGACCCACCCCTGGAAGTGTCCCAGGCCAGGCTGGATGGGGCTTGGAGTAACCTGGGATAGGGGAAGGTGTCCCTGCCCAGGGCAGGGGGTTTGAAATGGATGATTTTTTAAGGTCACTTCACCCAAACCATTCTGTAAGATTTCAAGGATCCTTCCAACCCAAACCATGCCACGACTCTCAGATTTCACCGCTGCCCTACAGGAGAAGCACCTTTATGGTCCATACTCCCGCCAATGCTTTTGATAAACAGGTCACACACAATTCTGGGGGGTTTTATTACTTGGATATGAGTAATATCATCCAAGCTGATGGAACTACTAAAATTTAAGGGTAACTGATGATTTCTGCTCCCACAGCCACATGAATTATATATATATATATATATATTATATATAACTCACAGTGAGCCAAGACATTCTGGCTTGTTTTCCACTGCAAATGCCTGATATCACCCCCAAAACACAGAAGCCCAACTGCAAGGTATTTCACCTTCAGAGAGAGCTGAGCAAGTGCTCAGTGCCTGATTTTTAAGGCAGTGCCTCTTCCCTCAGCCTGTTCCACGCACAACCTGTTTCTGTGCCTGATCTCTGGGTTTGTGCCTCCAGCTGTGCCACTCCCTTCGTGCCTCTGTGCCTGTAGACTCTCATTACCCTTCTCCACTGCCTTAATGACAGGGCAGTGTCCTGGCTGTCACCCTGCCCTGTGCCACCCCCAGCACACCCAGCAGGGGCTCTGCACACTCACAGCCGCCTTCACCGTGGCAAATTCCACCACTGCACTCCCAGTCTTCCTGCTGGAGATCAACAAATTGAGCACATCTCCATACTGTGGAAAGGAAGAAAGAAAGGAAAGTTAATTACAGAGCCAGCAGAGATGTCAAGTTCATTCATCAAACGAGCACAAAGAGAAAACATGTGTTTTCACAGACATGAGGCTTGAGCTGGCACCATTTCTGCCCTGCTCCCACTGATCCCACCATTTCTGTCCCTCCAGGAAACAGCCTGGGAGGGCATGGAGCTGTACACTTGGCTCCCAGCAAGCCCCAGTGCAAGAGGGCTGCTGAGCTCAGAGGGAAAACAAAGATGCCAGGCTGGGACTGATCAGATCAAAGGCTTGTCTGTGCCTGCCTCTGCACTTCCCACAGCAGGGATGAGGAGTGCTTCAAGTGAAGGAAGAGTGCACCCCAGCCCCACAGCCAGACACAGCAGGCAGGAAGCTGCCACTGGGAAGAGTCTGCAGCTGCTCTGCTTCAGCAGGAGTCCCTGCTGGGAGCCAGGCAGAGCTGGCAGCTGGGAAACAGCTCCCAGCTCACGGATCAAAGGATCCAACTCGGTTCAAAGGTTGGATTTGATGCTTTAAGAGATCTTTTCCAACCTTAATGACTCCACGGTCATGCTGATGAGCTCTGAAAACTGCATGGGAAAGATGAACAGGGAAGAAAATGAGCCACTCCAGTTCATAGCTTAGAAGGGAGTGGAGTGACAGGACACAGGGAATGGCTTCAAACTGGCTGTTTAGATCAGATTATCTGTTTAAATGAGATTATTAAGATAAAATCATTCCCTGTGCAGGTGGTGAGGCCCTGGCACAGGGTGCCCAGAGAAGCTGTGGCTGCCCCATCCCTGGAAGTGTCCAAGGCCAGGCTAGACAGAGCTTGGAGCACCCTGGGCTGGTGGAAGGTGTCCCTGCCCACGGCAGGGGGTGGAACTGAATCATTTTTAAGGTCCCTTCCCACCCAAACCATTCCATGCTTCTGTGATATGCAGCTTCCCAGGGTTCACTGTCCTTACAGCACTGAGAGCAGGGGAAGACCCAGTGACAAAGAGGGCAGAGTGTCAGACAGGACCTTTTGCAGGATCTGCAGCAGCACATCTTTGGAGTATCCCCCTCCCGTCTCATCCTCCTTCCTGCATTTCCACCTGAGCTGGGAAACAAAGGCCAGGGGTTAATTTTTCCCATTTGGATGCGCTGCCTGCTCGAGCAGCTCCCACCCCCCTGCACGTTCACCACGGCTGCTATTTCCAGCCATGCTCCCAGGCCTGCCAAGACAGTGATCTCAGCTCGGGAGTGAGCACAGGGAACAAACTGTTTGGGGAACAGGGAGAAACGCTGCTCCCTGGAATAAAAAAAGATCGCACGAGAAAGGATGCTAATGGCTCCGCCAGGGTAATTAGCAGATGTTTCCCTGTGCTTGAAGCACAGACAGCTCAATTCCAGGCTCAGGAATCTGGAGCAGGCAAAGAAAAGGTGAGTGAGGGAGGAATTCTAACAGCAAGGACAGGAGCTGTTCACCTGATGAGGCACATTCCACAGAGGAATTTCATCTCCAGTGTGAAAAAGGACGTGCCAGCTCAGCAGGGTTGAAGTGTCCCTTCTGTTTCCCATCAGTTTTCACCAAAACCCAGCTTTTTAAGGATGTCTTACCTTGAGCTTAGGAGTTACTTTGCCTTCTGCTCCATTCCTTTCCTGCTTGCCTAAAGAGAGAAAAAGCAAAAAAAAAAAAAACAAAACATGGAGAGGACATGGGTGAAAATTCCTCAGCATTTAGCACAAAAATCTTCCCTGAGAACATACATCTGGTGACAGGAAACACTTTGGGATTTCCACTGGACCATTCCAGCCCCAAAAACCTTGTGTGACAGGAACTGCAGCACGGACTGAATATTCCCTGGCAGCATTTTTCCCTTCTAGGAAGCCCACTAGAAACAGGTCAGCAAAATACAAGCCGGAGACCTGTTCTGAGGCATTTTTCCTGGCAAGAGGGTTGTGCCGGGACAAGTGGAAAAACTGAGGGAAGACAGCTGCTAAGGAGCCCAGTGGCACCTGCAGGTGAGGGCTCTGGGCTGCCCTGTGCTCACCTGGGCCGTGCTGCTCCCTTTCCAGGCGGATCTGCTCCCTGATGAGCCTCTGCTGCTCCTCCAGCTGCCGGGAGCCCTCCTCTCGCAGGCGGATGATCTGCGGCACAGGGAACACAGCGCGCACGCCTGAGGCACAGAGCCAGGGCTGCACTGCCAGCTGGGCACTTCCAAGGACAGCCTGGGTGTCACTCCCATCCCCTGGGACACCGCCCTGCCCGTTCCACTGGGATAGCTCCAAAGGAGCAGCCTGGCCTGGTGGAAGGTGGTCCCGAGCGTGGCAGGGGGTGGAAGTGGATGGGCTTTAAGGTCCCTTCCCACTCAAACCATTCCAGGGTTCTCTGATTCACAGAGCCTTTTCATCCCAGAGGTTGAAGGGCTGCTATCCAGAGATTTGCTGCACCTCATCCCACAGATTTCATCATGAATGGAAATACTTCCAGCAATTCTTCTCAAAAAGAGCAGGGAGAACTGAGAATTTAGCCTTACTTCTTCTTCTAATGACCTCGTTATCCTGACCTCGTCCTCTTCGTTCTCCTGGGACTGGGCTTCCCGTTCCCTGGCTTCGAGATCTGCAGAGAAAGAAACAAAATTAAAGCAATCCCAAGAGGATCTGAATTTCCCCTGCTGACCAGAGGGAGATGGAAAGATCACAAACTTGGCTACAGCTACACCAGTGTCCTGAGAGCTCTGCTGCCTCTCCTCTGGCAAAGGCAGAGTCACACCAACCCTCAACCCCCCTAATTCCCAGAGCAGGACCTAATTCCCTCCTTCCCAGAGCAGGACCACCCCAGCTATGGCTGTGGGAGGAGATTCCAGGTGGCTCCTGCACTGTACTGGGCACAAAAAAACCAGAGTCATCCCACGTGGATTGATGGATCCCTGGGGAAGTCCTGTGGAAGGAGAAATGCAAACACCCAGCTAAGGGTGAGAGAACGTGAGGGTTTGGTTTTCTCACCAAGCTTCACTTTCTTCCTCTTCTCATCGAGTCTCTGTGTCCTGGCTGCAGCCTCCTTCTTGGCCCTCCTCACCCTGTCGTAGGCTGCCTGCCAAGGAACCAGCACAACAGTGGGAAACCACAGAAATCGGGAGAGAAGCTGCAAAGCAGGGAATAACACCACATCAGGGATGGAAACCCTGCCAGCAGGGCTGAAGCATCTGCTGCTTCTTGTATATGACAAGCTTTGCCAGCATTTGAAAAGAGGAGTTAGTTCACAGTTTTAGCTCTCATCATCTGGAACCAGCACTTTGCTCCCTCCTGAGCTTATCTGGAGAGAGTTCCTTGCTCATTTTTGGGTTGTTTTTATCCTTTCCAGGGACATTTCCAGGTTCTTTTCTCTTGGGCAGTGAGTTCTCAGCCACTTCCTCACAGCTCCAGAAGGATCCAAGCTCCCCTGTGTCCCACGGACAGCAGAGCTTGGAGCCTCAGGAATTGCATCCAGGCATTGCTCACTTGTCAGCCCCTGACTCGATGGGATATGGCAGACGCACCGTTGCCACGGCAGCTGGGTGTTCCTGAGCCAGGGATGGCTGTCACTGATGGGATTTAATGGGATATGCCCCAGCCCAGCCCGTTGTTAAAGGCAGAAGCTCAGGGCAGGGCTGCTCCCAGCAGCAAATCACAACCACCACGTTCCTCCAAGCTTCTGCCTGGCACCTGAGACTTGATCTCGTGGAGAATTACTGGGAATAACAGCTGGGATTGGTATTCGTGGAGTCTTCATCAGGGCAGAGAGCAGGACAGGCAGGAACAGAGGTCCCAGCAGCACCCCAAAGTCCCACCCTTCCCGAGGGAGCATCCTTACCCTGGCTGCTGTATCTGTTAGCACGGCCAAGGCCTGGGACAGCTGGTGGAAGATTTCCGCTGGGAAGGAGAAGAAATGAGGGCAAGATGAGGGAAAGCAGCTGAGGGAGCTGGGGAAGAACCAGGAAAGACAATTCCTGCGGGGAGGTCTCTCCAAGGAAGAAAAATCACCTTCCCCAAGTGTTTGTAAGCCAGGGCCACCTCATCTCAAAGGTGTTACAACAACTTGAGAGTAAATAAAGAAACAAAAAACTGGGATTGTTTCATTTTAAGAGAAGTCTTGGAACACACAAACTTAATTTTTCTTACTGGTCCTTTTTATTTTGGGTTGCAACGTCTCCTTCACGCCACATTTAGCTGGAGCTCACCATTTCCTTCTCCCTCTCAGTCCTTTCCCTTCAGCTTCCTCTTGTTTGTGTGCAAACACACCATCAGGAAGTCCTGCTTATGTTGCACTAGAAGTTGTTGTGTTACAGCCATCTATCCCTTAAAAGCCTTTCCTCTCGTCCTACTACAAGCACTGGCAGATTGTATTTATTTTTATGAAGATGAATTATTAGTATTGACCCACCAGAAAGAAAATAATTGCCAATTCTTTTCCACATAATTCCATCCCCAGCAATCACTCGCTGTGGGCAGCTGGAATTCCCCCTTGCACACAAATCCTGCCTGGCACATCTCCAGCTTTCCAGCCCCACATCCATCCAAACCTGGCATTTTTCCTCAACATCACTGCCCCTCCTCCTGGAAGGGAAGAGCTGGAGGCTTCCCCACATCCTCCCCCTCACTCCTCAACCTCCTGCAGGTACCAACTCCCCGGATTCCCCCTCAAGGCTGGTATTTTTCACCGCTGCTGCTCCCCAGAGCAGGGCAGCTGCGGAAGCCAGGCCTTGCTCCCAGTTTGGGCGAGCTCAGCCCCGCACTCGGGGCTTTTCCTCCACCAGAAACGGGCCCTGCCCACAGATCATGGGATTTATGGGGTGCTGGTGAAGTTTGGACTGGGAGAGATAGGGATTAAAGCAGCATCCAAACAGCCAAAGGCTGGGAAGATTCGGAGAGGGGCAACTGTAATTGCAGCACTGACTCAATGCTGGTGTTCCCAAACCCAGCAGGGACTGCTCAGCCTTGAAAAGCAGAGTTAGCAGCACGGGGAGCAACTCCCAGCCCTGCCTGCACCCCCGGGGACACACCCCCGGGGACACACCCCCAGCCACTCCCTCAGCACCCAGGGAAGCAGGAGCCTGGAGAAGGGAAAACTCCCAGGAAGAGCTGCCCCACCTCACCTGCCCGGGGGTTGTCCGGGTTCTTGTCCGGGTGGCAGGTCAGGGCCTTCTGCCGGAACGCCGTCTTCACCTGCGGGGGCCACACTGGGAGTTAGTGGGGGGAACTGGTGTGTCTCTGCCCAAAAAAAGCGACTTGGAAAACCAAAATGATCCCTGTGTTCAAGGGGAGCCCGCTAGGCTTCCGTGTCTGGAAGAAGTTGCAGCTTTTAAAGACTCTTTTTACTTCCAGGTGTCTCCTGTTGCAGCAGTGAAAGCTCGGGTAAAAAAGTGGGAGAGGGAAAAGAAGGGGAGAGGGAAAAGAAGGGGAGAGGGAAAAGAAGGGGAGAGGGAAAAAAGGGAGAAGGAAAAAAGGGAGAAGGAAAAAAGGGAGAAGGAAAAAAAGGGGNAAAAGGGGAGAAAGAAAAAAAAAGGGAGAGAAGGGAAAAAAGGGGAGAGGATAAAAAAGGGGAAGAGGAAAAAAATAAGGGGAAAGGAAACTAAAGAGGGGGAAGGAAAGGAAAAAGAAGAGGAGAGGGGGAAGAAAAGGGGAGAGAGAAAAAAGGGGAGAAAGAAAAAAAAAGGGAGAGAAGGGAAAAAAGGGGAGAGGATAAAAAAGGGGAAGAGGAAAAAAATAAGGGGAAAGGAAACTAAAGAGGGGGAAGGAAAGGAAAAAGAAGAGGAGAGGGGGGAAAAAAAGGGGAGAGGATAAAAAAATGGGGAAGGGAAAAAAACCAGAGAGAGAGAACCAAAAAGAGGGAAAAGGAACCAAAAGGGTAAAGGACAAAAAGGAGGAGAGGAAAAAAAATGAGGAAAGGAAGAGAAGTGGAAAAGAATAAAAGAGGGAAAGGGAACGAAAAATGGGGAAACGGAAAAAAAAAAAAAGTGGAAAGGAAAAAGAAAGGGGAAAAGGAAAAAAAAGAAGCCGCTCTATCCCACTCCCAACCAATTCCCTGCTAAAACAAGTGGGAAAAGTTGTGTCCCGGCCCCACCTGGTGGACAAAGCTCCCGGCATTGGGAATGTGCAGGAAGAGCCCTGCAGGTGACCCCACCTCCTGCGTTAGAGCCCAGCTGAGGGAGAGGCGTCTCCTCCCCGGGCTCCATCCTCCAGCCTCCCATTCCTGCCAAGAATTCCTTCCCAATATCCCATCTAGCCCTGCCCTCGGGCAGTGGGAAGCCGTTCCCCCTTGTCCTGGCATTCCAGGCCCTTGTCCAAAGTCCCCCTGCCTGCAGCTCTCTCGGAGCTTCCTTCTCGTGTATAGCACGGACTAACCAGCTAAATTCAATTAAAAACCGGGAACATGTAATTCCAACCCCACGAAATGAACCACATGACTTTCGGGCACTCGGACAAACCTCTAACAAGCGGATTTTTGGATAAACGCGGCAATTTTCCTTCTGGAAGCACATAAACGAACGAGAGGAACAGCGTCCCAGACCAACCCTGCAGTTCTCTCCAAGCCATCTCCTCCTCCAAAGCCCCGCAGGATTGAGAATACACAGGGATAAACTGAGGGAACGACGCCAATCCCAGCAAAACCGGGATATGACAACGCTAACATCAGTAAAGCCGGGCTTTGCCCGAGGTTTGGCAGCGCCGGTCCCTCAGCAGCGCTGGGAGCGGTCCCTCAGCTCAGCACCGGGGAGCAGCACGCGCCGCGCCGGGAGCGCGCCGCTCCCGAGGACACCGGGGCACGGAGGGAGGGAGGGGACGGAAGGAGCCCGTCCCGAGCCGCCCGCGCCCCTCACCTCCTTCTCGGACGCCTTCTCGCCGACCCCCAGCAGCCCGTAGAGGTCCTGCTCCAGCAGCTCCTTATCCACCGCCATCTTCGCGCTTCCCGGTTCCGCTCGCGGCGCCGCGGTCGCTGGGAAGTGTAGTCCCCACAGGCCGCCGCGCCACGCTCCGCGCGGGGTTGGACTACAAGCACCGTGATGCACCGCGCGGCCCCGGCGGAAGGGCACTGCCAGGGTGCGCGGCGCGGTGCTGGGCATGCCGGGGGCTGTAGTTCTTTAGCGGCGGCTGCGAGCGAGGCGAAGCTGGGCAGAAACTACAAGTCCCGTGGGGCCGTGCGCGGGCACGGAGGCCTTAGGGAAAACAGCGCGTGGGTCCCGCTGTCCCCCAAGGACACCGCTGACCCTGTCCCCAAATGCCACTGACAGCTCCACATCCCCAAATGCCACTGACACATCCACATCCATGCGTTTAATCCGTCCAGGGACGGCACTCCACCACCTCCCCGGGAAGCTTGTGCCAGTGCGGGGTGGTGCGAGCCCAGCTACAGCACGTTCCCAAAATCCTACTTGTTTTTGTTGTCCCCAAAAAAGCATCCATCCCAAGGCACAGCTCCTTGGGAAATTCTTGTCTTCTTATTGATCTAAGATACCTCCCTTTTTCCCTCCACTGCCCTAAGAAGGGAGCACTGTAGAAGAAAGCCTGTCCAATTATTGCCATACACAGGAGATGGAATTTTTCATTCCTTATTCCTTTATTCTCATAGGATTTGTGTCCTCATGGCTGGAGATTACTTAACTTACCTTTATCAACAATGGCAACAAACCTGAGACCATGAAGAAAACCGGATAGCCATGAATACAGCAAAATGGATGTTTCAGAGAGGTGTTCTTAGAACAAACTGGAAGATTCCTGGTCTGTCTCCATGGAGCCTCACCCAAGCAGAGCCCCAGCTCTCAGGGTGCAGACCAAAGCCATCGTGAGTGTTGTTCCAAGCCCTGCTCCACTGCCACCACCTCCTTCCTGACAAGAATCCTGGAATGCTTTGTGCTCAAAGGGACCTTAAAGCCCATCCAGTTCCACTATCCCAGGTTGCTCCAAGCCCCATCCAACCCGGCCTGGGACACTTCCAGGGATGGGGCAGCCACAGCTTCTCTGGGCACCCTGTACCAGGGCCCCCCCACCCTCACAGGAAAGGATTTCTTCCAGTATTCCACCTAAATCTCCCCTTTTCCACTTTGGAGCCATCCCCCTCGTCCTAACCCTGCAGTTCCTGATGAGTTGTAGCCCTGGGCGTGCCGGGGCCACCCGTGGCCATCATGGTGCCACCTCCTGTGGCCCCCCCCCGAGGATCCCCTCTGGGTTCCCCTCCTGTGACACCTTCTTGCCCTGCAAGGCACAAAGTTTACCTGCTGACACCTGTCCCTAAACCCACGCCCAGCACCTCAGCCCTTCGGGGCTGTCCCACGCCTCCACAGTGGCCCTTTGTGACAACCCCATCAGTGAGGTTACAGCAGCCACAGGACACGGGCCACGTCACAGAAGCAGGACGGGGGCCACGGAGCCGCGATGGGGTGACCCGTGGGGTGCAAACACCGCTGTTCCAGCCCCACCGCAGCCCCGCAGGGACAAGGAGCTGTGGGGTTTTGGGGGGAGGTACCTGCAGACAGACTTTGTGCCTCTTGCAGGGCCAGATGTCATCGAGGGAGGACACTCCAGAGCCGGGCACCTCTGCTGCCAGCACCAGCCAGGCTGTCCCGGCCACACCGCGGGACAACAGCCGGGAGAATCCCGCCTGCCTGGAGTGCCAGGAGATCAGCACGGCGTGCTCCGGCTCGTGCTGGCACTGCTTCTGCCAGCTGTGCCTGTGGGACTGGAGCCTGGGCCAGGCCGCGTGCCCGCGCTGCCGGCGGCCCACGCGCCACCCCTACCCCCAGCACGTGGCCCTGGACCACGAGGTGCAGGACCGGGCGCACAGCAGCAAGCAGAGCTGGCGCGGCCGCTCCGCCGGCCGCCACGGAGCTGCTCCGGACACTTCGGACGCCGCAGGCCCTGGGAGAGGAGGAGAAGGAGATGCCGGAGGTGGCCCCACGATGGCCGCTGGCAGTCTCGGCACAGCCAAGGCAGTGACTCCCCGAGGAGGAGGCGGTGGGAGCGGAGGAGGGCTTGGGAGGACACACACGGAGAGGGACGAGCCCCAAGGTTGGAGTGGGACGCCCCGGCCTCCTCACGGGGAAGCCGGTCCCGGCGCAGGTCCCGCAGGGCGTGGAGCCAGCAGGAGCGGTCACGGGGCCACCGCAGGTGGAGCAGGGCCAGGGAGCATTCCCAGGGCCGGGGACAGGTCCTCCAGGAGGGACCAGGACACCCAGCCAGGCTACCACGAGCACTCCGCAAGGCAGAGGCGCTGGAGGAGCTGGAATGCTGATGAGAGACACTCTCCAAGGCCCCAACATGACACCCCCTCGAGGAGGAGTGAGAGAAACCAGTGGGAAGACTGGGATTCCTCCGGGCGACAGCACGCGACAAGGAGCCGAACCCGGGGCAGATCCCACAGGAGAGGCCGGGACACCCATCCGAGCTCCCGGGGAACGGTGCCCCACGACCACTCCCGAAGGCAGAGGCGCTGGAGGAGCTGGAATGCTGAGCAGGGACGAGCTCCAAGGTGCCAGCGGGACATCCCGGGCTCCCCGGGGAGGAGCCGGCGCCGTGCTGGGCGCGGGGACGTGTAGCCCACCCTCCAAAATGGGAAATGCCACGCTCAGGCACAGCCCGGGGTGTCCAGGCAGGCTTGGTGATCTCCACCAGATCCCCCCTGGACATCCTGTTCCAGGGCTTGGCTCGCTGCAAATAAACAAATGCCACTTGAGCCAGCACTTCCTTCCTTTCCCTTGGTGTTTTTTGCCATCTCAGGAGCCTGCACAGATATTTTGGAGCATCCCAGGCCCTTGGGTTGCCCTCAGGAGCCTCATCCTTTCCCCCTCTGAGCTCCCCCCAGCACCTCTGTGGATCAAGGAAGGAGCCAGGGGCTCTCACCCTCTCCATGGCCTCTCAGCCCTTCTGTGGCTGAACCTGATTTGGATTTTTCCTTTGCTTTCCCTTCAGTTTCATCCAGGGAAACTTTGCTGGGAGAAGCCAGTACCCCTTAGCATTTTTTCAGCAGGGCCACAGCTTGGTGCAGGAATATTTTCCCCAAAAACCCAAGGTGTGGCTGATACAATTCAGTGCTGGAGGTGCCCAAGCCCAGCTCCAGGGCCAAAATGTGCCCGAAACTTCCCTCCCAGCTGGCATCCAGCCCCTGTCCCCAAATGCCAGCCTTTGGAATCACCCCACTAACCTGCAGTGTCCCACTGATCTCTGATTTGGGGATCATCTCCCTAAAAGCATGTTCAGCACGTGGATTTTCCCTACGGATGCGTTCTCTGCTGGATGGAAGGAGGCTGCTCACACTGGATCCCTCTCACGCTGCAAGAAATAATTGGGGAAAAGCCATAAAATCCAACAAATGGTGAAAAGCAGGAGCTGGGGCACGCAGGAGGTGGGCAAGGATCCTCAGTATCCACATCACGCTCTGGTAGAGCCACTCCTCTGCTTGATCAAGTTTATTTTTCTTCCACAGAAACCTGCTTCAAATACACCTGGAATTCACTCATTTTCCCAAATATACTCAAAAGGTGGGCTCTGGAAACCACACACAGCCTCAGGTGGGAGAAGCATTGCTCAGCATAGGAGGTGGCCACACACAGCACCAAGACTACCCTGGTAGTTTTTCCCTGGATTTAATTTTTTCATGAAATACAAAACTTCCCCTCAAGTAGAAGCTGGTGTTCGTTTATCTCCTGGAAAATCCACTCCCTGCCTCTCTGAGCATGGTGCCAGGGGCCTGGAAATGCTGGATGTGCCCACCTGAACACACATCCACAAACATTTCACCGGGAAAAGCCTGGGAAAAATGCAGCATTGGGTGTGGAGGGATGTTGGTGGCAGAGCTGCTGTTTTAGGATAAGAACGAGTAAGAAAATCCAGACAATTTCTGCCGAAAAAAAAAAAATCAAAACAAAAAAAGGCTCTTGGAGAAGTGCAAAGAGGCTGGAAGTCTCTCAAAGAGGGGAGAGCGAGTGCCTGTGGCCAGCGCTGCCCTCCGAGGTCTCTGTCCCAGGCTGCCCAGCCTGGGTTCAGGAGGTCTTCACAAACACTGGCACCTCGGCCAGGCTGGCAGAGTAATTCCTGAGGGTGGTGCCTCCGTCAAACACTCGGGCAGTGTTGGTGTCCAGCCAGAGGTGCCCCTCTCCCGGCAGGTAGATGTCCCTCCACCTTTGTCCCTTTCCTGTTATTGGAGCAACCAGGACCTGCAGGAGAAAGAAAAAGAACTTCAGCAGAGGGAGGATTAGCCGGGATGGACGTGTGGAGATGAGATGGGCACCAGGGAATGGTTTGGGTGGGAAGGGACCTTAAAAATCATCCCACCCCACCCCCTGCCCTGGGCAGGGACACCTTCCACTATCCCAGGGTGCTCCAAGCCACATCCAACCTGGCCTTGGGCACTCCCAGGGATCCAGGGGCAGCCACAGCTTCTCTGGGCACCCTGTGCCAGGGCCTGCCCACCCTCACAGGGAGTTCTTCCCAATTCCATCTATCCCTGCCTTCTGTCAGTTTAAAAACCATTAATGCAGTGCAGTGACGTTCCTTTGACCAGGACTGGGATCATCCCTGCCTGCAGCAGCCCCAAGATTCCATCCAGTTTATATATACATAACGAAAAAACCCATCAGAAATGTGTGTTTCTTGCAAAACCTCCTCCCCAGTGACAGAGCCAATGTAATCCCACCTTCAGGGAGTGGTTTTTTCCCTTGTTTTATGGGAAAAGCAGTTCCCAATATTCTGAGACTATTTATTCCTGCTAAATTTTTTCACTTCCAAAACTGATAGAGGGTTTCAGGGCCCTAAAAAAGAGAGGAAAGCCAAGCTTTTCCAAAAAGCAAAAACCCCAAACCCACAAACCCCAGCTGCTCTGGCTTGGATTTAAATCTGCTTGAATGCAAGCCCTGGTTTGTACTTATGCAGAGCTGGGTTTACAGGAATAATGCAGAATTCCCACCTCATCTCCAATGAGAAACTCATCCTCTACGGTGAATGCAGCTGGATCTGTGGGGCTGAGCCACCAGGCAGGACGGAAGATGGGGTGCCCCAGACTCTGCCACTGCTCACTGTATTTCAGGATCAGCGGCACGACGAAGTCCCGGTGCCTCTGGATGCACTGGCGGGTCAGGTTCAGGACCTGCAGGTGGGGGACAAATCCATGAGGAGCCCCATGTCCAGGAAACAGCAAAGCAGGCAGGGAAAAACCAAAAATAAATCATTAAAAATTGAAAAGTGAAGTATACATCCCCCTGGGAAGAGAAATAACGGCATTGGAATGTCCTGATCAGGTTACGGTGCAAATGGGGTTGATATTGGATATTAATTGATTTGGGTATAAATCCATTGGTAATAGATTTAAATCCATTGATAACAGACATAAATCAATTGGATTTAAATGGCTTTAAAACCATTGGTAATTGTTATAAATCCACTGGATTTAAATCTGTTGATTGTGATATGAACACATGGGATTTGAATAGATTTAAATCTGTTGTTAATGAATATAAATCCATTGCATTTAAATGGATTTAAATCCATTGATAATAGTTATGAATCTATTAGACTTAAATGTATTTAAATCCATTTATATTGAACATGAATCCATTGGATATAAATGGATTTAAGTCTATTGATAATGAATATAAACCCATTGGTTTTAAATGGATTTACATCCAGTGATACAGTAAATAAACCCATTGGATTTAAATAGATTTAAACCCATTGAAAATGGATATGAGTCCATTGGATTTAAGTGAATTTAGCTCCATTGACAATGACTATAAATCCATGGATTTGAATGGATTTACACCTATTCATAATGGATATTAACTAATTGTATTTAAATGGATTTACATCCTTGATAAAGGACCTTAATCAATTCGATTTAAATTCCCCTGATAACGCATATGAACCCATTGAATTGAAATGTAATTAAATCCACTGATAACGGACACAAATCCATTGGATTTCAATCCACTGGTACCTGAATCTAAACCCATCGATAATGGATTTATTCCCACAGTGCAAAGCTGAGGACAGCAGCTGGCAGGTGACCCCCGCCAGGCCTTCCCTGGCTTTTGGGGGTATCGGCCGTGCCAGGATCCCGGTGTCCTCCCGTCTGGAGCATGGGATACGTACCCAGGCATCACAGCAGAGCCAGGGTGGGGTCCCAAAGGCCATCACGGGCAGGAAGGTCACAATCTGCAGCCACCTCACAAACAGCTCCGGGTCCCCTGGGGCGGCTCCGGCCACACTCCCTCCTGCGGGAACATGGGGCACGAGAAGGTTCTTGGGAAGCCTCTGAGCCCCTTCCAGGGCCTAAAGCACCCCTGGGAGCCAGAGGGTCCCTGGGAGCCATTGCTCCGAAAGCCTGGCACAGCTTCCCTGGAAATGGCACAAAGCCCCCAAAGCCGAGGGCTCACCCGGCCATCCATGAATGCCCGTTTCCTCCAGAGGCTTTTCCCAACTCTTGCAGCTCCCAGGCTGCTGGGACACAACCCCTGGCAGCAAACTGCCCAAATCTCTCCATGCAGGGGGACCTGCAATCCCATCCATCCAAGCCAAGTGCTCCAGCATCTCTTTGGGAAGCAAACTCCCATGCTGGGATTGCTTGAGCCCTCATTTTCTAAGGAAAACAGACTAAAAATAGAGGCCATATTGAAATATTGCTCTCAACCCCTATTTCAGGGTTGTTGTGTGGCTCCACTCTCCATGCCCGACACTTCCTGTGCACTCCCTGCATGTTTTAACCACCAATAATTCCATCAGCTCCAAGAAAAGGGGAATTGGATCCACTTGGCCCTGATTAAAGGTTGTTTCTTGCCCTTTTATAATGTTTTTATTTCAGGATTTCTCCAGCCATTTTGCTTTGAAGCAGAAATGCAGGCCTGGAGCAGAGCTGCCGGGGTTTTAGGACCATCCATTCCCCAGCCAGGAGTGTGGGGATGCAGATCCTGGCTGTGCCAGGTGGGCTGTGGTGGGACTGTGGGAAAGGCATCATCCCCAGAGACCCAGCTGCTGCTGGAGCTGCCTGGCAGCATTTACAGCACATCCTTTTGGCTTTAATTCCTCACCTTTTTCCCTGCTGATATTCATCCCGACCAAACCAGCACCACAGAAAACTGGGGAGCAAAACGCCCCAAGCCTTTCCATAACACACCTAAGGTGTGAATGTACCTCCTGTGCCTGGAAAAAGGCTGCAAAATCCACTGTAGAGAGCCAGAAATAGGGGAAAAAATGGAAAACGAATCTTTACCTACTGCATCAGGGATGAAGAAGTTGTAGCCCAGGAGGCTGTAGTGCAGCACGGAGGGGATGAGCCCCTTCAGCCCCGCGTGGCTCCAGTCGGAGCGCAGGGGGCTCATCTGGATGAACAGCGGGAGGTGACTGGACCTGGGGAAACAACACGAACCCTTCAAGGTGCTTGGAGCCGAAATTCCATGATGCCCAGCTGGCTTGGAAGTCACTGGGGCCAGATTATAGTCCCGGAGTGGTTTGGGTGGGAAGGGACCTTAAAGCCCATCCAGTGCCACCCCCTGCCCTGGGCACGGACACCTCCCACTATCCCAGGTTGCTCCAAGCCCCGTCCACCCTGGCCTTGGACACTTCCAAGGGATGGGCATCCTCTGCCAGGGCCTCCCCACCCTCAGATCCCACAAGGATCATGGACTCCAACACGCTGCCCTCACCCGCTTCCTCACTGCTTCCCTGGGTGCCAAGAAACATCTCGGGATACCGAGAATGTACTCCAAGCACCAGCTCAGCCATCCCCCGGCAGCTCTTGTGCCCATCAGCTCCAGCAAAGCCTCTCCCTGGCACCCACCTGGTCCCGGCGCTGATGACGGTGCCATTGCCCAGCGTCACCAGTGCCGCTGCCAGCACCTCGGCGTATCCGTCACCCGCCAGCTCGGCGGGAGCAGGGACATCCTGCTCCAGGAAGGAATTGCCCTCCACTCCCTCGAAGGCCACGTAGGCGGCCCCCAGGGCCTGCCGCAGGCGCTGGGCACGAGCCAGGTACCAGCCCAGCGCTGCCTCGCTGGTGACGTTCAGGCGGGCGCAGAGCTGCCCCTTCCAGGTGGTCAGCAGTGGGATCTGCGGAGGAGGATGGAAATCCCTGTCAGAGCCATGGAATATCCTGCTGATTCCGGGGTGCAAGGCTGGGGGATGCCGTGCTGCTCCCGTCCCACCCTGCGCTGTTGCGGTGCAGCGCATCAAGGTGTGAACCCTCCCTCAACCCCCCAAAAACCCCTGAGCTGCTGGGGAAGTGTCTGATAATTAAACCGACTGCAAAAAATTGAATTGAGGGATTTTCTGAGCACCGGCAACTTTTTTTGGAAGTGGAAATTTTAAAGCCGCTTCCGTAGGAACGAGGAGAGATGCTGCCTCCCCCGGCACTGCTGTGCCCCAGCACAGTGGGGTCGGTCCCTTGATAAATAATAAACCCGAGGTGGCTTGATTTGGTTTGAGGGCTGAGGGGGTCCCGTACCGAGCTGCCCCCAGCTCGGGGCTGGTGGCTGAGCCAGTATCCCGCGGCCTCGCCGCCGCGCAGGGAGCGCAGGAAGAGCGGGGAGGCGACGGCGGCGTACGGGGACAGCGCGATGGAGAGCTCCAGGGGCCCCGCCAGCGCCGGGGCCTGCCTCTTCCTGCGCTCCGAGGGCACGAGCTCCTGCGGGCAGGAAAGGCCGGAATGAGGGCTTCTTGCGGCGGGAACACCGCACTCCCCACGTGCCCCGAGGTGGCGGGACAGCCGTACCGCGGCGGTGAGGACGGCGGTGCCGCGCTCGCCCAGGGCCACGACGCCCTCCTGAAGGCGATGCCGCTTCAGCCTCCTCACCAGCGACCTCAGGCCTCGCTTGATTTTGGCAGCGGAACCCTCCGGGCCATGGTACCGCCAGATCGGAGACCTGCAGGGTGGGGAGATCCCTGGTGAGGCACTCGGGACAGCGAGGCGGACGCGTGGAAGGGTTCCCAGCGGCAGGGGAAGGAGCGCTCACCCCAGGAGCGCCGTGTCCGGCCGTGTCCGAGCCGCTCCTGCCGGAGCGCCGGCCGCGTGCCGGTGGGCGGCCGCCACGTCGGCGCTGACGCAGAGCTGGTAGCGCAGCGGCTCCGCTCGGCCCGCCGGCGTCTCCAGGCAGAACTGCCGGTGCCTCTCCACTGACAGGAGCAGGGGCACGTCGGGAGCCACTGTCACCGTCACTCCTGGGGGGAAAAGAGGGAAAATGGTGTCTCGGCCAGCGCCCGGCTGCTCCCGGCCCTGGGAGCCGCGGGGGTGAGCGGGGCAGGGCCTGGCTGGTGCCGAGGCCTCCCGGGTTGATCCCTCCACAGATCCAGCCCTGCCAACCATCCCCACCCTGCTCCTGCTGTTCCCTTGTGATGCCTTAGGTTTTAACTTTTATATTTTCAAATCCTGTACTGCCCAGCGTGTAACTCTGAAGTTTCTTGTGGCCTGTGAGCTGCTGTTCTCTCGTGCTGGTCAGACGTAACAAACCTCTCCAGGTTTGCTCTCCAAGGACACCCAGACTGTCCTAGGCCCAAAATGTGTAAACCAACATCTTTAGAAGGGGGGTAAGCTTGGGGAAATTGCATCATTAATTGAAGTTTTAATTGGAGAATTAACCCTCATATGCAAATGAACCAAACTTATAAAAGGGTGAAGAACTCCTGACTCAGGGCCCATCTTGGGTGTTGCCTCTGGCCTGCCCAGGGTGTGCCTTTGAAGGCCCTTCAAATAAATCCCTGCTTTTATCCCCTTATTCCTGTCTAGTCTCTGGGGTGTTTTAGGTGGCCACTTTAGGCCTCACTACCACAGATCCAGCCATGCCAACCATCCCCAACCCTACTCCTGCTATTCCCTTGTAGACTCCAAAATGCCTTTCAAGGGCTGGATTTCTCCCTTTCCTGGCCTTTTTGCCCGGCATTCAGGGGCCTCAGCAATGCAGGGCAGCTGTGGGTCATCGGATTAATTTGGGGTAATACCTGAAGTTTGTTGTTCTGCAGAATAATCCAAATATCCCCCCAAAAATGACACTGGCAGCTGAACTCCTGCCTGAATCCAGCATCCCACATCAGGGAGCCACGAAGCCGCTCGAGTGGAGCTGGGGAGGCAGCAATGGGCACAGATCTGGGCTTAGAAACAAACTCTGAGAGCATGGTGTGTCCCATCCTCGGGCACTCAGCTTCAGTATCACAGCCTTTCCCACAGGGGTGGGGCGGTGTGGGATCCGTCCCGTGGGCCCTGTTGCCACTTCATTTGTAGGATATTTTATTCCTGGACGCATGACACTGCTCTTAAACAGCTGCTTTAGAGGGGAGGAGTGGGGCAGAGAAGCACAGGGATTGAAGCTGTGGGACACGGGACAGGGGAGGAGCTGGTTACCTGTGGATCCCAGGAAATATCTCTCCAGGACAGGCCCGAAGCCGTTGGGGTTGGTGCCGAGGTCGCCGCTGACCAAGGGCTGCGCGGGGCTCTCGGCCTCGTTGAGGGGCCAGCGCTGGGCACGGATGCTCGGCCCTCCATACCAGGAGACATTGGCCATGGAAAAACAGTCCTGCAGCCAGGAAAGCATGGTCAAAGAGCGAGGAATACTCAGGGGGAGCAGGAAGGCCAGGCTTGGAGCAAACCGTGCCAGTGGAAGGTGTCCCTTTTACAGCGTAAAATTATGGTTTCATTTAAAAACAAAGGGAAAGCAAGACCTGCTCCCCCAAGGCCTGCCAGGTTTTGCTGGAGGAGCTTGATTAAAGGCAAACTGCCACGGCAATCCCACTTCTGCTCCCCAGCACGGTTATCAAATACCTCCAAGTTGCAGGTGAAAAGGTGCTGCAAAGGTTTGAGCAAAGAGACTCTGCAGGTGTGAGTGGCTGTGGGACAGGAGTGACCACAGAGGGAGAAATTCGAGGAAACAGCTTTAAAAATGTGCTGAGGGCACTTGCAGAAACCCAGCTGGAAAACCTGTGCATGTTGGTTTGTTGGTTTGTTTGGGTTTCTTTTGGTTTGGTCAGGTTTTTTCTTTGGTTGGTATTTTTCATTCCATGGGTTTTTTTTCCTCTGGTGGCTTTTTTCTCTGTTTTACTTTAAAAACACATTACCATCTCCAACTGCTTTCCCCAGAGTTTTTGGGGTGAGTCTTCAAGTGCAGCTGTCCCCACCTGAGCTCTCACAGAGACCTTTTAGCCCCATCTTGAGCCCTCACCTCGATGGCACCACAGCGTCCTCAGGGTGACACATCCTCCCTCCCAGGGCACAGCTTCCCTCTTCCCCGAGGGCTGATAAGGAGAATTTCCCTCAAGAGACTCAGTCTGGAGATTTGGGGCACTTCCCCTAGGCCTGGCAGGGCGCTGGGATGGGGGACATCCCCATCCTTGACCCGCCTCCTGCCAGAAACCATCAGTTTTCACTTCAAAGCCTCTCAAACTTTCCCCTTCCTGCCAAATCGAGGGATCAGCAGGACTTAGCATCCTCGTGACTTCCCAGGCAGGATGGGCTTCCCCGAAAGCCCGGAGGTCTGGGGCCGTGGAGGGGGGCTGGGGTGGGCAGAGGGGACCCGGAGACCCCCCCACTCAACCCACCCCGTGTTTCCTCCCAATCCCAAGGCTTCGGAGCCTCCTGGAGTCCTGAGCTCGGGGGCACCGAGAGGTTAAGTCTCTCCGAGGGGTGGGAAGAGGAGATGTGAATTATTAAAGTGGAAACCCTGGAGGCTCGGAATAGCTGTACCAGGTGTCAGCTGAACTCGTTACACCAGCTGGGAAGGAGGGAAAAACAGTCTGCTCTTAACTCAGATTTCGCTGGATCACGTTTTCCAATGGGTTTGGGGTTTTTTGAAAAAGCGGGGAAAAGCCTGTTCTGTCTCCCTCACCCTCTCAAACGCCTCACACCAATGTCAGTGGAGGAGACCCAGGGTTTGTGGTCAGGCAACACCTTCCACCCACCCCAAACGGTGCCAGCAGCTGATTTATGGCTAAAGGGGAGCAGTCCTCCATCCCACAGGATCCCGTCCCGCTTCCCTCCCTCTTCTC
Organism: Edolisoma coerulescens; assembly: GCA_013397115.1. NCBI lineage: Eukaryota > Metazoa > Chordata > Aves > Passeriformes > Campephagidae > Edolisoma > Edolisoma coerulescens. The sequence goes on along the minus strand of VWZW01000254.1, from coordinate 253,421 downwards.
AGGGCTCCCCACAACTGGACACCCCTCTCTGACAGCGTTTCTCCTTCCCCTCCTAAGGCTCCTTCTCAGAGTCTGCTTTTGTTTAACTGAGGGAGAAAGCAGGGAACGATCCCAAAACCCAAGCCCCCGTAAATGCTTGCAGTGGTGGCCACAGATTATTCCCGTCCCGCGGGAGCTGCCCATTGTGTCTGTGCTGGAAGAGACCTTCCCGAGCTCTCGCCAGCATTGTCATCTCCAGTGGTTATTTACTCCGTCTCCATACCAACACAGCTCTCCCACCCCGGGGTCACCAACGTGGCACCGCCACGGGATTTTAGGGCTCAGCTTCAGGGCACGATGCTCCCAAATCGCTTTTCCCACCCGGCGCCTTCTGGCTGTGGAAGACAGGGAGCCACGACCACAGTGTGACCCCATAACCCAGCTGGGGGATTACGGCCAGGCCAGACCCTCCCCTGTTGGATCCCAAAGGATTTGGAGCTGGACAGGGGTGTCCCCGTTACCTTCAGGGTCACGTCGGGGCGCAGCGGGGTCCAGCGGACGCCGTAGCACTCGGTGCCGGGGGCTGCCGGCGGCTCCAGGGAGAGCCGGAGCTCGGCGTCCTCCTCCCACGAATAGCAGAACTGGCCGCCGTCGTGCCAGCAGCGGTCCCGGGGCGGCGGGGGCTCGGTGGCCGGCACGCTGCCCACGGCGATGGCCAGCACGGGCCGGCCGGCCGGCAGCGCCCGCAGCAGCAGCGCCCCGCGGCCGCGCTCCCACAGCATCCCCGCGTCCCGGCCCCGCAGCACCCACTCCTCCGGGGGCTGCTCCACCGCCTGCCACGAGATGATGCCGATGGTCATGGCGAAGAAGACGGCCACGCCGAGGCAGCCCACGGCGCCTTTCCAGGGCTCCGTCATCTCCCTGAAGCCCAAGGTCCAG
>VWZW01000254.1:222573-252469 GCA_013397115.1 Edolisoma coerulescens | reverse complement strand
GTGTGGCGGGAGAGGGGCATGGTGCGATCGCAGGGATGCTGCGGCTCCGCTTCTCTCCCCTCCTGCGGCAGCACAGGGAAGAAAACCCTCTGGGAGAGCTCCACAAGATCTTCTGGGATAGCTCCAAAAGATCCTCTGGGATAGCTCCAAAAGCGTGCACAAAACACGAATTAAACAAAAAAATGGTTTAAAAGAAGGAAAGCTGCGACTGTTCTCTCTGCGCTGATCCCGCGGTAAGGGAAGTCCCTTCCGCAGCCTCCTCCACGGCAAATCCCGCTGCTGGGCTCGGGGACAGTGGCTCAGCCCCCAAACCCGGGGGCTCAGCCCCTTGGCACAGCCAGCAGCACCCAGTGACACCGGGGAGGAGGAGGACACACGTGGCCCAGAGCCCGGCAGGGAGACGGGGCCGTGGACAATGGGAAGCGGGGCCGCGCTCCAGCCTCCGCTGCTCCGCGGGCTTTGGCATCGCTCCCCTGCTCGGTTTGGAAGCAGCAGCAAACAGCCAGGGGTGCAGGAAAACATCCCAGGGTGGGCAGGGAAAGGAGGGAATGCAACCTCCTCCTTCTATCTCCTCTCTCTCTGCCCTGGAAAAGCGTTTGGATAAGGCCCGGGGCAGAACCGCCCGTGGGCAGGGTCTGGGCGCTGGGGGAGCCCGAGGGAACGGGCACCTGCTGCTCTGCCAGGTGAGGGGTCACCCGTGGTGGCAGCTTCATGGGGTGGCACTGGCCTGTTCTGGTATCCCAAGCCCCATCCCGCTGCCCGGTTGGGAATGGTGCCCCCTCCCCTGGCACAGCACAGCCACCCCCGCACCCCCCGTCACCCCCTTACCTGAAAGCAGGTTCAGGGATGCTGTCGCAGCCTCCGAAGTGTCCTCGATGTTTTTCCCGGTGGTTTTCCCACCAGCAGCAGGTTTTCCTCCTCTTTCTCAGGGCAGTTTTCCCTCCCGGCCGCGTCCCAGACCCGCGGAGCCGAAGGAACTTGATCCAGACTAACCCAGGAGCGTTACTTAAGCCAAGCTCCATCCCTCCCTCCCTCCCTCTCTCCCTCCCAGCTCCCCTGCAGACCGCACGTAGCCACAGGTGGCTGCATCCCCAACGGGGGCAGGACACTAAAAATAGTCATTTTTAAAGGCTTTTTCTACAGGAGAATAGTTTTAAAGGGATTTTTTGCCAGTTTGCTGAGGTGGCTCTGGCTGAGTCTTTACTACGCCCGTGTGGATCCACACACGTGGAGCTCTGGGAGCCCTGAGCCTCCTCATTCTCCTGCTTTGGCTTTTGTCATTGTTATAATTCAGTTTTGGGGGATTTTATCCCTGTTCCTACTTCACATGAGCCACTGGACCCCCCTTTAGATCAACTCCAGGGCTACCAAAATGGGTGCTGTAGCTGAGGGTGCACCCAAACCCACAGGGAAACCACTTCCCAGGACTCCTGCAATCCCCACTGCTGCAAAAACTCACGAAATCTGAGATTTCCATTGGCTTTTCCATGCTCCGCTCCCTGTTCCCGCTCATCTCAGCCTGTCTCCAGGTGATCAGGGAAGACCTGGATTTTCCAAGTGATATTACAACCTGTTGGCTGCCAAGAGATAAAACTTGAGATTTAAAAGCATTTCCCCATCCTGCATCCAGGCAAAACCCTGGCAATCCCAAGGCCAAAGCCCTGCTCACCCCAGACGTTGCTCTTCAGGAGAGTCCCAGGAGAGCCAAATCCACCAGGAAAATTCTCATCTGTGGCCCAGATAAGCCCCTGGAGGAGCCTTTCCTCTCCAGGATTAATTTTGCATTGCAGCTGGGGCAATATCCAGTGTTGGATGGAGGGAAAAATGGTGGATTGCATCAGGGCAAGAGGGGGCTCCAGAGCAGGAGAGGAGGGGGATCCAGGAAAAGGAAAAAGGATGAAAAAAGCTTGGATATGAGCTGGGAGACCGTGATGTCCATCCCAAAGGGGCTGGGGATCCCCTGGGAACGCAGTCAGGAGAGCTGTAGGCGGTGGACTCATGGGACCCCAAAACTGGGTAAAATAAAGGGAAAAATTAAAAAAATAAAAGGAAGAAGGGGTGTTCCTTCCACTAGGGATGTTACAGGCACCTGAGGGGCTCAGCACTCCCCATGACCTGGAAAAGGGGGACAAGTAGAAGTGAATAAACCCTGTGGTGATTCAGAGCTGTTCACCCACGGCCGATGGAATTTCGGGTGTGGGATTTACCACCTTTTGGGGAGGCCTCGTAGCTCCGTGTGCCCAGGGAGAGCGCGGTCTGGCTGCAAAACCTGCAGAAACAGGGCAGAGGAGAGGAAAAAAGGGGTCTTTGGGATGATCTGGGATCCTGGCACACCGGGAAGGTTTGATCCTCTGGCCGGGGGAGAGAAAGGGACGTGGCAGCAGCACCCAAGGGATTGGCAATTCCCTGTTTCCCACACCAAAACGGGGCTGGGAGGGGGGCGGCTGGTGGGGTTGTTTGGCTGCAGCAGCCAAAGGCAAAGCTCTGTCACATGGCTCGAGATTAAATCACACCCACGGAGTGGCAGAGGGGCCCCCAAGGTGGGATTGGGGCAACCCCGGGATGGCGTGTGCGGTGCTGCGGGGGCAGCGGGATCAGCAGGGATACCCTGGGTGGGGTAGCAGGAAATGGGGATGGTTTTAAAAACCCCCTTTTTTAAAAAGCACCTCAAATCCCAGGAAAAAATCCTGCTGGAGCTTTCAGCAACTCAATATTTGGGTAAGTTTGGGCCCCCTCCCTTGGCTCTGCACATGGCCTGGGGGTTTGGGCCGAGCCCTGTCCCACCCTCCCAGGACTCCTGGTTTTTGGGAGGAGGGATGGTTCCACGAGTTTCCTGCCCATCACAAATCTCGGCGTGAACTGGCTCCCACGAGCAGAATGAAACCTCCCTTCATCTTCCTCCCACTGCCAACAAAAACCACTTAGCCCTGACCGGCCGCAAGGAAAAAAAACATTTTGGGGTGGCTCCCTGGATTCCAGGAGGGTGTCCTGCCCCTCTGCTTCCAGAGGATTTTTTAAAAAACATTTTAAAATCTCCTCCTATGCAAAATGGAGCATCTTTTCCCTCTTCCTGTCTTTTCAGGGTTGAAAAGACCTTGAAGTTCCTTGTTTATATTCAGCAGGGCTTTCCAAGCTCCAAGGTCACTGAGGGGCTTGGAGCACCCTGCTCTGGTGAAGGTGTTGGAACTGGGTGGGCTTTAAGGTCCCTTCCAACCCAAACCATTCCAGGATTCTGGGATTTCCCAACGCTCCAGGTGACTGGGCCGTGCGGGGTGTGGCACCTGCGGGTGGACAGCGCCCAGGGAAGGGATGGAGTGAGGGGCTGGAAACAACCTGAACTCACCAGCAGAGCTGGGAATCCAAGCTTTTTGGTGAAACCCCCAGAAAACAGCGACTGAGGGTTATTCCCACTGGGATGTAGGATCAATGTCCCCAGGAGAGCTTCCGTCAGTGCATGCCCTGTGGATCACATTCCTTTCCAGAATCCCATTGTCACCTTTCAGGCTGCCTGGAAAAAGGGAGAGCACGGAGAGCCCCAGGGATTTGCCACTTCTGTGGGGCTGCGCTTGGGAAGGCCCAGCCCTTTCCATCAATATTTTCCTACAGCCTTTAAGCACCAGCAATCACAGCCACAGCTTCCCGGCCAGACCCTCCTGGGGTTTCTGCTTTGGGGTTTCTTAAATATTATTGTTAACAAAAAAAAAAAAAAAAAAATATCCAGGGAAAGCTGTGTGGGTTGGCCGAGAGCAAAGGAGAACTGGTGGGAGCAGCAAAGTGCCTCCAGGACCTGGCATTCCTCCTCCATTTTCCCCAGTGGGGAGCAGCCTCATCCCAAAACTCTCCCTGTGGGGATGGATCCTGCGATGCCTCAAAAGCCCACAACCAAACTCCCATTTTTATCCATTTATCCGTGAGATCTACAAGCTGGGAGACACAGTGAGGAGCCAGAGTGGATTCCCTGAAGCTGGCAGCATGGATGGACGTGGATATCCCATCTTCCTGCCCTCCCAGAGTTTATCCAAAGGGAAAAGATGCCTTCAGAATCCATCCTGGGAATAAAGCAGCCAGTGTGCTGTGGTGGGTGTTCTCCTTGGGTTTTCCTTCCCCTTGCAGTTCCCAGCCTTGCCTTTCAGGGCCAGCAAAAGCCTTTGGCTGTGCTGGAATTCCCTGTGCCTTAGGGAGCTTTGGGCTCCTTACTGGAGCTGAGCTGTTGCTCAGTTTAAAAGGAATTTAAAAAAAAAAGCCAAAAGGGCAATATGCTTCCTAAATCCCCAAATGTCAGACCAGATTTCCTCCTGGAAAGCAATCCCAGATTTCCATGAACTCCACAGCTATTTATAAAGCAAAAAAAAAAAACGAGCAGCAGGTCTTGCACTGACAACGTGGCCTCATAAACAGGAACAGCCCTTGGAAGGGACCGTCATCCCTTCCCATCCCAGCTGTGTCCCACGAACCAGGAGCGCCTGGATTTGGGGGCTCTTTGTGCCCATCCGAGCTTTTGGGAGGGTCTCATGCCGAGCAGCAGATTTTGGGCAGAAGGTGGGCTGGGGAACAGCCTGGAGCACCTGAAATAATCTGTGGATGGATAATTTTCCATCTGGAAAGTCGCCAGCTCCAGCTGCCAGCTTTGGTTGGTGCTGATGGGATGGAAACACCCCTCATGTACCCCTTGCCCCCCTTTTCCCTTCAGGCAAAGCCTGATACTTTGGGGACTCCAAACCCATGTTCCTAATGCTCAATATTCCCTAAAATTGCCAATCTGGGGAGAGGGGAGCTCACTGTGCCGAGGAAAGCCCCTTCATGGGGCACTCACCCCCCTGCACCCCACAGCCAGCCCAGGTACCTTAAATCCAGGGAATGTTGCAGCACCCAGACACCCTCAGTGCTCCTGCTCCGAGCTCAAACCCCTCAGAGGGGGATGACAGGGCTGATTTGGGGTCTCCAAAGGCAGCACCTGCTTGGAAAGGGCTGTTGGCAATTCCACTCTTCCCATCGCTTCCCAGGAACGGGGCTGCGGCGAGGCCAGACCCACGTGCTGCTCCTCCAGGAGAAGCCTTCCAAAAGCCCCAAACCTCTAGTTTTTAAATTAAAACAAGGCACAACCGATGACAAAAGCTGTGGCTGCGAAGAGAGAGCAGCTGCACCCCTCAGCCTCAGCCCAGGATTTTGGTTTTCCAGCAAACCCCTTGGCAGAGGGGACAGAGGGGGTAACGGGGGGGCCTGGCGTGCCAGGGAGCTGCTGGGGGCAAGCACAGCGAGGGAGCTCTTGGAAAGGACCTTCCTGCTTCATCCCCCTCTCCCGAGCTTCCCAGAAATCTGGTGAGCAGCTTTGCAGCCCGCCTGCTGCCAGACTCAGTCCCGGCCCTGGAGATGCCGTTTGGAGGATGAGACCGGAATTCTTCGGCTTCTCCCCGCGGAGCTGAGCCCCGGCAGGCTGGAAAGGTGCAGGGCGACCTCCAGGAGAGCCCCGTGTCCCCAGAGAGGTGGCACTTGCCAGCGACACCCAGGGGACACCCTGGGACACCCCGGCTCCGTCCATCCCGTTCCCTGCAGGAGTTGTTGGTTAGTTGAGGCCTGGTGCTCCCCAAGGATGGTTGTGGCTCTTCTGGGAGGGCTCCAAGGAAACCAGACCCCAGCCCTCCCTCCTGGCCTGCGTTCCCAAACCCCCCTGGAGCGTGGTTTTAGTGGCAGTGCCCTGCTCGGCAGGGAGGGGGCTGCAGGTCCCACAGCCCCACAGAACCCCGGGTGCCTCCAAGGGGCTCCTGGGGAGCTCCGGGCACCTCCTTTCCAGGGACCTGGCTTGGACTCACCTGCCCGGGGCTCTGACACTCCAGGCTCTGCTCCGAGTAAGGCACAGACCTTCCTCCTCCTCCTCCTCTTCTTCCTCTTCTTTTTCTTCTTGTTTTTTGTCCTTCCTCCTCCTCCCTTGCCCAACCCCCTGCAGACCCCCCCACCACAGGAATTTAGGAGTTATCCCCCCCCCAGCCTCTCCCCACCCCAATGGATGCTGCATCCTCAAGACCTTCCTTTATAAGGGAGAGGAAACTGCCCCTGGAGAGCCATTAGAGGCCTCCAGCAATTAGCAATTACCAGTCCTGAAGAGCTGCCCCTGCCTCTCCTAATGAGGTTTGGCGCTAATTACAGCGGGCAGGGCCGGGAGCCCTGGTGAGGGGCCGCGGCAGCGACCACACGGAGCCTTCTGGATTCCTTGGGATGTAAAAGCGGCCCGGGGTTACTCCAGGACAGCGATCCCCGCCGTGCTGAGAGCTCCTCCGCTGCCAGGAGCACCGGGGGGGGCTGTTCCAGGGCTGGCCCGGCTTCCTGCTCACGAGCTGCTCCCATCCCGTCCATCCCTTGGAATAATTCCTGCTGGATATTGCGGGATTCCGCCGTGCCCGGCTCCAGCCGGCAGCTAAACCCATCCCCTTGGACGAGCCTTGGGGGTGTTTGGGAACCGAGCTCCGTGGGATGAGGGCACCCAGACCCTTCATTTGACAGGCTCCAGTGTGTGTCCAGCATCCTAGCGGAGTTTAATCCCTCCTGAGCTCTTCTCTCCCCATCCCAGCGCTTCCCCAAGTGGCTCCTCTCCAGCCAGGGCAGCAACGCCCATCCCAGGTGCCGGATCACAAACCCCCAGCCCAGCTCCCAGTGGAATGCCATAAACCCCCTAAAAATAAACAAACCTCCCCCCCTTGTCCAGCCCCCTGAAGCGTTTTAGCCCCATTTGGGCTCTGCCCATACACAGAGCCCTGAGCAAATTTTAAGTCACTAAAATTAAATTTAATTCAATAAAACTGGGATTTTAACGAAGGGGCTGAGAAGGAGCAGCCCCAAATTGCTTTCCCAGCCCAGCCCCTTGATGGGGCTCATTTTCCCCCCCACAGGAGAGTGTGGGTGTATGAACAGAGATGGAATTTAGTGATTCCCCCCAGCTTGGAGGGAAAGCCCTTGGACAGACACAGGCAGCACCAGGAAACACCTCTGGGAGCTGTAAGAAGGGAAGGGGTGTCTGGGTGGGTTCTGGAGCAGGTTGGGAGGTGGGATAAGTGGTTTCCCAGGCTGTGATCCTCCAGGGAAGCCTTTTTGGGATGGAGGGAGCCAGGAGGGTGCCAGGGTTGGGGGGAAGTATAAGGGGGATGCCCAGCCCTAATTTAAGGGTGATCCCACACCCTGCACACCCCTTTCCTTCAGCTCCCTAAAAACCTGTCCTGGGAGTGCCACAGGCGGTTGGGAACTCGGCTTTTATTGTCACAGGACGTGGCAGCAGACAATGGGGTCGGTCACAACAGGGGGGACAGGGGGGTCACACCACAGGGTCCCAGCACGGCCACCCCGACCAGAGGGAGGGAAGGAAGGTGAGCCACGAGCCCAGCTCCTTCCCACGCCTTTCCTGCCCCATCCCTGGGCAAAAAGACAAGTCCTCAGCCCACGGCAGTTTTCCCTCTGGGAGCAGGGGGTGAGCAGACAGAGGGGTGACAAATCGGCTCCGTTGTGTCCGTGCTGCTGAGCGTGGCCGGGATGGGCTGCAGGGGTGTGAGGATCCGGGGGATTTCCTCACCAGCCATGCTGGGGAAGCAGGCTCCATGCCCAGGGAACGGCTGGTGCCAGCCCGCAGGGTCACCCGGAACAGGGGGTGCTGGATTTGGGGTACAGACATACCCAGCCAGCTCAGGGCAGGGGGAAAGCCCCCCCAGATGGGTCTGTGATGGGTCTGAGCCCCACCAAAACACAGCTGGGCCTCCTCCCAAGGGTTGTCCCAACACCACCGGAGTCACCAGGGCCACCTCGGCTGCGACTGCAGCCGTGCCAGAGGGGAAGGAGGGAACAAAGGGATCGGATGGATGAAGAAAACCTTCCCTGCTGGCACAAAGTCCACTTGTAAGAAGAACCTCCAGGCTTTTGTACCCCAGTCCCACCCTCTCCACTCCTGACCTTGCCCTCCAGAGAGCCGGCATGGCCCCAGCAGCCGCCCCCATCCTGGGCTGGAGCCTGCCGCTCACTCGGGAATGTAGTCCCTGAAGGAGTTAAAGCTGAGGCTCCGGCCCGCAGAGTTCAGGGTGGAGCTGGCCTGCATCTTGGGAATCTTCTCCATGAGCTTGGACACTGTCCTCCTCTTGAAGGAGCCCGGGGAGAAGTGCCCCTGCCTGAGCAGCTCCTGGTAGAGGCTGCTGAACACGGCCACTGGCTCCTCGTAGCTGTCCCGGGTGGAGATCTCGTAGAAGGGAATCTTGAGGGCTTTGGAGAGGTTCTCCCCGTCCTGGGTGGACACCATCCTGTCGAACTGCAGGTCCTTCTTGTTGCCCACGATGACGACGGGGGGCTGCTCGGCGGCGCCGCTGCGCTTGGGGCTGGCGTGCAGGTGGTTGATGAGGAAGCAGAGCCGCATCACCTCGTCGAAGCTGCAGCGGTCGGTCACCGAGTACACCACGGCAAAGCCATCGCCCCACTTGATCTTCTCCTCGATCTGCAGGGAGTCCTCCTCCTGCCGGGGCGCACAGGCTCCCGTTAGCACCGCTGGGATGCCAGCACTGCTGGAGGCAACCCTGGAAAACCTCCCGGTGCCGTCTCCATGAAGGGTTTGGGGACTGCAGTGGTAACACCGGCAGCCCAGGGCAGGGATGGGGTGGCTCAGGCAGTGTGGCAGGTGGGGACGGCCATCAGCCCTGTCCTGGCACGGATATTGGGGGGTTCAGTGCTCCCTCGAGCTAGCAGGGTGCTCCAGGGGCGCGGGGAGCCGAGCTGTGCCCTGCACGGGAGTAGGGGAATGTTTACCCGAAGCCACGCTGTAACTGAGGTTAGACATCAACCCACCAAAACACCCTTTCCCTGAGGGAACCACCACGAGATCCCAGGCAGCGGGGATTAGCTGGTGGAAGGGCGGGGACTGCCTTCCCTGGCAGGCAGCTCTGCTCCCACGGCGTTTTCCCGGCCGAGCTCACCTGTCCGGCTGTGTCGAGGATCTCGAAGTGCACCATCTCCCCATCGATGACAGCCACGTGCCTGTAGATCATTTCTGGGCAGGACACACAGGGAAGGAGTGTGAGAGAACCCCCGGGGAGCAGCCACAGCCCGGGTGGCTGAGAGGGCAGCAGTGACCAAAGTGCAGGAGCAACAAGGGAGGGAGAGGGAGGAAGGGACATTTCTGGAACATTCCAGCAAGGACATGGCTTCAGTGCTCAAAAAACAACCCAAACAGAAAAAAAAAATTCCCCAAATCCTAGAATTCAGGAGAGCACAGGCTCCAGGGGCTTAGATGCCTCCTGTCCCTTAAAAGCCACCTCCCAGCAGGTTGGGAAGGGATTCAAGGAACTGAGGAGGAACTGTTGGTTTGATGGTATTGGACTCTCAGAGGTCTTTGCCATTCGAAATGATTCTGTGTGATCCTGTGATTCTGCATGATTCCATGATCCCATGGCTGAGCCTGCAGCACTTCCCTGTGCAATCCAATGGCTCATCCCAGTAGATTTTGCCTTAAATAACAACAGAAAGGGAACAAGGGATGCAGGACCCAGGGAGGTGCCAGGATGGCCGTGGGCTGCCTGTCTGGTTGAGGAGGGAGAAGAGGGAATATGGAGAATTTGGCTCTGCCTTGGTGACAGCACCAAGGAAAAGGGGTTTTCCTACCTAGGGTTGGGTCGTAGTCCCCGATGAACCTCCTGGTGATGAATCGCACGGTCAGCGCTGCAAAAGAACACAGTGAACCCTGCTGGAGTTCTCAGTCCTTTGGACTAATTTTTCCTCCTTGCAAGGGCAAAGGAGCAGCAGGAGCAGCCACAGCTCAGGCAATTAAATCCCCTCATCTGATTACACATCTCCCTGCACCAGAGCCCGGCGAGGCAAATCCCAAATTGCTGGCAAAACCCTCCCGGGGGCCTTTGGCCCTCACAGCTTTTCCAGGAAGCTGCTTTGGAAACGCAGTGCTGATGCCTGGAGAGGGAATTTCTGGGCAAAGGCATGGCTGGGAGGGCAAGGAGAGCGCAGGAGTGGAGGGTGGAAGTGGTGCTTGAGCCCTTCAAGGCATTAATGATGGTAATGGAGATGGGAGTGAAAGGCAGTGGAGAGGCTGAGAGCTGGCTTGGAAAGGCTGCAGGAGTGGGAAGTGAAATTAGAGGAACCTGGGGAAAAAACAGGGGAAAAAAAAACCAAAAAGAGCTAGGCAGGAGCACAGAGCCAGGAGAGAGAGGAGGGAGGGAAAACAGAGCAGGAGCATGACAGGAGGATAAACCTCACCAGAACCAGGAGGTAATGAAAACTCCTCCAGAAACAAAAAGGGGAATGAAAAAGCCAACATCAAGCTGGAGCAACGCTCCGAGCTCCCTTTCCTGTGCAAACCAGGGTCAGTTTGTCCCAGCTGCCCACCAGCAGATGTTCCCGTTGTCCTGCCCTCACAGACCCACACCAGGTCAGGATCTGTGTGTTTATCCCAGGAACGTGGCACCCCACACGGGCCAGGCTTAAATAACCGCAGAAAGGGAAAGAGGGATGCAGGAACTTCTCCTGCCTCCCACACCTGCTTGGCTCCTCTTTGGGGGTTTCACCATCCTCTCACCCCCCCAATCCGTCTCTGGGTTTAAACCCTGCCCAGGAGGGAAAGGATTTGATGGAAGAAGCAGGTAATTTAGCCAAACTGCTCTGAGGAGATAACCAGGGACCCTGCAGGAGGCACCTACAGGCACCTTCAAAGAGGCGGCAGAATTATCAGGGGGAGCGGGACGAGGCAGGCTCGGTCTCCAGAAAGCACCTGATTGTGTGCCATATGTCAGGCAGCCGCCCAAAGCTGGAGCACATGGTGTGGGATGAGAAGAAGAGCCAATTAGATTGATTAAAAATTGGCTGGAGCGCAGGAGCACGAGCGGAGCTGCCAGCGGGGGAAGCGGCCGCAGGCGGAGCGGCCGCGGCCACCCAGCCTTATAAGGAGCTTTTTCTCCCCATCCTGAACACCAGTCCCCTCGGGAAAGGCTCTCCTTGGAGCCGAGAGGGTTAATTGTGCATGAAGTGCGGGGTGGGGGCATGGCTGTGGGCTCAGGGGGTGATTTACCTGCCGCGGAGCCGGGCTGGGCACGCCGAGTGCGCGCCCAGGAGCTGCCCTGCTTGCGCCGCTGCGGAGCGGCTCCGGCGCCGATCCGTGTCCGCTCCACGTGCTGCAGGCACAGCTCTGCTCTGGATCACGGCAAAGTTTACGCTGGGCAGCAGCAGAGGATAACGCGAGCCCCGGCCGGGCTGGATTTCACACAGCCCTGATCATTAAACCGCACAGCTGCACCCAAACCCATCCCTGCTCGGAGGCTCTGGGACCTCGGGGCACCAGATCCTGGAGGTTTCCAAACTGCTCCAAAAAAACCCCAAAATCAAGGGTTATTTTTCCCTTTTGCAGCTGCCCACGTGGGGTTTGCCCTTTGGTTGTTCCCAGCCCTCAGCTCTCCCGACCTGGCTCTGCATCCCATGGATGCAGCAGCTCGTCCTGGGGATGCTGCGGCGTGGGGCCCGGTCACATCCTGCCAGCATGGGAGCTTGGGATGAAACTCACCTTCAGCCTCCCCTGCTTCACACCCCGGCTGGCCAGGAGAGATGTCACCCCGGTTTGGGGACCCAGCTGCCTCCCCCGTCCTCCCCACAGGAGCTCGAGCGATGCTGCTGCTGCTCTTGGCACCTTCCTCGCCTCTCCCACACCTGATCCATCACCTGGGATGTCACCTGTCACAGCAGGGCGGCAGGACCTGGCAGCTCGGGCACAGCCCCCGGGGAAGGCAACACGACGTCCCCTGGCAGGGGAGACCGTGCAGAACAGCGCCCAGGGGACACGGATGGCAAAGGACTCGCTCAGGGGGACTGCTCCCTGTTCCTGGCACGCTCCAGCCCTGCTCTGCACGAGCCACGCGTCGATCCTATGGCCTGTGTCACTGTCCCACCGCTGCACACGCCGCTGCTGCAAGGCACACGGGCCGACAGCCGAACCCAACGGGAGGAAATTTTGGAGACCCTCGGCACGACCCCAGCCCAAGGAGGAGGCACAACAGCCCCGCACCTGCCCGCGGGAGGGGCCCAGAGCTGCCAGGAACCTGCTGCGTGCCGGGCGGGATGCTCGGCAGCAGGAGACACACGGGTTTGGGGTGGGGGCGAGCCAAAGGCTCCGAATAGCCCCTACAACCATCTCCCGCAGCTCCATCTGCTCCACCGGGGCCAAACGCTGCCAGGGACCCCTCCCGGGGCTCTGGGTTCCCCGGAGCTGAGCCCCATCCTGTGCTCCAGCGTCGCTCAGCTGGGAGTTGCTTCCTTCGATTTAATCAGGGAATTGGGATTTTTCGTTAACGCCGGTCGCTGTACATGGAAACGCAATTCCAGCGGCTCCGACAGCCCGGCACAGGTGCCACTGCTGTGGTGCCTTCCCTTTTCCAGAGGGGCAGGACATTCCCTGTCCCCAAGGGCACGGCAGCACAGCCGTGTCCTACCAGGCTTTGCATGGATCGCTGCAATGTGGATCCACATGGATCCAGTTTTCCCTGACCCTACTCCTGCCACTACAGGGGACACCTTTGCCCCCAAGTGCTCACAGGCCGGGATGGAGCAGTGGGAAAGGGGGGGAAGATGATCCCCAGGAAGGAATGGGGTGAAGGAGGGAGTTGAGGTGCTCCCAGCACCGTACCCCAAACCCCCAGCCCAGGAGGCGCAGACGGAGAGCGCCGAACAAGGCGCAGGGAAAGGGAGTTTTCCTGAAGGAAAAGAGGCCGGTGCTGCGGAGGAGGCTCCGCACAGCTGCTGCGGGCGCTGGGAGTGAGCGGCGAACTCCTCACACCCGGGAAAACCCCGTCCCGAGCCCGGCTTTTGGGAAAGTTCTCCCGGTCAGTGATGTCCACCCTGAGCCCCCACGCAGCTGGGGACCCCTCGGGCAAGGGGAAGGCCAAGCGTCCATGTGGGAAACTCGAGGGGAAGGAAACCCAGTGCCCTCAAACCCCACGGGCTGGGGGGGCACCGGGAGGATGTCCCTCGTCCCGGTTTTCTAAGGGACATGGGAAGGTTGGTCCCTCTGTCCGGGAGGGAGAATAGCAGGGGGATGTAGGAGAATGCCAGAGGGGTGCCAGGGGATAGCGGAGGGATGCAGGGAGATGCCGGAGGGATGCGGGGGACACCGGGGGACGCCGAGGAGCCCCGTCCTACCTGTCTTGCCCACGGCGCTCTGTCCCAGCACGACGAGGCGCAGGGTGCGGGCCGGGCTGAGGCTCACGGAGCGGCGCAGGGGCCGCGGGAAGCTCATCCCGGAGCCGGGCCGGGGCTGCCCCGGGATCCGCCGCTCCCCGCTCCGCCGGCCGCTGCTCCGCCGGCTCCGCCCCGGGGGCCGGGCTGGGCTCNTACGAGTTGTTTGTTATTACCAGGCGTGCTCCTCCTCCTCCTCCTCCTCCTCCTGCCTGGCCAGCGGAGGCGGTCCTCATCCCGTCCCGGAGGCGCTTCGGGAGTTGTGCCTCAGTTTCCCCGCACGCAGCAGCGCCGAGCGGCGCTTCCCGGACCGGGAAAGCTGCTCCCCAAAAGGGACAAAGCCAGGGTTGGACGGGGCTCGGGAGCCACCTGGGATAGTGGAAGGTGTCCCTGTGCAGGGCAGGGCGTGGCACTGGATGGGTTGCGAGGTCCCTTCCATCCCAAACCATCCTAGGATTCCGGGGGTCTGTGGAAGTGAGGAAAGAGAGAAGTGGTGCAACACCTCCCCAGCCAGGGAAGCACAGCCAGAGTGCTGCCTGCCCCCAAACCCCTGCCTGAAACCACGATTTTCCCCGTGTTTGGGCACGAGACAAGCTGGTAAAAACAAGAGGAGCTGACTTAGCCCTGGCCTTTTCCCTTATCCCAGGGCTGACTTAGCCCTGGCAAGGAGTGAATCCTGGCTCCGCACCAACCAGCGACTAAATCCCCGTGGATGTCCAAGAGCAAGGACTCCACACCAGGCCTGGAACCAAACTCAGTGTGTTTTGGTGCAGCAGCACCGTGAGGGGGTACCCAGGTGTGCAGGGAACAGCTCGGAGCAGTACCCGGAGCAGGCATGGATGTGCCTTGGGCATCCTGGGAAGAAGGGAAAAGCCTGGCAACACACCCTGAGCAACATCTTGGCTCTCTCCATCAGACCCCAGAACGCTTCTGACCCGTGGGATGCAGATCCCAGGCGACTCCAGTGCTGCAGAAGAAGAAGCTGGCAGAAGGGACCTGGCCAAGGGCGTGGAGCCTCCAAACACCCTCACCAGGGACTCAGTTCCTTTTCCAAAGGCTGCAGCCATTGCTCTGGCACAGGGATCTCTCAGCCCGACCATCTGGGGTGACTTGGCTTGGTGCTTGAGGGAACATGAACCCAGCTGGTATTTATAGCCCCTATCAGGTGTCCAGAGGGAACATCCTGGTGCCCACAGGGACATCAGCACTCAACAGGCCGCGGGGTTATCGGGATCGCAGCTGCTGCCAGCGGGATCAGTGCTGGGGGGAGGCCCCTGGGTAACACAGGGACTGTCGTGGGGAGCCTGCAGAGCCTGCAGACCTCTCCCAGAAACCTATCTTGCCGTCACATGTGCCTTCCTTGTGCATCAGCCCCTGCACACAGCCCTGCTCCGGCTTCTCCAGAGCCAGAAATCAGGCTCAGGGCTACATCTGGGGCCCAGAAAACAACAGCGAGGCAATAAACAGATTTTGGGACAAAAGCTGATTCCCAGCTGGGGAACGGGGGGTGTCAAGAAAAAGAAGTCTCCCTTACATTCCTTCCCTATTTTTAGCCCCATTTCCTACGGAAATGAGTTGTCTGCAATCAAGTCCTCTTCTCGCCAGATCCTCTCCAACACCAGCTTTAATGCATCGCCTGATTCCAGGCAAATGAGGGAGAAGCCACAGAGAAAACCCTTTTCCGGCGAGTTGTGTGACCACAAAGGGGCAAATTCCATGGAAAATCAGCCCTTGCACTTCGGAAGGCAGGAACTGGCTGGGGGAATAATAAGCAGAGTAACAATTCCTGCTGTGCCAGGTTCCTGCTGCCCTCGCCTCAGGTCCAGCACCTTGGCACCACAGCCCTGGGAGCTGGGCAGTCACCCCTCCCTTAATTCCGAGTGCGTTAACAGCATGTGGATTTTTGGGGATGAGGGAATAAAAGGGACAAGAAGGATGGAGTTAAAATGGAAGCACACACTTCCAACACCACCTTGGGAAAACCAGCTCCCTTCCCACCCACCTCCATGACCACTACGGCCTTCCAATCCAATACCAGCTGCTCCAGAACAAAATACCCCTGGATTCTTTAGGAGAAGGTCAGTGTGAGTCCCGGAGCTGGGGAACTCGTGTCCCTGATGGCACAGCTGGGAGAAACTCCCGCTCCTCACGCACAGCTCTCCTTGGCGCGGTGGAAGCCATGTGCGTGTTCCCACAGGAGCATGCAGCGCCACGTCCCACGTTTGCCAGGGAATTTTTGGCTGGGTGACAGTGGGAGCAGGACTTTATCAGCAGGGATCGCTGGATAATCCACCCCCACAGCACAGCCAGGTGGGAAAGGTGCAAGAGAGATTGTGTCCTGGTGAAATATTTGTGGGCAGGCCATTCCATACTTGCCGGTCCTTCCAGACACAGAGTCTGCTGCGGGAGCTGAGCCAGAGGCTCCCATGAATCACGGCCCTGCCAACAGAGAAGCAGCTGAAATGAAAAGCTGGCCTGAAGCAAAGAGCCAAATCCCCTCGGGCCGTGGCCTTGGATCGGGGGGATCCCGTTCCACCGTCCCAAGCACTTCCCTGCTGGATCGCCAGCTGTTTCGAGAGCTGCCCAGAAACTGAACCTTGATGCTTTTGGAACAGGGCAATGGTGGTTTTTCACTTAGGAAAGGAAGGTAAAATAGCACCAGTCCCTTTTCTCTCCATGAGATGATCCAAAGGCACGGAGTACCAATAGATCCATGCAGGAGCCAACTCCAGGTCACAAATGACTGAGGTATCTCAAAGCTTTGGTTCCCCAAGGTTTCGCTCCTCTCCTGAGCCCCCATTTGAAGGGCTCAAAGCCTTTTGCAGCTCACCCACCACATTGAATTGCCACTCATTAATTACTGCACGGACATTCCCACGTGCAGCTCCATCGGGGAACACTCTCCCAGGATAGAACCAAAGCCACACTGCCCTGTCCATAAACATATTTTGGGTTGCTGCAGCAAACCCAGCACACCCAAGGGCCCTCCCAGCCTTCAGCCCCTCACATTCCTTGACTCACTCTGTTCCTTCTGACACCAATCCAGCTGTGAAACCTCTGCATCCACATCCAGGACAAGGCACAGGGACACAGATCCCAGTTGCTATAAATAGGGAGAGGGAACACAGATGAAAAGCCCTGTGTCCAGGCGTGCCGGCCATGGCCGGACTTCTCTGTGTGGGATTTGCATCAACACGGACCCACCGGGAACACGTTCCCTTTCTTTTTTTAATAAAAGGCTGGTTTTTAGGTCGCAGGAGGTAATAAAACCTCTAGTGCAAGAGGAATCCATCCAGCACCGTTTCCTGGTGTCCTGTTCCTGCCTGCTGCTGAAGCGGATTCCGACACGCGGCCGGATCACGCTGAGAAAACAAATCTGGCTCCACGTCAGAGCTCAAAGACTCCTTCCCAAAGCCGTGAGGGATAAAAAACACAGGGAAGGGGCAAATTAACAGCATTTCCCTCCTGCCCCAGGGCCTGAACAACGTGTCCCGAGAGCTTTCCGAGCTGCTTTGCCACCGGATAAACGCCGGCAGCTCACGGGCTGGCGGAGCGCGTGATCCCAGTGTCCTGACCGAGCTGCTAAATCCCCCTGCTGCCCCTGGGCTCCCAAGAGAGGGTCCTGCACTCTGTTCTCCCGCAGGAGCTGGCTGTGGGAAGGAGGATGCTGCCACAGACCCCACCTGCCAGGCTCCATCAGACTCCACACACAGCTCCTCACGGCGGGAAGCTTCCCCCTACGGGAATGGCTTTGCTTGGGAAGCTGATTTTAGAACCCAGAGCACCGTGCTGAGGGAAGACAAACCCCACCGTGGAACTAACTTAAACCTCCAGAAACGCTGCAAAAAGGGATCCTGTGAGATGGCCACGATGGGGCTGGTTTGCCTTCAGTCGCAAGAAGGATTTAATGTGAAACACAAGTCCAAGCCCCTCGAAGCTGCAACATCCAGAGCACTGGAGGGGTTTGGAACAGCACCAGCCTTTGAAATGATGGAAACCTCACTCCAAAGCAGCTCCCAAAAGCAGCTGGAGCTGAGGGGGAGGGAAAAACCTGGAGCCACAAAGGAATTCCGGTGCCATGGGCCACTCTTGAAAGGGCAGAGGAGGAGGTCAGGGCAGGGCTCAGTGCGTGGCACACAGAAATCAGGGATTCAACCCCTCCCGGAGAGAGGAGGGCAAGGAGGGGTCTCGGGGGACACACACCTGGGATCCAGGGAGCAGCAGGAGCTCGGTGCTCCTGCCCAAAACAGGGATGCCGTGGGGAGCCGGCAGAGCAGCAGCGGCACCTCCCGAGTCCTTCCCGACAGCTGTTCCCGAGCGAACCTCGCAGCTGGCAAGGACACAACGCTTCCCTGTGATGGGAAATGGCCGGGCTGCAGAGCCAGCTGTCCCTGCCGCCACGGCCTTCTTGGAAAGCTCGGCAGGAGCAGCACAGGCAGCGGCTTTGTGGGCAGCGAGCAGGGATCAGCGCTGGAATTCGCTCCCAGCTCCCAGCCATGCCCTCTGCTCTGGCTCCCCAGCCTCCCTGCCCTGCCAGGGGCACAGATGCCACAGGGGTGGCCAGAGCCAAGGCCTGCTCCTTGTCCGACCCACGGGGAGCTTCAGCTCTGGTCAAAGCGTCTCCAATTCCACCCCAAGCTGTTTTGTCCTGGCAGATAAATTTCCACCGTGAATCAGTACTAAAGGAAAAAAAAACCAACACCACCAAACCTGCTTTTGTTGAGAAATTTCCTGCTCTTAAACCATTTCAGTGCTATTTAGCACCAGGAAGGGTGGCAAGGATCACCCCCCGACACAGGAAGCCACATGGAGACCTGTGACTTCATCCCAGAGAACTGGGCATTCCTGCTTCCACTTGGAATGACAAAAAGCTTTTGATTTAAATTCTCCCAAAGAAAACGTTAAAACAATCCCTTTTTACCTCAGCCTGAATAAATAGTTCCAGTAAAACCCACTTATTTTGCATGATAAGCTTTTCAAGCCAAAAACTTCCTGATACTGGTTGGATTTTCCCTTCCTGAATTTTTGTCCCCCCAAAATGCTGTGAAACCACCCTAATTTTGTGTAGTATCTCGCTTGGATCAGAACTACATTCCCAGGGGCTTTTTGGGGGATCAGACTGACAGAACTTAAGCCCTCTGCTTTTCCTTCGACTCCACAGCAGCCTCTGCCCTCTGTATCTCTGAGCCCTGAATCCCGTTGTTATTTCCAAGCGTTTCTTCCTATTTGGGAAGGACAGAACATTCCTGCTCCATCCCCTTCAAGCCAAGACACGCTGTTTCTTAGCCCCAGCACTCGAGCACGGAGGGACTGAGGGTTTCCAGTCCAATTCCTTTGGCTGGCAGCGCCGCTTCCGCTGCGGACGGGGAACAGCCGGGATCCGGAGGCTGCGGTCCCCGTGCCAGCCCACAGCACGCTCTGCCTGCTGCTGTCATCTGCTGCTCCCAGCGTGGGGCTGCAGCCCCCTGGGGGAGAAGGGGGAGAGGTGGGAGATGACTTTTGGAGGGGCCTCCCCACTCCTGTGTAAGAGGGTGGGGAGAAGGATGCTGTCCCTGCCTCCGCGTTCCGTCGGCTGCCAAAAGCTGCGTGTCCAACCTCAGCAGCAGGGGAGGAGCAGCATTCCCAAGGGCTGTTTGTGCCAGAGGATCCGAAACGGGAAGGGCTGAGTCCACCCCTGCAGGTCCAGCTGTTTCCAGTGGCTGAAGAACCAGCTCGACCCCGGCACGCCTGGATCCTTCTCCGGCTGAAGGTGAGATGCAGCCAGAGCCACCCAAGTGGCTCCTGAAGTGATGCGCCAAAGGAATTGTGAGATTGGACAGCCAGGGCAAGCCCCAGATGGGAAGAAAACTCCCATTTCCTTCAGCACAGGGTTGTGGCAACCTTTGTGCCAGGAGGAGCCGTGGTGGGAGTGCAAAGGACACCCAAACGTGGATTTTCCTCCCAATTTGAAGGGAGGTATTCCCTAGGGAAGTGACGAGGGGAGCAGCACCCGTTATCCCTTCCCATGGTGGCCATTAAGAACCCCACAGTACAAGAAACTCCAGGGAACTCCAGTCCTGGTGGATATCCAGCCTGGAAACACCAGCAGACCTCGGCTGGATCCACCTGGCCTCGTGTGTGCTGCTCAGGGAAGGACAGTGCTCAACGTGCAGCCACAGAAGAGGGGAAAGACCAGGATCTAGACATGGAATACACTCAGCAGGCCAAAACCCAGCTCTGAAACAGGCACAAAACCCCTCCTGAGCCACCAGGGTCTCATTTTGATGGTGTTACACACACAATTTATTGCTGCTCACCTTCGAAAGGGGAGTTTTTCAGCTCCACTTCCCAGTGCTAATCCTTAATAAGGATTTTCACCCCTTGGCACGATCTGGGAGTAGATTCAGGACCCTGCAGCCTCCTGGTTTCATTGCTCTCTTCAGTCCCACGGGCTGAGGGCCACGCTGTACCCCAGGGTACTCCCTGGAGCCACACAGCACCAGGAATTACATGACCAGAATTCCTGAAGTTCAGGGAAGGTGCAGAAGCAGAAGGCTCCATTAGGCACGGAAAGGCCTGGACAGCCAGCAATGGATCCTGGGGGGTTCAAAACTCCTGGCAAATAAACACCAGCAAGGCTGAAGCAACAGTTTAAAAAAATATTTCGTTATTTCAAAAAGAAAGCACACAGAGATTTCCATTTCCCACCAGAGCAACAAGTCCAGGACTTCCCAGTGCCAAGGCGGTTTTATTTCCACAACTGCCTGGAGCAATGATGATTCCCAGGCACAGCCTGGACCATCAGGACAAGCAGGGGTAGATTTCGATGGAGTTGATCCGGAGGACAGTCTGGGGGTTGGCAATGACTGAAAAAGAAGGAAAAGGGGGGAAAAAAGGATCGGGTAACAGCATAAACCTGGTGCCTAGCTCATGCCAGGGCTCCTGGAGGGCTGTGCTGGCAGACAGCTGCATTCCATGGGGATGCCAAGGACAGCAGGTCCCAGGGTGGCACTGGGGCAGCCTGGTCAAGGCTTTACCATCCCTCCCATACGAAAACAGCCACAGTTCTTCCCTCTCTCAGGGAAGGGAGGGTCACTTGGCAACCAAAACCTGCACAGGACCCTGCTGGGGCTTGCGGGGAGCTGTGATGACACATCCAATGTTTAAGGCTTTGGGAAGAGACTGGGATTGCTCTCCTGCCCAGGAAGTTTAGGGAACACTGAGGGAATATTAAATCCTGGTGCTCTGTGGGCACACCAGGGAGAGGGGCTGGGCCCTGAGGGGCTCTGGGGACACGGAGAACAAGCCCCTTCCTCGGAGCCTTGTGCTGGGATACCTCCCCTCCCACATCCAGCAGGGAAGGAGAAGTGTCCTCTCCCTCTTACTTTTCTTCCTCTGGAAGTTGTGCCTCCTCCAGAAGCGCATGTTGACTTTGGGCCACGACTCCGTCTTCTCGATCACCGTGGCCTCCACACGGACCAGGTCCTTCCTTAAAAATCAGTGTTGGAAGCACCAGGTGTTAGTTACTGACGTCCTGCTCTGGGGGAGCAGCGTTCTGGGAGAAGAGATACATGGATAACACGTCCTGCCTGACACAGCCAGGTCCCGGGAACTGCAGATCCTCTGTGGGAGGAGGGCCAAAAGCCCCCCCGGGGCTGTACCTGGCTCAGGAGATGTGACAGGCCACAGCTTCCCTGTCATGTGAGGGATGAGATCATTCCCTCTGAGCAGGCAGGACCTGCAGGGACCTGCAGGATTGCAGC
This sequence comes from Edolisoma coerulescens, assembly GCA_013397115.1. Classification (NCBI taxonomy): domain Eukaryota; kingdom Metazoa; phylum Chordata; class Aves; order Passeriformes; family Campephagidae; genus Edolisoma; species Edolisoma coerulescens. The sequence continues at coordinate 231,536 of VWZW01000254.1, read as the reverse complement.
AGGATGAATTCCTCTGGCACCTCCAGCTGATCCCACGTGCCCTGCTTTGGTTTTGGCACAGGATGAGCCCATCCCTGCTGCTGGTCACCACAGAAACCCTTCTTCTTCCCATCCTGATCCCCACATGAGTCCTTCCTCCTCCTCCTCCTCCTCCTCCTCCTCTACAGCATCACTGGGAGAAAATCTCACCTTGTTGGAAATGCTTTAACTTTCCCAGTAATTTTTTAATTAATAGTTTTAATGAACCATAAGCAATTCTCCACTGCAGCCAGCGTTTGGCAAGGCTTGCCACAAGCTGCTGCTGTGGGAATGCCATTTTTGGGAAAATTACAGAAACCAAGTTTTGCTAAAACAACTGTGATCAACCTCGATATGCTTCAAGGGTCTCAGAAGGTGAGAACCTCCAGGCAGGAGCCAGACTGGAGCTTTGGGCAGGGGGGTTTTAGTCAGCAGCCACAGGGAAGGAGAAGGAGCTGCTCTTCCATGCACAGCACTGCAAAATTCCATTAAAAGCTCGTTAAGTTTGCCACAGGAAGACATTTAAAGACCATTTTGCTGACAAACGGCTCTGTCTGCACTTGAGGGGGGCAGAGGGGGAAGCCCATCCAGCTGAAATTGTTCCAGCAAGGTCACTGGGAGGCCAAAGGCTTCAGACAGCCACCATCTCTTAAAATCCACCCTGGGGGGTGTGATTAAATCAGAGATTGGGTCCTGGAGAAAACTGATTTATCTGCAGTTAGGGACCAGCCCAGAAGAAAAGAGACATAAAATAATGTGGATTTCGAGAGACCACGGGGTGACCCTGACATCCCAGCTCCACGGTTTGCTCCAGATCCAGCACTACACACCAACCCTGCTACCCTGAGGGAGCAAACTGCACTCCAGCCGTGGTTTACCACTAATTTGGGACTAAACATCCTGGATCTGGTGAGTTCTCTGTGGGACACAGCTCTAGGAGCTGCTGGCAGGAGGCTGAAGCACAACAGAAACCAACTTGCTGGAGAAGAGCTCATGGGCAGGACAAAGTTGTCAGCAAAACAGAGCCCAAGGAAAAAAAAAAAAAAAATCTCTATCAAACGTTTTAGGTATGACTGGAATGTCCATAAAAATAAGAAGGGGGTCACACATTTCCCAGAGCCCGACACAGCTGGGCCAGCAGCAAAACGTTCCATGGGTTGGATTTTTGCAGGAGGAACTCAGGCTGGAACCTGGTGGATCTGAGCTGGGCTGAACGGTGCTGTCAAGGGGCAGAGAAAAAGATGCAGGCAAGCTGCAAGCCCAGAGGATCACAACTCTGGGAGGTCGTAACTCCAGCTGCCCTGCAGGACTGAATCCCAGCCCGGCTGGCTGGGACAAGGCCTTTGGCATTCCCACTGCAGAAGGGGGCAGGTAGCAGGAGAAGCAGCGAGGTTTCCTACAGGGAAAACTCCCATCAGCTCTATTTTGTCTAGAAATGAGCCAAACTTCCCCTCCCCTCCTGCCCAACACAGGCTCCAGCCCCTGTGCCAGCCGGGGCAGGCAGACAAACACGGATTCTGGAGCAGGAGCCAGCCAGCAGCTCCCAGAACAGCCTCCACCACGCAGATGTGGTGCTGTTTTAGGGTTTAAAGGGGTGCTATCCCGGGAGGAATCAGAGGAACAAAGCCTGCCCAGCTGTCCCAAGCAGGACGGGTTTGGGAGCCGACAGGAAGCGGCTCCGGTGAAGCTCTGAGGCTGTGAGCACTCACTGGGTGTTTATTTACACAACGGAGCCACAGAACTGCCTCTGCTCTCATCCAGCCCCTTCTCCCCTCCCCAACACGTCTGTTGCTGCTGACACCCTTTTCCCTTCTCCTTTCCCACTTTCCCGCATCCCTTATCAGAGAGCTGGGATTTGGGTGGTTTCAGAGAGTGATGGCACCTCCTCCCCAGCCTTCACTCTTCCTGGCCAGCCTCTCCCTCCTCCCACTGCCTCCCTTCAGCCAAAAGCCCTGGAGCCCAGGCCAGATGTGCAGCCTGCTCTGCCTCATGCAGCTGCCAACGCTCCCCACGCCCTCCAAGCACCTGCAGGAGCTGCTCTGCTTCCTGGGCTGGAGCTCCTGGGTACCCCCGTGCCAAACCCAGCACAAAGAGCTGCAAGGAGCCACCCCAGGGCCCCTGGGTCAGAGCTGGGGGAAGGAAAGTGCTCCTCACCTGCCTGACCTGGCACATCCCCCAAAGAAAAGCCCCTTTTTCTAGTCCTAAAAATGAGGTTCCCTTTCCTGAAACCTTCCCCAAAGGCACTGTCTGGCAGTAACTCAAAGAATCCTGACCATCTGCTATCCCAAATCCTCTTCCAGTGCTGTTACGAGGACTGGCAGCTCCCAAAATCCTGTTCCACACGGGGACCCCAGGCAGGTACCAGCAGGGCAACTCAAGCCATGTTAAAACTGGACAAATAACTCCTAAATACCACCAGCAGCAACACCTGATCCACACCCCCCTTCCTTTTGGGAAGGAAAAGGCTGAGGAATCAGGGGTTCTGCACAGCAAGTCCTACAGCAGTGGGACGGAGGCAGGGCCAAGGGATAAACATCCCCCAAGTTCTGTGACTGCTGGATTATGTAATTAAGAGGAAGGGAAAAATCAGGACCACTAAAATTAAGGTTAAGGCCTGCTGGGGTACGACAACGGCAAAAGGAAAGGGGTTAAAAACCCAGCTCAAGGGATTGAGGAAAAGGATTTCTGGCTTATTTCAAAAAGACTGCCACCAAAATTAGGGTAAGAGGGTAAAGATGTTGAAGAGCAACGTGTCCTGCTAGTTTGGGCAAGGAGGAAAAGATCCAGCTGAGGTGAATACCCAAGAGCTGCCTCAGAGCTGGGGCTGCTGCTCTCCCAGCACTGGGGAGGGGGAGAGTCACCAGAGGCTGAGGAGCTGTTTTATGGGTGATTCTTTCAAAAGCCACAGGGCTGGGATCACAGTTAGTGCTGACAAACCCCAGCTTCGGGGACTGCAGAGCCCTGGAGCCACAATTAAGTACAAAAATGTCACATAATTCCTTTATGAAGCATCTTACCCCAGCAGCGGCCTGCCAACGAGCGTGAAGTCGTCAGCGCCGACCAGCAAAACCTGGGGGAACAAATCAGGCACAAATCACTGCTCCTTGTCCTGGCACAAATGCAAACTAGACCTCGCAAATTCTACAGCCATAAAGGAGTCAAACTGCTTAGAACCAGGCCTCCCCACATTTCAAACCCGACAGGAACCGCAGGGGTGGTGGGGAAAGCTGCGAACAGGCTGGAGACAGAGCCATTACTCTTCCAGAGAGCTCATCCCACTAACACAGACTGCAGGGGTATCTTTCTCTGTGATCAGAACACACTGAACCTCTCTGTCCTGGCTCACCAGCAGCCGTAAAAAAATATGGAATGCCATCAGGGAAGAAGAATAACCTGCCTCGTGTGGGATCTGGACCAACGGCAGCTCCTAAACCGTTGGATTTTTACAGCAGTTGCTGCAAATCCCAGTGGAGAAACAATTGCCTCATTCTCCTCCATAAGGCCTCAAGATGGGAAAGAAAGAAATGAACATCTGGGGGTTCCCCAGCCCTTGCTGTTTCGGGGCATTTCAGCCACATCTAAAGGAACAGGCAGGATAAGAGAGGATACAGGAGGAAGAGGCTGCATTTCACCGAATCACCGAGGTTGGAACAGACATCCAAGGTCACGGAGTCCAACCATCCACCCAGCACCACCATAATCTTCCCTAAACCCTGTCCCCCAAGTGCCACATCCGGAGCCACTTCTCCCAGGCTGCCTCACAAATCCTCTGGCAGCACTTAAAAACCACACAGAAATGATCATGAGAAGTTCTGGCTTTTGTTCTAGACAGAAAAAAATCCCCAGAGGGTTCTGCTGTTCAGGAAAATTTTCACCTTCACTCCCATTCAGACTTTTGCATCCTGAGCTGGCTACACCACAGAAATCCCTCCTCACTGCTGGACACAGGGATGTGGGACACAGCTGAGGACGTCCCTAAAAAGCTGCTTCAAAACTGGGCTTCGGAGCAAAGGCCGAGCACAAAAACTCCGCAGCTCTCCTAAATTACTTGCTTAGCTCCAACAACCCACACAAAGGCAAAGCCAAGAGAATCCCACTCCACAATATTTCCCTTCAGTCTGGATTAATGAGCCTCTGCGAGTCCCTGCTGGCTGTCCAAGGCTGAGGATGAAGACATTAATTGGATCTTGGCAATTCTCCCCTCCGTGCCCCATCCCTCTGCCTCCACCCAGCCCAGCATGATAAGGATCTTGCAGGGCCCCGAGGAGTTTGTAATCCCTCTGGGAGCCCTGCAAGGAATTAAGAGGTTGGACTCGATGATCTTAGAGGTCTTTTCCAGCCTAAATGGTTCTGTGATCTGGGGTGCGGGAGTCTCAAGGCAAACACAGGCTTTCGCTGCCGGCTCTGGAAACAACAACTGTCATTTTCTTTTTTTGGAAGGAGTCAGGACAACAAAAATCTGTCTCCCCACGGAGTCTGGCAAGACTCACTGCAGCCCTGTTGAACAGAAATCGCAATAATATCTGAAACTGGAACAGAACTGAGGGAATTGGAACAAAGCAAAGGGCTGGGCTGAGGGCCGGAGACCCCCCAGGAGCGCTCTGGGGCGTGGTGTTAAAACCCCTGATGGGTTTTGCCTCCAGGAACGTTTTCAGGGAACCTGCTCTGGCTTTTTCACCTTTTCCATGCAGATTCGGTCTCCACACTCAGCCTCCAGGACGTTGTCCATCATGATCAGGTCCTCACTGGTGATTTTCCACTGCTTGCTGGCGAAGTGGACGACGGCGAAGAGCCGCCCGTAGTGCCCCGCGGAGATCAGCCCGTTCACCTTCCGCACCACTTCTGCCGGCAAACAGCGGGGCAGAGGTCAGGGCAGCACAGCCAGAGAGCTGGGAAGGGCTGGGAGAACTCACCCAGCCGCCCTGCTCTCCCCCCAGCACTCTTATCTCCCGGGAATCTTTAAGCAGGGATCAACAGCAGTGCTGCTTCCCAGATGGGTGAGCCTCCCTTTCTTAAAATTAATGATTTATTTGTATTTGAGGTGCTGGCAAAGTTGCACATAAGTAAACATCTTGTATACACTGTGCAGCTACTCCACACTGGTGACTCTCAGCCCGTTCCTCAGGCATCCCAAAATATACTGTACTTGGATATACAGCATTCCAGCAAAGAGCTCTCATCCCTGCATCCCGCGTGTGGAGGAAATTCCCCCATTTCCAAGTCACATGCAGACAGCCCAGGACTCTGAGTAGTGCCTGAGGCACACAGGAACATCGGGAAGAGCTTGGTAAAGTACCAGGGAAAAGGCTGCCAGCACATGGCAAAGCCTGGCCTGAGAACTTGTACCTGCAGCAAGGACCAGAGAGACCTGTCCCTCACTCTTTCCTGGAAAAACCTCTTCCCCCACGCACGGAGGAGCAGGAACCTGGAACCAGGCCCTGCACGTGGACAAACTCCCATTCCTGCCATCAGCCTCCCGGGCAGCGAGTCCAAACCCAGCTTTTACGGGAACACCAAAAGGTGTTGCTCCCTGACACCATCCCACTGCCAAGCAGCAGCTTCCCACCCTCCCGAGCTGCTCAGAAAAACACATTTTCCTCATTGTCCTAAGAAGTGGCTGAATCCCTTTTTTTTTCCTTGGAATGCAAACAGAACATCCCTTTGGGACAGACAGGAATCCAGCAGCCAGGCAAACCCAACCCAATCCTTACAGGAACGCTCGGAAAAGGTCCAAGTTCCAAGCCAGAGGATACAAACTTAAAGCCAGAGGTAGGAACACAAATTATTTGCAGGGACAGGAGCTGCTGCAGTTCCCACCAGGACAAAGAGTTGCTGATAACTCTCCCCACACCTCCAGTGCCAGGAAACATCAAGTGATTGCTGGCTTGGATCTCAGCACCACGCGGAGAGACCCATCCCAAAATATCCGGGGCTGTTTCCACAGCCAGCAGGAGGCAGAACCGGAATGCTCCCGCTGCTGTTCCCTCTGGATAAGCACAGCCAGGAGATAACGCTCAGCAGCAGGAGGGAATCCATCAGGGATGGGACCCTGCTCCCCACAGGGAGCAGTTTGTGGTTCACTGCTGGGTTACGTCACGCACGGGGACAGGCACCCATCTGTCACCTGAGCAGCCCCAGGAGCACGGAGCAGATAAAAAGCAGGATCAAACAGCCCGGGAGGAGACGTGGAGCAGGAGGCTCTCTCCAAAGCACATCCCTCAGGGTTAGGGACCCACTCCAGCCACGTGAGCGGGGAGATCTGCAGGAGGGTGAGCTCGGCTCTCCTTATCAGCCTTGTCCCCAGCCCAGACACTGAGTGCTCACTCCTTGGACACCTCCAGGGATGGACACTCCAAACCTCCCTGGGCAGCCCCTGCCAATGCCTGACAGCCCTTTCCAGGAAGAAATTCCTCCTGGTGTCCAACCTGACTGTCCCCTGGCCCAGCCTGAGGCCGTTCCCTCTCGCCCAGCAGTCCTGACAAGCTGAGGGGACAGGGACACGGCCGCCAACGTTCTGTCACGTCGTGTCCCACCTCTGCAGGTCTGTCCTGTGCCCACCATCCAACTGCTCCTGCTGGCTGGATGTTCTGTTTTGTGCACCAAAGTACACCAGCTCTCCATGTGCCCACCACCCACCTGCTCCTGCTGGCTTCGATTTAGCCAACGAATGGAAAACAACTCGTTCCTCCTGCCCAAAAGGCTTCTCTCACGCTTTAATTTTTTTAATATATTGTTTCGTGCCACCTTTCCCATCAGGTAAGGCTCCTCTGGGAGTGTGACAAGCTGCCATAAACTAAGGAGAAATCCTATTGTACCCTAATCCCCCAACCCAGCAGCTGGAGCACAATTCCAGCGACGCTAAAACATGTGAGAAATGAAAAAAAAATTTAAAAAATTACGAACACAAACTTCCAACTGAAGACATTTATGCTCAACCAGGCCTCGAGGCAATGCTGGAAGACCAGATTTGAGACTTTTACCTGCATGATACTTGGCTTCTTCCACCGGATCAGGAAGTTTCACTTCAGGCCATGGGGGCGAAGTCAGGGAAGTTTTGGCAACAAGTCTGTGAAGGACAAGGTAAAATTCACTGCAGCAAACAGATACCACCAAGAGATGGAAAACAGGGGGAGGAAAGAAGGAAAAAGGAGATGGAGACAGAATAGAAATGGGTATTAACACCCAACCGAAAGGCACCAGATTATAGGTAACAGTTAGGCAAGAATCTACAATAGCACAAAACCAATCTTAGAGATAAAGAGGAGGGAGATTTGCTTCAGAAAACTCCACGAGATGGCCACAAAGGTCGTGGTTTCTGAAACCTGAAAACTCAGTAGGTTTTGTAGATACCATCCCCAAACAAAAAGCAAACCCCATCCCCCTCAGGAGCGGGCAGTTCGGGTTTCCCTGCGTGCAGAAATCCCCACTTCGCCTAGGCAACACGGGAGGCACAAACTGCATAAAATATTCAGGGATAAACACAAGATGGAGTGGAAAAAAAGCAAAATTGACTCAAACCCCTTTGCAACGATTGATTTACTCTGTAACCCCCAGCCAAAGGTCCCAAAGGGATTTAATTTAATAGGAACTCCAAGTGCCTGTGAGTCCATGACCACAGGCTCCAAGGCCTCAGGGGGTTTATCGAGGATTTTGGGTGCTGTGTCACCCGGGCAGAGATGCAAGGATCTCAGATCCTAGAGGATGAGCAGGAAGAGGGAAGAGCACACCCTGCCATTCCCCACGGCAGGAATTCTCTGCTCCTGCAGTGTCCCCTCCTGGTCACAGCCAGCAGCAGCTCAGCCCTGCAGGAGATCCCGGCTCGGGGAATGGAATAAAGGCACAACAGGCAGCTCCCAAAGGGCTGGAAAAAGCGAACCCTGAAGGTCCCGTTGGAAAAGTTACCACAGAATTCCAGAACGGTTCGGCTTGGAATGGATGTTAAAGCTCATCCAGTCCCAGCCCAAGGCAGGGACACCTTCCACCAGACCAGGCTGCTCCAAGTCCTGTTCAACCAGGCCCTGAACACTTGGGAGAAAAAAGGAATAAAAAACAAAGGGAAGCATCCTTCTGGGAAAGGTGACTGAAGGCAGGCAGAGCCCAAAACACTGGGAAGCCACAGAGTGACCAAGCCTCCTTCCCAAAGGAACAGCAGCTGCGCTGCCCACCCCGCTGCAGCAGGCCAGCATTCCAGGGGGGAAGGCAAAGGGACGTGGGACATTACCCTGGCTGTGGGCACGAGCTCCGGGAACTCCGGTGCCGGACCGCAGCCCAAAGCAGGGAGGCTGAAAGGGAGAGAGGAGGCAATTAAACACAGGCAGCAGCTGCTGGGCTTTTGCAGAATTCCTGAATCATTTAGGCTGGAAAAGTCCTCCCAAACCATGTTTGGGAGTCTAAGCTGTGCCCGATCCCCACCTTGTCCCCAGCCCAGAGCACTGAGTGCCACGTCTGGGCATTCCTTGGACACCTCCAGGGCTGGGGACTCCAAACCTCCCTGGGCAGCCCCTTCCCAGCCCGGGAAGGAGGAGACTGATGAAGTCCCTTCTCCCTCCCATCTCCTGGATTTTGCTGAGGGGTTTATGCCAAGGAGGGAAGAACTGTGTAAAGCTGATTCTCCTTTTTGTTAACATTCCGTCGCTTTCGGGCTGCTCCGAGGCTGATGCTGGGAAAGACCGGAATACCTTCCACCTCTGCCCAGGGAAGAGCCCCAGGGCTTATCCAGCAGGTGCATGGCAGGGATACAGCGGGGCCAGGAGGCAGCAGTGGGGGCCCTGACCTACTGTCAGCCTCCTTCCTTCCCTCCTTCCATCCCAGCAGCTGGCACAGCTCCTTCCTTCATTCTTTCCTTCCTTCCCTCCTTCCTTCCTTCCTTCCTTCCTTCCATCCCAGCCGCAGGCAGAGCATTCCTTTACCCTTTCCTTATTTCCCTCCATCCCAGCAGCTGGCAG
>VWZW01000254.1:196890-222017 GCA_013397115.1 Edolisoma coerulescens | reverse complement strand
GGGCACGGGACCGCTGTCACCCGTGGGGAACACAGAGGGACCCTCAGCTGGGACCCACTGTCACCTGTGGAAACCCAGAGCGATTCTCCCCTGGAGCCCGCTGTCTCCTATGGAAACCCAGAGGGACCCTCCCCTGGAACCTTCTGTCACCCGTGGGAATCTGAGGGACCCTCCCCTTGGACCCACTGTCACCTATGGAAACCCCGAGAGATCCTCCCTCGGACCCCCTGCGACCTCCAGGAAACCCTCCTGTCACCTGTGGGAACGCTGCTGGAATCCCACCGTTCCAACCAGCCCACTCCAATAGGAAACCCACCCCACAGGGCTCTGATCCGTGGGGAATCCTGCTGGACTCGCCCCCTTAGGACCAAGCCACCCTCTTAGATGCCCATGTTGGGGGTACAGATGCTTACCCAGCCATGAGGATGGTGGTGCCAGGAGCCAGGGATGAGGCCATTCCACACTGTCCCCTGGAGCTGTGACCCTCAGCCTCACCCCGTGGTGTTCCCACCCGTGTTTGGTTCCCAGGGCATGGCAGGAGAGCGTCTCCCTGAAGGAATTGCAGCGGAGAGGCGTCTGCTTGCTCAAGCTCCAGGTCACCAGCCAGAGAACCGGCCTCTATGGGCGTCTCCTCGTGACATTCCAGCCCAGGAAGTGGGATTCGGACACCGAGCTGCCCTCCAACAGCTTCGGGCCTGGTCAGTGACATCCCTGTCTTTCCAAAGAAAGAGATCATACTGTCATGGAATGGTTTGGGTTGGAAGGGACCTTAAAGCCCATCCTGTCCCACTCTCTGCCATGGGCAGGGATGACTTCCACTATCCCAGCCTGCTCCAAGCCTGGCCTTGGACATTCCAGGGACAGGGCAGCCACAGCTTCTCTGGGCAGTGACACATTTGCCCCACCTCACGCTCTCCCTTCAAACCTTTGCAGGGGACATCGTGGGGCTGTACGAGTCAGCTGGGCAGGGGGACCCGCTGTGCACGGGCGTGGTGACACGCGTCACCCCCAAGGCAGTGACGGTGGCCCTGGAGGAGCCCCGAGATGGGGAGCTGGCCGTGGACCACGAGCGCTCCTTCCGCCTGCTCAAGCTGGCCAACGATGTCACCTACAACAGGCTCAAAAGGTGAGGGCTCACTCTGCCGAGCGGGGTGAGGAGTGCCAAGGTTAGTCTGGGAAAGCTCTTCCCAGACCCCTCCCAGTTTGGATTTGTCATTCCACAGCCTCACAACAGCTTCACTGTACTCACCTGCTGGCTGGTCCTGCTCTTCCCTTTCCCTCTCCTGGCTGTGTTTTGGTCCCGTTGCATCGCCTCTGGAACTCTCTGGGTTCTGTGCAGGGCCTTTTCCATGCTGGCAGGAGGAGTGAACAGCTCCTTGCTGGATAAACATCCTGGAAAAACACATCTGGCTGTACCAAGCAGGGACAGGGGGAAGTGGAAGCCTGGCCAGCACAGGGATGTGCGTGCAAGGGTTGGGGGATGCAGGAATTGTGTGGGATTAGCCGTGTTGGGTAGCATTGTTCAGCTTTGGAATAGTTCAGTCCATACTCACAGCCTGTCTCTGTGCCCTTGGGAGTCTCCAGAGGAATTCCTGCTGTGCCTGTAACCTGGATTTTCCCTTCTTTGGCAGAGCTTTAACTGCACTCAAGCAGTACCGTGGCGGCCCAGCCTCCGACCTGATCGACGTCCTCTTCTTTGCTTCTGCTCCCAGGGCGTTCCCTGAAACAAGTAAGGATCCTTTTCTATCAGGCTTTACGGGCCTCCTTGGGAATGGCCCACGGGAGCACAAATAGCTCTGATCCCTGGTTTTGTCCACACGTGCAGCCACTTTGCTCCAGGAGAGACCCCAGTGCTGAATGTGAGTCACCAGTGGTGCTGCAGCTGGTAGCACTGTGCTCATACTGGTTTATACTGGGCACATTTCCCTCGTGGAAAGAAGCTTGACAAAAAGTTGGATATGAGTAGTATCCACTTTGTTATGCTTCTCTAGAAAAAAAACCCCAAAGATGGAATCACACAGCTTCCCCTTTTGGAGAAGCCATGGGGAGAGCAAAGCCTCTGATCAGCAGCTGTGTCAGGTATCAACAACTGCCAATGGATTTTATCCCTTGACAGGAGGGAAGGATGCAAAAATCAGGGAAGGAGGGCTGAGGGTGGGCTGTGTCTAAGCCATGTGCAGAGCTCAGGCCTCTGCTCTCCCCGCTCCTGCTATCCATCCCTGCCAGGATTCTGCCCCTTTTCCTCCCCTCCACAGCTCCCTGCACTGTTTGTCTTCCTTGGATTCCTGGATTTGCCTGCCCACCATGGTTTGCCTCTCTCCCATCCCCTCCAGCCAGGCTTGGCTTCCAGTAGGATGCACCAGGGACAAAAAATGGGTGTTAATGAGTCCTGGCCTTCTTTCTCTAAGCACTGGTCCCAGCCTGAGCCAAACCTTTTAGCCCCTTGGCTGCCTGGGGACCTTGCTGCACTCAAGGTTTTAATGTTAAATAAAACAATTAAATTTTAATCAACCAACTTCCCTCAACAGTGCTTTCACCCCTGAGGGAGCAGGACTGCCTCTAATGAAGGAAAACTCCTTTTCACCACATCACTCGGCCGTGCCAGGCTGAGCAGAGATTAATTTCCCATCTCCCCAGCACTGGGAATGTGGATGGATAGATGGAGCCACGTTGGGCAGACAGAGGAGGTGCAACATGAACACAAAGGCCTTGCAGTTACCTCCTCACTTCAGAGCTGCTTTCTCCCCAGCTGGAGATGTTGTACTAGCCAGGAATTAAGTGATAATAACTGGCAATAAGCCTGCCCTGAGCTGAAGGGCTCTGACAGACAAACCCCCCAGCACTCAGGCAGCTTTCCCACGTCACAGCCTCTCCTTCCATGACCAAGCACCCATTAGCCTGGTTTCTGTGGGGATCTGTCTCATCCCATCCATTACCTGGTTTCAAACAAACCAGCAGCAGCAGCAGGCTGAGTCAATAAGTCCTGCACAGCTCATGAAATTGGCTGTCTAGACACACATCTGTGTCAGCGCCGTTCCGGGGTGCGAGACGAGCTCTCTTCTGTCAGAAACCAGGGAGCCACGGGGAGGAGAGAGGGCAAAATCCACCCCATCAAGTGAAATGAGCAGCAGCAGAAGCCTAAATCTGATTTTTTTTATTTAAGTGTGTGGGGAAAGATGAGAATCCTAATTTTTCAATCAGGGAACCTTTGAGGTGGGCTCTGATAACCGCTGTGCATTTCAGTAATTAATTACCAGGCAGCAGCAGCCCAATCCAGCACGTCAAAGCCCAAGTCCTTTCAGAACACTTAAAAATGCAACAAGAAATGCCCTTGGCATAACACAAAAGCACGGGACAGGCTGTGGGAGGAATAACCTAAGGAATAGTCAAAAGGAAAGGAAGGGATCGCCAGTGGGTAGCTGGGACCTGCAGCAAAGATTGGGACTGGCACAAAGCACTTCCACACCTCAGCTTGCTGCCTCTGGGAAGGTTCCAAGTGGGAGAAGAATTTTTCCAAAAAGGGCAGACTCTGTACTGAGCAGGAATTTTGCCCTTCTCATACTCCCTGGGAAGCAGAATCCAGGTGCTCACCCATCAAAAATGCCCTGCTTGTCTCCCTTCTGCTTTGACCTGCACCCATGGAGCTTCCACACCTGAAATCTCCTCCAGACAATCCTCCCCTGCTCCCAGCATCCATGTGGGACCCCTGCATCCCCACATTTTGGGAATGAGGGGGAGTGGAGAGGCTTTGCTTGCCAGCAGAGGCCAGCATTGCTCTGCTTGCTGTGCTCCTCCCGGCCATCCAAGAGGGACACGGCCCTTTTCCCTTTGGAAAGCAGGTTCTGCCTTACCTGTGCAGGTCACTGATAGCTGCCAGCTCTCTCCTGTGCTCCTGGGCTGGAGGAAGTGAGGGATGCTCATTTTTGTTCCCAGAACTGGCTCCACAAGGCCTGGCTTGCATCCAACTCTGCCCATGGCTGTAAAAACATTTGAAAAAGGAAAGAAGCAATTAAAACTCCTGGTTAAAAGGTAGGAACGTCCCCAGTAAAAGCCAACCTGGCAGCACAGCACTGGGCAAGCACCGGGGATTCCCAGCAAAACTTTCTTGGCTTTTTGGCACGAGTCACTTGCAAAAACCCTGAAATGCTCCTCATCCCTCTGCCCTGTGACACCTCTTGTCATCACAGGGGCCATGGAGAGGCCCCTGAGGTTCTTGGGGAAGACAAAGCAGTCCAGACAACTCAGCTGCCAGGTATTTCCTCTGGAGAACAGGGCAAGTTCTGATCCAGGCTGAAGTACCCAGCTGGATTTTGTCCAGCAGCGTTGGCTGCAGTGAGGTTGTGCCGGGGAGGAGCTGCTGGGGAGGGTCTGGATTGCTCTTGGCGAGGAAAATACCTTGGAAGGGGCTTCCAGCTCTGGAAAACCTGGGCTCTTCCTCTCAGGAAGGGCTGTTCCCATCCATTTTTGGTGCAAAGACCCCTTTCCTGGGCTTGGGTATCACCCACTGCCTCACCAGAGCAGCTGGAACTGTGCAGAGAAGCATCTCAGTTCCTGGGAGCGTTGAGGCACCAGCCTGGATGGCCAAGGTGATTTGGTTTTTAACACTAATAAATGGAGTTGTGCATCAGGGCACAATTACCTGGCCACCAGGGAGACACATTCCAGGGATTTCTTCATTCCCGGCCCTCCCACACAGCAGCTCCTGGCAGCATGTGGTTCGGAGGGATGAGGGTGGGCACATGCCTGGAGAAGCTCCTGAGCTCATCCTTGAGCAAGGAAACATCAATGACTCCCACATCCCAGCTGTTCCTCGCTGGGGGAAAAGCCTCTCAGGTTTTAAGCTATTCCTGCTTTTTCCCCAGCCCATGGGATGCTTCCTGGTCTTCTCGTAGCCATTAACACACTCACCCAAAAATTACAGATAAACCAAGAGGCAGAGTGACAGCAAAAAGTACCTTTAGCCCCATTTCTCTCTTCCCCATCACCTTCTCAATGAGTGTTTGTTGTTTAACCTCACTTAGTGGTGCTGCTTCAAAAGCCACAGGCCACACACGAGCTCACCTGCCTAAAACCAGAAGAAACTTCCATGTTTTTAATCCAGCCCTTAATGCAAAGGGAGGGATGGAGCACACGATGCCCGGCAGGGAAGGATGCCCAGAGACATGTCTTACATAAGCTTTTGTGGGAACGTTATTTTCGGGAAGCCTCGGTGTAATGAGTCATCATCCCTGCTGTAATTAACTCCCATAATGAACAANGGGGATGATAATAAATTTGGGCCTAAATGAGATAAATCTGGGAGGTTAAAAAGCATCTTTTGAGAATTCGGTCTCTGCAGTGAAACCAATTCTCTTCTAATGCAATTTGCATATTCTTCTCTCTTTTTTGCTCCCTTATTAAAGCAGAAACTAATTTTAGTTTTATCGTTTAAATGGCTCTTTGTGCCTTTTCCTGCCTTCATTCCCAGTCTTGGCTGACCACCACAGGGCTGCTCTGTTCTGCTCACAGACTCTGTAGGTTTTCCTGCTTTGTCACTGGTGCTGCGTTGGGTTTGTTCACTGGCAGGGATTTGTTTGCCAGATCTGCTGCTTCCTCCCCAATTTTCATTGAAGATTTCACTCAAGATGCTGGTTCTCCTGCAAAACAAACCCAGAGCTCCCTCCAGAGCCAGGAAAACCTACCTGTTTGGTGCTGGAGCAGCTAAATGCCTCTTAAATTCTGGGAATTCCACCACTGACTGGCTGTAGGCCAAATGTCAGGGCCGGGGAAGCACGGATGCAGGATGCATGGATGCATGTTTGTTTTGGAAGCATAAAAGGCTTAATTTTACCTTCTGGGGTCTTCCAGCTCCTTCAGTGCCTTCCCCCCAAGGTTCTCCTCGTTATCAGATGGATTTGGGCCAGCTGCAGAGAGCTCCATGTATTCCTGGATTTGTGCTTCTCAGCCAGCTCCCAGTTGGGCTTGAGGTCCCAGTGCCTCTCCTGCTGTCTCCCCAGAGCCTCTGGAGTTCTTCAATGCCTACCTGGACGAGTCTCAGAAGGAAGCTGTGTCCTTCTCCCTGGCTCAGAGGGAGCTGGCCATCATCCACGGGCCTCCCGGCACAGGGAAAACCACGACGCTGGTGGAGATCGTCCTGCAGGCTGTGCAGCAGGGCCTGAAGGTGAGGCTCGGTGGTGACCACCTCAGCTGGCCGCCAGTGACCACCTCTCCTGGTGTGGAGACCTCAGAGCAGCTTTCCAGTTACAGGAGGGGCCTACAGGGAAGCTGGGCAGGGATTCTTCATCAGGAACTGGGGTGATACCGCAAGGGGAAATGGCTTCAGATGGGAAGAGGGGAAAGTCAGGGTGGATATTGGGAAGAAATCCTTCCCTATGAGGGTGGGGAGGCCCTGGACAGGGTGCCCAGAGAAGCTGTGGCTGCCCCATCCCTGCAAGTGTCCAAGGCCAGGCTGGACAGGGTTGGGAGCAACCTGGGACAGTGGAAGGTGCAGGGGGTGGGACTGGATGGGCTTTAAGGTCCCACCCAGACCATTCCAGGTTTCTGTGATGATTTTGCACACTCCTGGGCTTTGTGGCAGCTGGAGCAGCTCCCGTTGGATCTGTGCTACTCCAGAGCCTGGCCCGGCTTGCAGGGCCCAGGGGCTTCCCGAGCAGCTCCAGTGAGGTGCGGCAGAGCTCAGGTTTGGCGTTCACCGGGGGCCCTACCCGCGTGCTGCAGAGCCAGCAGGGAATTACCTGTGGCCACGCCAGTGGTTTATTCCCCACAGAAGCACCTCGGTCTCCCTCTCTCCGCTTCCTCCTGCTTGGATACCTCTGCCCCAGCCTTGGGGTGCCCCTAGAGGTGCCCAGGCCGTGTCTGTGCCCGGCAGGTGCTGTGCTGCGCGCCCTCCAACGTGGCCGTGGATAACCTGGTGGAGCGGCTGGCCGGCGGCAGGGCGCGCCTGCTGCGGCTGGGACACCCCGCCCGCCTGCTCCAGCCCATCCAGCAGCACTCCCTGGACGCCGTCCTGGCCCGCGGGGACAGCGCCGGGATCGTGGCCGACATCAGGAGGGACATCGACCAGGCCTGGGTGCGTGGCCCTGCAGCGCGGCCCGCGGGGGTGGGCGTGGGTGTGGCCCGAGTGGTCCCATTGCTCTGGTTGGAGCTCAGGTCAGATGTGAGCGAGAAGTTCTTCCCTGTGAGGGCGGGGAGGCCCTGGAATGGCTATCAGAGAAGCTGTGGCTGCCCCTGGATCCCTGGAAGTGCCCAAAGCCAGGCTGGACAGGGCTTGGAGCACCCTGGGATAGTGGAAGGTGTCCCTGCCCAGGGCAGGGGGTGGAATGAGATGATCCATAAGGTCCTTTCCAACCCAGACCATTCCGGGATTCTCTGATCTTTGTGTGCTGGAGGACAGAACTCCTCCTGCCTGAATCCCTCGTGGAAGCAGGAAAATCCCAGTCCCTGCTGCTGTGTGGGGAGCTGCTGCCCCTCACATCGCCTGTCTGGCCTGGTCCGTGCCCTCCTCTTTACCAGAAAAACATTCTCATCATTAATTCACTTCCTAACGAGCTGTCTGCCTGTCCTGACACTCCCTCCCACTCTCAGCCACCTCAAGTAGAAAGCAGAGCACATTTAAAAACGCATCCTTAATGTCTTCTTTCTCACCCAAATTTTCCTAACCTTATCTTGCAACACAGCTCCGGTACTTGGGGTGAGGATTTGATGCTAATTGGGTTATTTTCCTTCCCTTTCTGGTGGCAGCACTGTCCAAAAGCCATTTTTTTTACTTCTTAATTTATTTTCCATCTTTCTCACTGCTGATTAATTTTCCCTTTCATCTCTTTGGGAGGAGTCTGTCACAGAAGCTGCCCTTGGCTGCAGAGGGCTCATCTGTCTCCAAGGTCCTGACCCATCTTTTCCTCCTCCTGCCTCTGTTTCTCCTCTGCCACATTCCCTACTTGTCCCTGGAACAGTTTCTCCCTTTGCAACTCCACGTTTTGCCTCTTCTCCCTCCTTCCCTTCACCCCAGCCCACAGAAGGAGCAGTAACAGAAATGAAAACCTGTGCCCTCTGGGGGCATTTCCTATCCCTTCGTGCCTCCTTCCCTCACCTGGCTTCGAGATTCCCAGGACCTCAACTTCTGGATACCCCTTGGCCCAGCAAGGTTTCAACCCCACAGTACCTGAGCGAGAAATGCAGCACAGGTCCAGGGCCAGTCCAGCTCCAGGGATGCTGAGCAGGGTCAGGGAGCAGCCCAGGAGGATGAGGCAGAGAATCCAGGGAAGAACCCAGGCTCACTCCATGAGCTGGCCTTAAATAGACTCCCAGACCAATGAGTGGATGGGGGAGCCCCTGTGAGGCAGGTGGGGACGATTAGAGCTGAAATTCCTAATCCCTAACTAGGAATGGGTGACATCCAGACTGACCATATCCTCAGGGCCTGTGATCCCAGCCCTGGAATTCCTGAGTCCATTTCGACCACACTTGACAGACACATGGAGCTCTCACCGTTTTAAATACCCATGAGTTCAACCAAAACAGATGTCTGAGCTGATCCATGTTAGGCCCTGGAAAATCCATCCATCCATCCATCCATGGCATGACTATAGGAACCAGCAGGTTTTACTGTTTTGGCTGCATATAAGAGCTTCTGTCTGCAGCCTTTTCATCTTTCTCCAGTCATCAGCCTTACCTCCAGGGAAATAATCCCAGTTTCCATCTGGGATTGCTCAGTGAGCCACAGCTGAGCTGTGGTCCCGTGCCTGCTGCTCTGGAAGTGCTGGTGCCCAGTGCTGGTGGGTTGGGGTGGTAGATGCATTTAATACCTGCTAAAAAAAGCCCTGAGCCTGTCTGGGTGCTGCTCTGGATCCTTTCCAGCAGCTCAGAGAGGCCAGTTTGAGGTGGCAGAGCTGCTGCTGGGGCTTGGGGAGCCCTCCTGCTTCCAGAAGGGCTCTGCTTCCCCAGAATAAGATAGGAAATCCCAGTTTCTCCCCCAGCAGAGGAACAAGACCCCTCTTCCCAAACATTCCTCCCTGCTCCGTGCCCAGATGCTTTGGCTGGTCATAGATATGGCCAGAACTGAGTAGCAGCAGCTGGCTCTATCCCAACTTTTCTATTTTCTAGGCAAAAACCAAAAAGGCCCAAGACAAGGGAGAGCGAAGCCATTTCCTGGGTGAGATTAAGACCCTGAGGAAGGAGCTGAAGGAGCGAGAAGAGGCTGCCATGGCTGCAGCCCTCAGCCAGGCCAGCGTTGTCCTTGCCACCAACACAGGTGTGAGATCCTCCTGCTCGGTGTTCTCCCTGCCTTTGCCAGGTGAACCACATGCCCTGCAAGGCAGCATCCTGCTGGGATAGCTGGGAGACTTGCTCCGAGCTCCTGGGAGCTCAGCAAAGTCTCCCAAACCCCTCCCCAGCGGGATTCTCCCAGCTTCCACTCTGCACAGGATGTTGTTGAGCACAGAATATGGATCTGGAAGGGCCCCCGTTAGCTCTGAGTAGGAGCTGGGAGTGCAGTGAGTAAACAAGTGCTGCTGGAGGTGTGCAATCTGCTCCCGATTGCATAAGTCCCATGGGATTGCTTCCCTGCTTGGAGCATTTCCAGGCCTGATAGAATCCAGCACGTGTTTCCAGAGCCTGCTCCCAGGCTGCACAGGGCTGCTGCTGTACTCACCCAAATGGTGTGACACGGGATTTTAGGGAGCACTTCCAGGTGCCCGTCCTGCAGCTGTGGGTGGGAAGGTTTGGCACATGTGGAGGGGCTTTTCTGGCTCAGCTTTTTGATCCTCCAGGGCTCACTTATAATCTTCAGATCTGGTTGCTCAAGGGTCATTTGCTGAAAGGAAACATCAAGAATTTTAGGTCATAAAAAAGCAAGTTACTGGAGTGAAGGTTAATGGAAATATAAATCCTTCCGTGTCTTAGTCCCTGGGAATTGGCCTTTCACTTCTTTTAACTTGCCTGAAAGACAGGGGGAAGTGTCCTTCTCCCAGTAAAACTGTTTCTTTTGTTGATCAGCTGCGGTTCTCCCTGGTACTGGAGCTTCCCAGCCAGCTGGGGGTCAGTGCAAGTGGCAAAAGTCAAGTTATAACTGTACAACTCACCAGAGCGGATTCCTACAGGCTGGAAAACAGTTTTGGAAGGAAAACAGAGTCTTCGATGGCAAACTGGAACGTCTGAAGTGATGCAGAGCTGTAGAGGCAGCAGGATTTACAGTGGCAAAGCCAAATCCCTGCTCTCAGAGCTGCAATAGCACAGGAGCTTGGAAAAAACATTTCTGTGAATAAAAATCCCCTGGTCTGGGAGGCTGGCTTCTTCACCCTGCCCTCCTCCTTTGGCATCCTTTTGTGAACTGCAGGGAGATATGGGTGCCCCTGGAATTCAGGTTTCTGATCAAGGCATGGATCAGTATCAGTAGGTCTGATGTCTGTAGAGCAGGATGTCTGTAAGGAGACAGATGTTACAAATGGACTTCTGATGTTAAAAATCAGCCTTTGCTGTGGCTGGCTGGTTCCAGTCTCCTGTTCTTTCCCTCTCCCCAGTGCCACGAGGAGGAGCAGGGGCGTTGGGGTCTCAGCCCATCTCCCCCTCCTGGGGTGTGCCTCAGTTACCAGACAGGCGGATCCCCAGTCCCCCACCCTCTAAATGCTGGGGATGAGGAGTTTTGTTGGCACTGGGGGGCAGCAGGAAGGTGGGTGTTCCTTGCTCTGCTCCGGGTGAAGCACTGGAGCATATTGTTCTCCTTGGCATCTGGGCTTCGCTGCTGTTCCCAAAGATACTTGGAAGCTTCTAGGCCCAGATGCCAGGGGAAAAAAAAAGGACAAAGAGGAACTGGCAAAAACAATCCTGACTTACACATTTCAGCGGAGATGTGTTTGGCAGGGCTGAATTCCTAAATCTCTGCAAAGAAACGTTATTTCACTGGCCTCAGTCACTATTACAGCTGGTGAGGTTTGTTTCCAGAGCAGATTCCTCGCTCCCCTGCTCAGTTGGGAACCTTCTCCTTCCACCAGGTGCTTCCTCAGATGGCCCCCTGAAGCTGCTGCCTGAAACCCACTTTGACCTGGTGGTGATTGATGAGTGTGCCCAGGCTCTGGAAGCCAGCTGCTGGATCCCTCTGCTGAAGGCTCCCAAGTGCATCCTGGCCGGGGATCACAAGCAGCTGCCCCCCACCATCATCTCCCACAGGTAAAAATCCTGGATCCTCCTGGCTTTTTGTGCAGCTTCCGAATCCTTGCAATTGGAGACATTTCGTGATGGGGATCTGTGCTGCCTGCAGGCTCTGTGGAATGAATTTGGGCTCATCCTCAGGCTAATCCAAGTCTTTAATTCTGCTTCTGTGGTTTCCACATTTATTTATTTAATGTATTAATATCTGAACTGGCCCAGTGAGACGTTGCATTATCACAGACCTCAGGGATTATTAAACCTCCCAATCCCTACAACGTGGATAATAAGAACAGTTAGTTTGTGGAAAAGATCTGTGGATAGTGCAAATTGCCTGTGCTTCCAGGGGGATACTGCAAAGAGTGCTGAGGAACCTCTGAGTAATTTAAAACATAAATGTACTCGTGTTTATCTGGTTTAGGCAGCTCCAGATCTGGAATTACTGAACCACAGAAGCAGAGAAATGGGACTGACTTCATAAACATCCTCTCCTGCTTCCAGAAAATAATGAACAAGACACATATCTGCCATCTCACTTGAATTTTGAACACAGGAAATGAAAAATCCAAGGCAGGCAGCAGCTCCCAGCACGTGGCTGAGAGATAGGGAGAACAACATTCAGGGACTGCAGCATCCTCTCATTTTACCTCTCTCAGATGCCCAAAAGCTTGTTGTTCTGCAGATCTTGGCAGGTGATAAACACATGCTCCACTGCCTGGAGGTGTCCAGACTGGTGAGCTCCAAAAGTCTCTCCAGAGCCCTCCACCCTTAGTGTCCTGCTGTTTATTCCCTGGGAATTTTCAGGCCGGCTCTCCATGCCCGGGCTTTCCAAGCAAGGCACTTTTTGGAGCAGTATCTTGTTGGTAGCAAGGAGAAATTGGCCATTTGGTCCTTCTAATTTCAGAGTTTATCATGATTTTCTGGAAGTGGTGCATAAAGTTCCTCTTCTCCTCCAGAGAAACTGCATCGTAGCTCCATAGTGCTCCATGGCTCCATAGTGCCCACCCAGCTGGATCCACCTCAGCAGCCTCAGCCGGGCTTTTCCCCCAGACTGTCGGACTAATGGCAAAACACAGTAAAATCCCAGCTCTGTTACTCTGGAACGGGGCTGCCACTCAGCTGATGGCACTTTTGGCTCTCTCTTTTGAGACAAAGGCAGCTTTTCTTCACTCCAGAAACATTACAGCAGCTGCTTTTTTCTGCTCTGTCACAGTGGCTGGAGCCAGCAGCAAAAAGCTCCTCACGTCCTGCACAGCTCCTGGATCTCCTCCTGCTCCTGCTCGAGGAGTTGTGCTTTTCTCTCCATCATCTTCGACTTGGTGGCCTTGGCAGTGCTGGGGGAATGGTCAAACTCCATGATCTCAAAGATCTTTTCCAGCCTAAACAACTGTCATGCAAATAAATGGGACACTGGAGAGCCCTGGTTTGGGTTTCCACATTCCCTGCAGGGCCTGGGAAGCAGTCCCGAGGCAGATCCCTTCCACCTCCTTCCGTGGGTATTTCCAGAGCTCCCACAAAGGCCCCGAATCACCTGCCACCTCCTCTGTGGTTCAGAGGAAGCAAGGAGCTATTTCCAGGGATGATTCATGCGGAGGACTCCAACCCTTCCGCCCACCTTCCCCTTCTCCATTGATGACAGCGGGCCTGGAGTGGGTGGGCTCCTATTTTTGGGGCCACGGGGAAGGGTCTGAAGTTATCCAGGATGAATCCAGGCTGGCAGGAGGCTCGGCTGTTACTACAGCAGGGGAAGTCAGCCCTGCTCGGGCAGGAAGCCTCTGTCCCACAGGAATGCTGTGGGACTCTGTTTTCCCTCCGTGGAGTCAGCAGTGACCCCGTGAGGCCTGGGGAACGTTTGACGGAGAGTCTGAAGGGTGCTGCTCTTCCCTGCTTTCTGACACACCTGGGGCTGTCCCAGGATGCAGAGGGCATCCCCACACACACCTTGCAGTCCATGCTGGCACATTCCAGCCCCCTCTGATTCCCCCTCAGCAGCTCCAGCCGAGGCTCACGGGCAGCAGCTTCCAGCCTCCATCTGGGAGGTCCTTTTGTCCCTGTCCCAGTGGGCAGCTCCATGCCAGGGCACTTCCTGCAGTCTAACAGGAACAGTTGTTTGCCTTGTTGGAGCCCTCATTCCACCCTTTTCCCCATGAATTCGTCTCCACATCAGGGCTCTGATGTATTGATTTGGTTTTACTCCCCTCAGATATCGGCAGATGTTTATCAAACCTCTTGCTCTCAACCCGTTTCCTGGACAAACGCAGGGATATTTTGCCATCTTGTTTGTCACTGGTCAGTCTGGATGTCTGCACCGTCCCAAATCCATGTGCTGATTCCCGTGTCAGGTCTGAATGGACTTGCTTTCACTTTGTCACTGAAGTGCCAGGCCTTGGGTTTCTCTGGTAGCCTCCACAGCTGGAATGTCCTGGGTGCACATCCATGAATTAATTACTCTTAATTACTATTATTATTAACAACTCCGTTAATGTGGAGTTCCTGAGGTGGGAAAACACAGTGACCTCCTTCTCCAGGCTTTTCCAGCCAAATCCAGTGTGTACTGCAGGGATCAGTCACACCGGCATCTCCTGTCTCAGGGAGGAATAAGAAAAGATATGCCATGGCTGAGGACACAGCTCCAGCCTTCCATGGGAAGCAATTCCCTGTTTTTCTCCTAGTGCTGATCATTCTGGACACGTACAGGGCAGGCTGGCCGAGCACAGCATTTCCTGCAGGCAAAACAAGGTGAAACCAGGTTAGCAACAAATCCTGCCTGCTGTGGGCTGGCTTTGGGAATCCTGCCTTTCCCAGCTGCACTTTAGGTACTTTAAAGTAGATATTCCCAAGCATCCCGTGCGTGGTTCTGCCTGTCCAACCCCTTATCCCAATTTTATTTCTCTAAAGCAATCAATAGGTAAAAAACCATCTGCTCAGGGCACTCAGGATTTTGTTGGCAGAGAAATCAACCACGGTAGGAATTAATTGAGTGGTAAAATAATAGAAAATTATTAGCAGGTGAAATATTCCCAAGCAGATTAATTCCTCATTATTAATTCAGCACATAACCTCCTGCTTATCCCTGCAGTGGGAATGGTGCTGGGAGGGTAGGGAAGAGCATCATTGCTGAGGCTTGCTGTGAGGTTTAATGGCTGTTTCAGGCATGTGCTTGCACCTGAGTGCCAACAGCTCTCCCTGCTAAATTCTCTTCCTGCCCAGGAGATCCAGGCTCCGTGGGCAGAGTGGAGCTGGGAGAGTCAATCTAATTCCTGGTAACTGGAATGCATCCCCCAACCCCACATCCTACTCTGCCCCCTCACCCCACCTACCCCAGCCCACCCCTGGCAAACTGCTGCCTCCCAAATCCTGCAGCCCTGTCCATCCAGAGCTTTTCCCCCTTTATTTTTGCCTGTGTGCTGCATCCTGTGATTCAGCGAGGAGGAGAGCTAATGAGGCCCGGCTTCTTGGAAAGATTTGTCCTTAATCATCCCTTCTGCAGGTTCAATGACTTGGCAGTCTCCTGTCACATTTCCCAGTGCCCGCGGGGAGCGTGGCGGGGCTGGCCGGTGCCGCGACCGTCCGTGGGGCCGCGCAGCGCTGGCGCTGCCCCGGCGGGGAGCGGGTGTGTGCTGTGCCCTGGAGCTCCATGGAAAGCGTTTTCCTGAGCTGCTCCCTGCCGTCATTCCGTGGTCTTCATGCTGCTCCTTTGTGCCTGGAAGCCTCCAGCACCCCTCAGTGTCAGTCTCTGGGGGAAAAATCTCCCCACGCTCGCAACGTCCCAGCGCAACGACGACTTCCATCCTTCTTCCTCAGGCAGTGCCCCCCAGCAAGCCCTCCGTGGGGCCAGGGGAAAGCAAATAGGCTCCTGAAAGGCTGATTCAGTAGGAATTTGATTAATTTGTGCCACAGATAGGAGGAAAGGGCACTGCTGGAGGCGATGGGGGTTTAATGGGTGAAAAAGCAACGAGTGCAGTGCATCCGTGCATTAGTCCTGGGTGAGGAGCCAGGGAAGGATGGAAATGCTGGAGCAGCAGGGGTCTTGATGAAACCAGCAAGGGTTGGCTGTGTTGACACCGAGCGTTCCAAAATTTGGGGTGGAGCTCTGATCCTAATGCACCGGGTGATGCTGATGCTGTGGCTGAGCTTGCAGTAACACCAGTGTAGCCTTACACTGATGGATCATGGAATCCCTGAGGTTGGGGAAGACCTCCCAGACCACCCTGTGACCAGTTCCCACCTTGGCAACCAGACCAGAGCACTGAGTTCCACATGCAGTTGTTCCTTCAACACCTCCAGGGGTGGTGATCCACAGGCCATACTGCTGGCATGGCTTGAATTTCGGTGGCAGGATCCGTGTCCAGGCTTCTCCGATCTCACGGCACGAGTCTGTCCCTCAGGGTCTGACAGGCAGCACCGTTGGCACCCAGGTGGAAGGTGGCACCTAGGGGAGCCACACGAGGGTGCTGAGCAGGGCTGGAGTGCAGGTGCTCCCAGAGCATTCCCACCGGCACCGACGGACGCCGCGCGTGTCGGGAAGGGCTGGCTGAGTCCCATCCCGCGCTGGGCCGTCACTGGGGGATGGACACTCCCCCCTGAGGCGCTTCTCCTTGCAGGGCAGCGGCCGAGGGGCTGTCCCTGAGCCTGATGGAGCGGCTGGCGGGGCACTACGGGCAGCGGGCGGTGCGGATGCTGACGGTGCAGTACCGCATGCACCGCGACATCATGGAGTGGGCGTCCTCGGAGCTGTACGGCGGCCGGCTCAGCGCACACCCCTCCGTGGCACAGCACCTGCTCAGGTGGGTCACTTGCTCTCCGCTGCTGCAGCAGCTGAATGTTTGAATTTTCATCCTGGTTTGTCCCTTCCCTGCGGAGTTTTCCACTCCTCCTGCGGCTGGGGCAGTGTTTTTGTTTCAGCCATGACTTCATCGAGGAGACATTACCTGGGGGGGGTTGTCCTGTTTGCCCTGTAAGCAGAGGTGATGCAGAGCTGTCCTCCTTCGCTGTGACAGTCATGGAATCCCAGAGTGGTTTGGGTTGGAAGGCTAGAAGCCCATCCAGTCCCATGCCATGGGCAGGGACACCTTCCACTAGACCGGATTGCTCCATATCCCATCCAGCCTGGCCCTTCCGGGGACGGGGCAGCCACAGCTTGTCTGGATGTTGCTGTGCCATCAGCCATGGTAACTGGCCCTTTCCCAAACACCTTGTGCAGGGACCTGCCGGGCGTGTCCTCCACGGAAGAGACCAGCATTCCCTTGTTGCTCATAGACACCGCTGGCTGCGGCCTCTTCGAGCTGGAAGTGGAGGATGAACAGTCCAAGGGCAACTCAGGTACCACTGGCCAGAATGGATGGACTGAGGTGCTCGGCCCACCACAGGCTTGGCCACATCCCAGAGATGTCCCCCTGGGGAAGGTGGGGTCCCAGGGAGCCTTGCTTAGCTGAGAGATCATTCCCTATATAAATCCTCAAGCTCCAGGGACTCTGAGCTGTGTTGGAGCTCTGGTGACAGTGTCCAGCTTGTGGATGGCCACTCCGGCTGCCATGTCCCCTTGCAGGGACATTTCTCCATGCTGAGGGCTGGGACAGGGTGCAGAATGCCTGTGGCAGGTGCTTTGCACTAAGGAAGGGCAAAGAGCAGCAGGCAGAGCACAGGCCTGTTTTGGGAAGGCTGTGGATAAGGCTCAGAATTACCTCCCAGTCCTCTGCTCCGTCCATGAAATCCTGTCTGGCTCTTCTCCCTGGATTTTCCTAGGACACGGAGTTCTGCTGGTTTTCACCTGAAAAAAATAGGTTTCATTACAGAGCTTGGGTGCAAAGTCAGGCTGGAAAATACAAGGCAGTTTTTACCAGTTTAAACATCTTTCACCTTCTGTTTGACCCCCACCATCATTTAAGCGCCTCATTTTTCCATGCACCATTCCCTGAACACAACAGGCTCTTGTTCCCTCTCAGAGAGCCAAAAAGCCTGCTCTGAGAGAACTCAGGGATCTGGAGCAGGGGATTAGAAGCACATCTCCCCAAATTTGGGAGGCAGCCTTTTGGCACAGCTCGCTGCAGAGTCTTGATGTTTATCGCTGTGCTTTGCTGCAAAGCAGAAGCCCAGCCAATAAACCATGAAAGAATTCAGAGAGGATTTAATTTTTCCCCTTAGATCCCTCTGAACCGGGCACCGTCTTGGATAACCAGTTTGTGGCAGCCTTTCCTGCTGTTTTGGGGGAGGTGGGCACATTCCTCCGGCCTCTATTCCCCATCACACTCTGTTCCTGTTCCAGGGGAGGTCCAGCTGGTGGGGCTGCACGTCCAGGCCTTGGTGGACGCTGGTGTGAAGGCCAAGGACATCGCTGTGGTGGCCCCCTACAACCTCCAGGTGAGCTGTCCCTCTCCTGGCACCTCCCCTCTCCCTGCCCACAGAGCACCACGAGATCCCAGAGAGCTGCAGAGCCAAATTTAAGCAGCATTTGGGACCAACTCCTGCACCTTTGGGCAGCTCGAGGCCATGGAGAGAAGAGCTGTTAGTCAGGTATCCCACTCCCAGCCTCAGGAGGTGCCAGCGCTCATCCTTGGGGGTTTGGGAGGGAGGGATTTTCCCCCAAACCGAGCCGTTTTAATCCTTTTCACCCATGTATTTCCTTTAAAAGCTGCCCTTGGCCTGTTTCTCAGGTGGACATGCTCCGACAGCACCTTTGCCACAGCCACCCCGAGCTGGAAGTTAAATCGGTGGATGGTTTCCAAGGGAGGGAGAAGGAGGCAGTGATCCTGTCCTTCGTCAGGTCCAACAGGAAAGGTAAGGGCCCGCTGCCGGAGTGCTGCTCCCCACGGAGCGGGAAGGACGTCCTGTAGCCCAGTGCTGTGGTTTAATTGCAGGGCTCTGACACTTGGCTCCGGATGGATTTACTGGCAAACCCTCCCTTTTCAGCCTTTTTTGTTTAATTAATGAATATGTTTGCTGTCAGGGCTTCAGAGGAGGCTCCCGTGGTACAGCAGCTCCAGGACTGCTCAGTTTGAAGGTTTCCTGGCCCTTGAGGCCTCAGAAATGATTTAAAGCAGAGCCCAAAGAATGTCACATTCCATTAGCCCCACATTTAGGGGAGTTGGGGGGTAATTTCTTAGGTTTTGAGCCCATTTTGGGTCAGTTCCCTGTGGAAGGTGAGCAGGAGCTGGCATCCCAAGCCGTGCACAAAAAGTGCTGCTTTTGGGAGCAAAATCTAGAGCATAAAATCAAGTTCTTTGCTATCAGCAGCTGCAGTGAAAGTTAATAGCTGGAAAAAAGCTGCTGCTCTGGGGGCACGAGGCTCCTGTGGGGGAGCTGAAGGGTTTTGTGGAGCCAGCTGAGCAGGATTGCTCAGTGATCACCACTGTTCCATGCAGGGATCAATTCCCTTTCCAAACCCACAGCCCTGCTGCCCCACCTGTGCTGCTGGAGGTGAAATGCTGAGTGCTATGGGCTGGAAGGGGAAAAAAAGGGGGGAAATATGCTTGGAAGAAGGAGGTGCCTCTTTTTGCAAGCCTAGAGGAGGAAAAGCAGCCTTGTGGGGAGAATGGAGGTGGGGACAGCACTAAGAATAGTCCTGATCCAGCAGTGACTCACCCCTGTGCCAGTGGGAGCTGGTGACCCCAGGAGGGTGAGTGTCCCACAGCCCCTTCTCCTGCACAGGTGTGGGGCAGGAATTGCTTTCCTGGGGGCACGAGGAGGCTTCTCCTTGGCCTGTCCCTCTGCAGCCATTCCTGATCCAGCAGGAAACCTTCTATTAAGAGGAAATTCTTTCCTGGGAGGGTGCTGAGGCCCTGGCACAGGTTGCCCAGAGAAGCTGCGGCTGTCCCATCCCTGGAAATGTGCAAGGCCAGGTTGGACAGGGCTGAGAGTGACCTGGGATAGTGGAAGGTGTCCCTGGCAGGGGGTGGGACTGGATGGACTTTAAGGTCCTTCCCAACCCAAACCATTCCAGGACTCAAAGGAGTTGGACTTGCCCCTGCAGCCGGGTTAAACCTCATCAGAGAAACAGGGAACTGTTCTGCGAGCCTCAGAGCAGGGAGAGGGGCTGCCCCTCAGACCCCCTCAGGGGCAGAGCCAGGCTGGGCCCTGCTCCGGCAGAGGCATCCATCCCTTCCCGAGCGGCCCCGCTCACCATTCCGTTCCCCGGAGCTGGGAGCTCGGCACCACCCACGCGCCGCTCCCGCTGCCTGATCCTGCCTGAGTCATCCCGGCACTGCCGGCTCTGGCTGCAGTCTGTGAGCACAGCAGAACTGCCCCGAGTTCCCAAATGGCTGTTCCTGCAGACCCTCCGAGAATTTGGGAGCTCTATAGGACAGGGGGAGCTCTTTACCTGCAGTCCCTCCTCTGTCGCAAGGTGAGCCTTTTCCACGCTGCTCCATCTTGGGTTTGCTCCCAGCTCCAAGCTGAGCTTGTGTCGTGGGCCAGGCAGGGAGGTAGTTCCCCTTTCCATGTGCCTTCCATCCTCTTCCCAACCCCAGGAGCTCAGTGTGGCGCCTGTGGAACACAGGTAGGAAGAGGAGTAGGTGTGAGCAGGGACTAGAGCCCATAAACACCAACTCCCACCCTCCAGCCAAGAAATCCTCGGATCACTTGGACCAAACCCCTGCTTGGCGGCAGCTCTGCCCCCTCTGGCATCCCTTCCCTGCTGTCTCCCAGGTGAGGTGGGCTTCCTGGCCGAGGAGCGGCGGATCAACGTGGCGGTGACGCGGGCGCGGCGCCAGGTGGCCGTGGTGTGTGACAGCCACACCGTGGGCAGACGCCCCTTCCTGCGGCGCCTCCTGGACCACCTGTCCCAGCACGGCCTCGTGCGCTCCGCCTTCGAGTACCTGGATGACCTCGTGCCCCAAAATTACCCCGGGGAGGGCCAGGCCCAGCGCCAGCAGGACCCCAAACCGCCGGGCCCCAAAGCACGGCCGGCTCCAGCTGGGAAGCTCAAGGCGGCGGCAGGCGGAGCAGGGAGCCAGAAACCAGGAGCACGGAGCTCCCCGAGCACCTCTGGGCCTGGCAGAGAGGGCTCGGGGACAAAGGAGGGTGGGGACAGGTTCAGGGCCATGCTGGTGGCCTTCCTGGCCAGCGGCGAGGCGCAGCTGGATTTCCCGGCGTCGCTGAATTCCCACGAGCGGATGCAGGTTCACGTGCTGGCGGAGGAGTACGGGCTGCAGCACCTGAGCTCCGGGGAGGGCCGGGACAGGTACATCAGTGTCCGCAAGAGGCTCCCCGAGCGGCCCCCGCTGCCCTCCGAGCCCCTGCTGCCCTTGGAGCCCCTTCCCGAGCCCCAGCATCCCAGCGGGAACACCCCTGACCCTGCGGAGCCGGGGGAACGCAGCAAGGGCTCAGGGAAAGTGGACCTGAAATCCCTGCACCTGGAGAGAGTCCAGAGGGAGAAAGCCAAGCGGGAGGAGGCGGCGAGGAAGGTGCAGGAGCCCGGCCGTGGCAGCAGGAAAAAGGACAAGAGCGAAGCCAAAGGTGGGTCAAGCTTTTCCTAACCAGCACAATTAATGCTCTTCCCTGAATGGATCTTAAATCCCGGCAGGTTTGCTCCAGACCTTGGGATTCGTGCAGGGAGCATGTGGATCTTGGAAAGGTGCAGGGAGGTGGGAACTGGCTGCAGCATCCAGGGCAGGGGTTTGGATACCTGGAAGCACATTCCTTAGGTCAAAGGAAAAGCACTGGGGACCCTTTCCCAGGAGAGAGGCTCAGGAGTTGCACGGGAGGCTCACAAGAGCAGGGAGAGGAGCTGGGGGAAGTACCTGGCCCACACTGCAGGATGTAAAGGCAGAGGCTGCCCTGTGGCTGCAGGAGGGTGGGTTTGTTCCCAGGCCCCAATCCGGGTGTGTGCTCACCTTTCCCAGGAAAACCGGCGATGGGGAGCGCGGCCAGAGAGGATTTCGACGCCCTGATCTCCGCTGCCATCGCAGCTGACAGGACCTGTGGCTTCCTCCACTGCAAGGCCTCTGTCACCACCCTGGGCCAGCTCTGCCACCACTGCCAGCGGCTCTTCTGCCTCAGCCACCACATCCCCGAGGTAAGGAGGGGCAGGACGGGCTCAGCCTGGGAATTTTCCCTGTGGAGCTCCCCAGGCAGGGTTTCCTCGCAGGGAGTTTGAGCAGAGCCCTCCCTGTCAGAGCCTGTGCTGAGCTCAGGAACACAGGGCTGGCAGGTGCCGACACCTGGGCTCTGCTCACCCCTTCCTGGGAGCTTTTCTGTTTCCCTCTCACTTTGTGCCCTTCTTTACCTTCTGGCATTTACACACTCGGGCCGTGGGGATGAGGTGAGGCAGGGAGCAGAAATGGAGAAGCACAGGTTTCAGGCTCGAGCGAGCCTGGGCTCAATTCCCAGCTCTTTGCACATTCCCTCTGCATTCTGAGGATGATTCCCAGCCCTTTGCAGATTCTCTCTGCATCCTGGGGACAGGTCAGGCACGGAGCAGCGCTGCCTGGCCAGCAGTTCAGAATTCCCTGTGTCCCTGTTGCTCATCCCGCAGCTTCCGCGCCCTGTGGAGCCTCCCGGAGCTCAGCAGCCCCGTAAATCCTTGGCACAGCTTTTCCCCCTGTCAAGAGCTATCTGTTTCCATGGCAAGGAATGGTTGTATTTATGGTCACTCACCATCCAGGGGGATGGAGATTTATTCCCTGCCTCTCCCTGCTGAATTGTAACGAGGCTCAGCAATTGTAGGGATTCAAATCCATGGCAGCCCCAGGAAGGGGAGCAGGCTGGGACCCCACTCCGTGGAAACGTAAATGCCTTTGGGATGGGCCAAGAAAAGGGATCAGATTTTAGGATCTCACCTGCGGGAGGCAATTCCAGTGTTGGACTTGGCTCGTTAAAGCAGCAGCTTCATGGCTAAAAAAGGTCTCCTATTCCCCAAAACACCTTTCCCAGTTCACTGGAAAGGAGGTGGAGGGAGCCCCTTGAAGCATCCCAAAGGATGATTTACCTGCTGTGCAGAGCCCAGGACCTGGATCTTTGTATTTCATTCTCTGTGAGAGGAGCTATAAATGATGGTTTAATAAAATATACAATCATAAATATCAATTATTCATTTTAAACAGTAAGTATACGAATAAATATATAAAAATACAGAATCTAGATATAAAATGAAACTCAATAAAACTAAAATGAAAATAAATAGAATAAATAGTAAACGATGATAAATAAAAATAAACAATAACAAAATAATAAAGTATAAAAGTATGGAAGTATATAAAGCAATATAACAACACAAGAATATAATAATATATAGCATAATGATGGTGGTAATAATAATGATAATGATAATAATGATGATAATAATAATAGTAATAATAATAGTAGTAATAATAGTAATAATAATGTTGTAAATGATGGGAGCTGATTTTAGGGGGATGCGAGGCAGGTAAAAAGGGAATTCCAGGCTCGAGGAGTGCAAGCCCCTGGTTCCCACACGGGTGATCCCTGCCCCACTGTCGGTTCTCTCCCGCCAGGCCCACGGCTGCGGGGAGAGGGCCAAGGCCCAGGCGCGGCAGCGCATCAGCCGGGAGGGGGTCCTGTATCCCGGGAGCGGCTCCAAGGACAAATCCCTGGATCCTGCCAGGCGAGCCCACCTCCAGCGGCGCCTGGACAAGAAGCTCAGCGAGCTGACGAGCCAGAGGAAAGGCAAGAAGAAAGACAAGGAGAAATGAGGGAGCCGAATCCTGCTTCTTCAGCCTAGAAGTCACGAGGGCGAAGCTGCTGTGCTGGGCCTGGGTGGAACGGGGGGCTGCATTTTGGGGGGAACCTGGAGCTGGGAGCCTTCCCGAGCCGCGGGGCCGAGGCAGGGGAGGGAGAGCTGCTGTGCTGTCCCGGTTATCCGTGCAGACACGGTGATGGATGCGCTCAGGGGCCGGGGCACGCCGGTGAGACGGGCATTAAACACCCAGAGCTGTCAGTGTCCCTGTCACTGCCACAAAGGATGGGTGTCCGGGAGGAGGAACGTGGGAGGCACCGAAAGCCCCGGTGGCCCTGTGCTCCGGGGAGGATGACCAAGGAAATGGATGTGTCCCAGCCCGGCACTCCTCCGGCGCCCAGCCTGCCCACACCGCAGCCATTCCCTCTCCACCCGGGCCAGGGGCTCAGGAGGGGGCCCAGCCCCGCTCCAGGTGTGCCTGGGGATGGGAATGGGGATGGGAATGGGGAGGCCTCGAGCCCAAACGGTGCTGGCACCACGAGGGAATCACTTCCCTGGGAGAGCCAACCTTCCCTGTGGCGCTGGGAGGCCTCTCCCTCCTCACTGCTGCCTGTCCCTTCCCTGACGCTTCCCAGACCTGTCCTGCCCTTCCCGCAGAGCTCCTTGGAGGCTGATTCCCACTGGGAAAGCCCACAGCAGTGACAGCAGGTACAGCCACGTGAGCTCTGTGCAGCCCTCCCAGGTGGGAGGGAGCCTTGTGTCCCTCCTGGACCTTTTCCTAACCCCTCACACAGGGTCCACACATTTCCCCACCAAAATAGCTCCAGCAGCACTGTTTGTCCCCAGGATGAAGGAGAAGGTGCAGAGGTGCCTCCAAATAGGAGTGGCTGGAGAGGAGCACTCTAAAGACCCCTAACCCATACATTCCCCATCATTTTGGGGCTAAACATCACAGATTCCAGCACCTGTGGAAGTCACTCAGCTCATCCCGAGCAAAGCTCAGCAGTTGGCAGGAGCTGCCGGACAGCCAGGGATTTCTGTGTCCATCTTTTCCCAAATACTTGGCTGGGATAGCTAATAAGCAAATTTTCCCCCAAACCTCATGGCCTGTGGGTACTGGCTGTGAACAACGTCCCACAAAAACTTCCTCGTCCCTCAGAAAACCTCATCCTTCAAACCCCTCCATCCTTGGCTTGTGCCTCGGTGCCCGGGGTGGCTGTGTGTCACCCAGGGAGGGATGGGACAGGGGGGCTCCTGGAGAGAGAGGTGGGGAGGAGGGAGTGTGGGAGAAGGGAATTTGGGCAGCAGTGAGTGGAGACAGGCAGGGGGAGGATGGAACAGGGACATCACAGCCGTGTCCCAAAGGGAAGGTCAGGCAGGACAGATGGGAAGGGAAAAGTGCCACCAGCTCAGGGGATAACTCACCTTGGAGTTACTTTTAATCAGGGAAAAACGGATAAATGGCTCATTCACACCTTTTTCCCTGCTCAGGTCATCCAAGCAGCCACATCCCAGCCCGTGTTCATCCCGTGGTGCCCATTTCCTGGCACAGGGCCCTGGACACCCCCAGGTTTCCCAGCCTGGCTGCCCACCAGCATCCTGCAGGCAGGGAAAAGCCAAGGCTCTAGGCAAGGAGGGATGTGGCCCCAGGGCATCCTCTGCTCTCCAGCCTGTGCCATGGGGAGCTCCATCACCCTCCTCACAAACCAGAGTGGGAATCAGCTCCCCAAAAATCCCAAACCTGGCTTGGGCCAGAGCCCACCAGCAGACAGGATCCACACAGGCTTTTCCTCTCCCTTCCTCCTGAAATCGGAGTTTGGCTTAAAAATTGCAAAATTAGGGAGCTCTCCCACCTGCCTTGGGTCACAGGGCCAAGATATTCCTCTCTGTGTCCAAATCTTGGATAAAATGAGCTATGGGATAAGTCACAGCCCAAATCCAGGATTAGGAGCTGGAAAAAACAATCCCCAGTTCTGAGAGTTGTGTTAAGGAGCAGGAATTTGCTGTGCTGAGCACCCTGAGGGCGAGTTTGGGTTGGAAAAGTGGCTGGGGTGGGAAAAGCTGTCCCGAATCGTACTGGACCTTTGGGGAATGATTTCCAGCGTGGGTCTGACCTCAAACCCAAGAGGTTGGAAACGAAGCCCTGCCTGTGCAGCAGTGGAGAGGGTCAGGGATTTACTGTGGGGGAACAGATGGAAGGAGAAGCCGTACGTAACAATTGATTTTCTGCTGTTATTGCTCCCTTTTTCCGTCCTCGCTGGAAACATTCCAACCCTGGCACAGCACACCAAAATCCCTACAAAAGATCCCCTCAGGATCACCACCCACGCCAGGCTGGCTTTTATCCCCCCCC
>VWZW01000254.1:155079-196359 GCA_013397115.1 Edolisoma coerulescens | reverse complement strand
AGCTCCCAGGATGCCCCCCACACCCCCCAGCAGCTCCCCACTAGTGGGTTTGAGGAGCACTGGGATGTGTCCCCCCTCCCGGGCTGGGCCAGACCTGGAGCACGATGGCGGGCACGGAGAAGATCATGGCCTCGTTGAACACGGGGTTGGTGTCTCCCCTCTTCACCGCTGTCTTCTTCTTGCTGATCTTCCTCCCGTCCTGCAGCAGGTACACCTTGACGAAGGGATCTGCTCAGAGGGCAGGAGAGGGACCGGTCACACGTGTCCCCAGCAATGTGGAAAAAGCAGGGGGACCCTTTCTGGTGGCCCTCCCCGGCAGGTCTGTCCTCACTGGGAGCAAATGAGACAGGACAAGCCCCAGCACGGAGCCCCCCTCACCTGCGGTCACCTTCCCGTTGCTCCACACGAGGTTCTTGGCTTTGACCACCACCACTGTGAGCCGCTCGGCCGTGGGCAGGTAACTCAGGGAGAGCAGGATCTCCCCCACCGTGTCCACCGCCTGCGGGGCACAGAGTCCAGCCCGTCACCCCCCGGCCCCACAAACCCTGGCTGGGACGTGGGACGCCCCCGGCTCACCTTGTTGGTGTCCTGCAGGTAGAGCCAGGCGTTGAAGGGGCGCGTGGCCAGGTCCAGGTCGGAGAGCTTGAGCTCGGCCACGCCGGTGCTGACGCTGCGCTCGTCCTCGTCCACGCCGAAGACGGAGAAGCGCAGGCTGTTCTCCTCCAGCGCCGCCGGATCCAGCGGCACCGAGAAGCGCTCGTCGAAGGCCACGGAGTAGGTGCTCCTCTGGATCTGCCACGGGAAGGGGGGATGGCCCCGGCACCCACGGGGCTTGGGGCTGCATCCCCGCTCTGCCCCCTTTCGTGGGAATTGCAAAGACATCCCCAGGGCACCCCTGTCCCACCAGGATGATTTATTCCCACCCTGACCACAGCAGCTGCTCAGCCGCTGGGGTAAAAGTCAGGGCTGTGACCCGCCCCGGTGCTTGTGAAATCTTTTAATTAAAGACCAAAAGTCGGCCCGGTGCTCTCAGACACATCCCAGCCCCTGGGAGTGCAGATGTGCATCCGGCTCGGCCACATTGGGTGACAGGATTTATGGGCACCGGGTGTAACCCCCAGCCCCTCTCCAAGCAGAGCGAGCTCCTGAATGTGCCCCGTGGGAATGCTGCTGTCTGCCTGACGTTGTCCCTGTGTCACGTCATTCCCTGGGAGCAGAGGCAGCAGCAGCTCCCGTGGCTCATCCTGCGGGTGCTGATCCCAAAGGACTGGCCGAGGGGAAGCTGCTCGGAAGTCATGGATTTAGGGGTGGGTTTTTTCCCCCTACTCCAGCCTTGTTTCAGCATCCAAGATGCCCCATGCAAAGCAGGAGTTTGTCCCATGGGATGGAAAGCTGCAGCCCTGGATAGCATGGAGCAAAGTGGATCCACCAGCTCCCCAAAGCCACCCAAATCTGGGGGGAGAAGGGACCCCTCTGTGGGGCTCTGTCACCCCAAAGCCCCCCGGGAGAGGGTTTGTCTCCCCGAAGGACTCTCTCCTGTCTCAGTCTGCTCCTAACCCTGCTCCGTCCCTGGGATGAAGGACACAAAGGCAGCACCTGCCATTCCTCCTTCCCAGTCCATGCTCTCCCACTGGATCCCACCAACCTCCAGATTCTCCGGGAGATTGAAGTTCCTCTGTGGGAAGAGCGGATTTTACAGCCCTACAGATTTTACAGACTGTCTGTCTGCAGCCCACACTGCATTTTGGGAGCTCTGGATCAAGCACAACCACACAGGAGCTGCTATTTAAATCCCCTCCAGAAGCACTGGGAAAGCTCCGGCTGGGCCTTCATCCGTGGCCTTGGGGCAGCCGAGGAGGTAAATTGTGCTGGTGAATTATGGATAACGACACTAAATAATAAATATCTCCAGAGCATAAATAAAGAGCCAGAGATCTGGATGGAAAAATGGTCTAAAAGGGCACTGTGGAAATATTTGGGAGGCAGCAGCCAGTGTGTGTGGATGGAGCAGCACCTCCAGCCCTGTGGAGAGGTGCTGTAATGGGATGCAGATTCCTACTCCTTGCTGGAACATCCTGATTAAATCAAACTGGCTCAGCAAAAAGGGAGCTGCAGGAAGCAAACTGAGGCTCCTGCTTTCCAAAGGCAGCTTTTGAGCCACTCTAAAAAGGGAGGTTTTGCCCCAGATCCACCCCTGGTTGTGGCTGTCAGTGCCACCACGTGGATTTTCCACTGCTGCGTGGGGAGGGAAAAGCGTTGGGGCTGCTGTGGGAAGGAGAGGGACTGTGGGGACTTGGGGGACTGTGGGGCCATGGCAAGACACTGGCAGCATCTGCCCAGACTGCCACTGACCCCAAATCCCACCCCAGGCCACCTCCTCCACCTGCCACAGCATCCCCAGGAGCAGGGACAGGCAAGCAGGAAAATTTGCCACCAGCCACGCCGGGAGATGACAAAGTCAGCCCAAATCCCAGCCAAGGGGGAGACATTCCTTCCTCTGCCAGGTTTCTGATGTGTTTCTGGGTTTTGGGACACCCCCTAAAATCCTGTGCCAGCCCAGAGCTCCCTGCTCCCAAACCCCGTCACTTGCCTCGGGGAGCTGAGACCCCCCAGAATCCCTTGTCAACCACATCCAGCCTTGAACTCCCTGCTCCCAAGCCCCACCACTTCCTTGGGGAGCTGATATCCCAAAAACCCTGTGCCAACCACATCCAGTCCTGGTGTGCCTGGAGCTCCCTGCTCCCAAACCCCACCCTTCCTTGGGGAACGCGGCCAAGGGACGCCGCCACCCAAACCCCCAGGGCGATCCGTGTGCACCGGGGTCCGTGGGGGGCTCTGGGTGGGAATGAGGGGCTCACCCGGGAGATGCCGACGATCTGCTCGGCCGGGAGGAGGCTGATGCGCATGAAGCACGACTCGAAGCGCGCGTCCTCCTTCTCCAGCAGGTCCTTGCCCTGCAGCAGCGCCACGTGCAGGGCGGCCGCCCTCGCGTCGTACTCCATGGACACCTCCACCTGCCCCACCGTGAAATCCTGCCCGAAGTTGTTCCCGATGGACGAGATGGAGTTGAGGGAGTCGGCCGAGATGGATCTCCGCAGGGGGCCGTAGTGGGCCAGGCCCAGGTCTCTGCCCATCAGCTCCAGGCTGCCCAGCTCCTGGATGCTCTCCAAGGTGTCCTCTGCCCTCAGGCTGCTCTTGCGGGACGAAGAGCTCCGACCTGGCGCCCGCTGCGAGCCCGGGGCCAGCCCTCGCTGCCAGGGGAAGGAAAGCAGGCGCTGCCATGCGCGCCATCCCTCCGGACAGCTGGGCTTCTCCTTGGATGCCTCCCGGCCCCTGCC
The DNA here is from genome assembly GCA_013397115.1 of Edolisoma coerulescens. Lineage (NCBI taxonomy): Eukaryota > Metazoa > Chordata > Aves > Passeriformes > Campephagidae > Edolisoma > Edolisoma coerulescens. Next base: position 193,021 of record VWZW01000254.1, on the reverse strand, counting down.
TGGCCTCAAGCTGCCGCGGCAGCGAGCCCGGAGCTTCCCGCAGCTCCCAGCTCCAGCGATCCCCCCAAAAGCTCCAGCGGCACCAGCTCGCTGCCTGTGGCTGTTCCCCTCCGCGAGGGCATCCAGGAGAGATTCCCACCCCTGCAAAGGGAAGGAGACAAACCCGGCTTCCCCCCCTCACCTTGTTCCTGATGTCCGGACAGGCCGCTCCGTACTTCTGCTCCAGGTACCGGTAGTCATAGTTGGGGAAGGGGGAAGGGGCCGGGTAGCTCCCGGAGCGCCAGAGCTTCCACAGGTTGATGGCTGCGATTCCCAGCAGCGCCAAGGCGCCGGCGGCGTAGAGCCCGATCTCCCAGCGCGGCGGGCTGGAGGCCACTGCGGGGGACAGGGGCTCCGTGAGCCGCCCACACCCCCGGCAATGATCCCCCAGCCTCGGCTGCTTCCAGCCGGGAGCTCGGCTCCCAGCTCCGAGGGTGGGATGGGCCGAGGAGGGGATAAACCGCGGCTCCCGCCCGGGCGGCTGCAAACGGGTCAGGCAGAGGCTCTGCCAGCCCAAAAATGCCAGCCCTGGCTCGGCTTTCTCGGGAGGCGAAGTTCTCCTGTGTCCCAGTCCCGCTTCCCAGCGAGCGGCTGTGTCACTCCCGAGGTGCCGGGGGTCCCTTTGCCAGCTGCGGCTCCGTCCCACGGACAGATGTGCCCGGCGCACATCTGCATCGCCCTCGGGACAGCCCCCGCTGCTGCCCGGCCATGCCAGGAAAAGCCGGGAGCGGGGAAAAACCCAAGGAAAAGCTGTCGGAAACAGGCAGAGCCCCGCGGGTGCCGCCGGAGCGAGCGGGGAGGGAGCGCCGGGCTCGGCTGCGAGCGGCTCCTGCTGCATTGCACCAGCCTCCATCACTCCCGCGCCGAACGGGCTCCGAGCGCTCCGCGCGACACAGAAAAAGGGGGGAAAGAGAGGATTTCTCATCCCGGAGCGCTGCCGGGGAGTCCTCCGGCATCACCACGCCGCAACGCTCCCTCCTTCGGAGCCGGAAAAAGCCCGAAGCCAGGCTGAACTCGCACATCGCATCCCGGCGCAGGGACAACCTGCTGCTCCCCGCAGCCCTCCTCCAGCGGGAACAGCGGAAGGAACCGAGTATTCGCATCCAAAGCACCTGCTCTGGATCCGGGAGCAGCCCACAGGGATCTCCCGGGTTAAACATCGGGGTGGGACCCGGGTCCTGCTGCCTCCACCCCGACCCAAACCCCTCAGGGGCTCTGCTTTATCCCTGCATCCCGGCTAAGGATGCTGTGGGAAGCAGTTGGAGGCTTCCCGAGCCAGAGCTCCCAGGCTCCTGCTATGGCGGAGGGGCAAAATTGGGAATGAAATTTGGAATAAAAATAAAATTAGCAGAATAATCTTTTACTCTGAGTAACTCCAAGCTCAAACCCCAGCTGAGCCGGGATCTGCTTCCCCCTCATTCCTGCCTGTTTCCGAGGGCTGAGCTCTCATGTTGGAGAACTTGGAGGTTTTAAGGGTTTTACCCTTGTTTTAGGAAACAAAACCCCGCGGGGCACGTGGAGCAGAAGGTTCTCCCCATGGGAAGCAGCGAGGACCCGCCATCCCTTCCCCCCAAAAAACTTCGGTGTGAGCGCCAGCAGCTCTGCCCCAAACCCTTCCCGGGCTCCCCGGGGAGGACTCACCACTGAAGCGGGATCTGCTTACGTGCCCAGTGTCCATGGCAAACGCTCCCGGCGAGCGGGACAGCCTGGAATGCGCGAGACACCGCGTTAGGATGAAGGGGAAGAACTCAAAAACGGAATTCCTTGTGATTTTCCAGCAGGGACGCTCCATCACCGCTCCCCCTCCACCGCTCCCGGCCTTGGCTCCTCTTCCAGGCGCTGAGCAAACGCGCTGGAGCCTCTCAGCCGCCGGCAGGAGCAGAAAGGAGGGACGGGAACCCTCGGGAAGGGGCAGAGCCGCTCGATTTGCCTCGGGAGCGTTTCGACAGGCGACATTCCCAACCCCTCTGTGTGGGGACGTCCCCCCTCCAGGAGCCCTCAAAGCCCTTTGCTGCTTTTCCAGCTGAAACCTTCCTTTGCCTCCTGCAGTTTCCCAGCCTCTCCCCAGGGTTGCCCCAGCCCCAGCCGAGGGGGGCAGCCCCATTCCCCCATTTTAGGGTCACTGCAGGGTTTAGGGGATGCTGTTTCCCAGGAATCAGCTCCTGCAGTGGGAAAGCTCCATCGCCTACCCCCCAAAAAGGGGTTTTCCAGTCAAGTCAAGAGAAAGCTGCTCTGCCAGGCAGATCCCAGCACAGGCACCGTGGGTGCTGAGGGGATTTATCCAAGGTGGCTGTTCCTGCTATGAAAAGGGGGTTTGGGATCCCCAAAAACACCCAACGAGCAAATCCCATGGGAACTGACCAGCACCCACTGTTCCCTGGCATCTGTGCTGGGGGATCACAGACCACAGGGAGCTGGTGGGATCCCACAGGCCTCCACGGGGACACAACCTCAGCACTGCACCCAGAGCCCCCCACACCTCCCTCAGAGCCCCTCGGCCCCTCTCCAGAATTCCCAAAGCCCACTCACGGAGCTGGATTGGCCTTGGACAGACGATCCCACAATATTTGGGCCCCAAATTCCAGCTCCCTTCGGGTGCTGACAGCCTCAGGCACTGCGGGGGGTGATCAATTCCCCCCCCAAACCATCCAGGCTTGGATTTTAATGGGCAAAAGTAGGAATTTCATGGCAGGGAATATCAGCTGTGCTGTGCTGGCCCCCTCTGCAGGGGCACACGGCCCATCCTTGGGATAGCAGGAGGAAGTGGAACCCGAAGGTAACCCAAAGTGTCATCGATGCTGGGATGGGGCTGAGAGGTGCCCAGCTCCTCCCTGCCCTCCTCCCTCCGGCACAAATCCCCCTGTGCAATGGATAAATCAGTCCTATCCTGGCTGAGAACGGGCTGGACTCGTGTCACGGGCTGAGCTCAGCTCAAGGCGCACTTTGCTGCTTAGTGCTGAAAACTGACATCTCAACAGAGCAACGTGATGCAGATTTACCCAAAACTGCCTCTTTTCATGCCCTGGAAAGCTCCCGTGCCCAAGCAAGGGGCTCTGTTCCCCTCCCTGCTTCCCAATTATTTTTAATAGGAAAACAGCAAAGTTTTCAGGACCAACGTTCCCTTTAAATCCCTTTAAACCCCCTCCATCTCTTCCCAATTTCTTCTGGAATTTAGAAGGAACTTGTAATTTTTCTTTTCTTTCAGAGCTTCTCCCCCCCAAAACCTCCCTCTCTAATGAGCTCTAAGCAGCAAGTTAAGCAGATTTCCAAGGCAGCACCTGGAAAGAGACTGCGGTGCTCAGCACTGGGATGAAACCCAGAGGTATTTTCCTATTAGGAAAACAGCATCAATCTCTCCTGAGCGAGGAAACGGGGGTGGAGGAGCTCAGGGAAGGATTTATGGCTCTTTTTTTGTTAACTAAGCTCTTCCCTGGAGCGCTGCACCGAGCTGCTCTGACATCCCCCTGACCTGCCGCTCAAATCCCTGGGAAATCAAGTCCCAGGCATTGGGAAGGGAAGAGGCACTGCTCTCCCACTGCTGGCAGCACAGGGAGAGATGGATTTTTCACCCACAGACCTCAGGACCAAGCTGCAGAGCCCTGGTGTGGGGTGCAGAGCCCCAGAATGGGGGGCAGAGTCCCAGGTTTGGGTTGCAGAGCCCTCTCCATCCATCCCAACACCCCAATGCCCAGGGCAGCCTCATTTTCCTTGGGAGCTGCTGCAGAGCTCAGGTCCCTTTTCCTGCTTGGAGGGACAATTAAACAGCTCAGTGAGGGAGAGAAAAACAGCGTCAAAGCCACCTGTGCCCCCCGGAAAAGGGGGTCCCCCAGCCTTCAGGGGGTTGTCACCTCACTGCTGCCAAGGCCCCAGGCACAGCAACCCCAACCTGCTGGTCCCAGAGCACCGGGACCAACCTGGCTGCGACCCCCCGAGCACGCTGCAGTCCCCGAACGTCCCAGTCCAGGCTCCAGCGGTCTCCCTGCTCATCCTCGCTCCCTGTCCTGCCCCAGACACCCATGCCCGCTGTGCCGAGCCCGGGCTAAGCTCAGCCCAGCGGCGAGGCCGGTCCCGCAGCGCTGCCCTCCCCAGCCCGCCTGGCCTCCATCCGCAGGGCACAGGGATGGAGTTTGCTCCCGGCACCAATAAAGACGCATCCCAAACTTGCCAAAACACAAGGATAAGGGCTCTGCTCTCCCCCATCGCCCTCCCAGCCCCCGCAGGGCACACATCCCACCCGGCGCCCCCTGCGCTTTACCTGGGCAGGTACAAATCCTCAGGGATCCGCGGGGACCCCCGGGCGGCCCCGGCATCCGCTGAGCTGCGCCCGCTCCCGGGGTGGGGGGGACACGCTGCGACCCCCGGGGCCCGCCCGGCCGGCGGTGGGGAGCGGGCAGAGCCCCCCGCGCCGCCCGGGGGGCCCCGAGCTCAGCCCCGGGACCCACGGATCTCCCCAAGCCCGGGATGCTTCCCGGCGGTGCGGGACCGGGAGCGGCTCCGCTCCCTCGCCCAGCCCAGCCCGGGGCGGAGCCGCCGCTCATCCGTGCCATGAGCTGGGCGGGCTCTGCGCTCGCCAGACCCTCCCCGGGGCTCGGCCCGGCCCAGCCCGAACCCCCCGGCAGCGCCCGGGGACCCCCGGGGGACTCTCGCTCCGGTTTGCCTCCCAGCTTTCCTGAGGAAGTCGCCATAAAAAATCCCTCAACAAAATGTACCCCAAACCCTGCAAACGCACCCCAAATCCCAGCCAGGAGTGAGGAGGGACAACGCCAGGTCTCTCACCCCACGCCAGAGACGCTCTGCTGTGTGCTTGGCCATAGCAGCCTCCCCCAAATCCCCAAATCCCACTTTCCCAGGGACTCCCTGGTCCATCCCACCGCTTCTCTGCATCTCCAGCTGCTCCTCCCCGAGGAGCCTGATGAACGTTTCTGTCCTTGGGGTCCCACGTTCCCTCCCCTTGTCCCTCAAAGGGTGCAGAGCCCCTTGGGGTCTCTGGATCACCACCCCAAAGCCCAACCCTTGGGCTCTCCCTTGTCCCAAAGAGCTTCCAGCTGTGTGTCCCTCCTGGGGCCATCCAGACGGGTCTTGGCTTCGGACGTTCCTAAGAAAACCCATCAGATCCTCTCCCTCTGCAGCAAAAGGTGGAACTTTTGGGATCTGTCCCCAAAAGCCCCTCGGGCAGTTTGGCTCCGTGCCCACCACCCCCGTGACACCGTGACCATGGGAAAGGCTGTCCCTACACACCCTCCCGGGGGATCCTCCCTTCTTTCCCTGCCTTCCATGGCTTCCGCCACCTCACCTCACGTGCCAGGCGACTTCCAGGGCAGCCAGGAGCAATTTCGGACAGCAGGGGAAACACTTTGCTTGGAGAAAACAGAATAATTGGGATTTTGTGGGGAGAAAACACCCACACACCCTGAGCAAAGGTGGGGTCGGGGCCACGGAGCAGCGTGACATTCCCAAGGACCTGTAATTCCCAGGAACACCCCACATCCAGCCACAGGCCCAGCTCATCCCCGGCTGCAGGCTCCCTGCTCTGCAAAGATCCAGGCAGGGCAGTACTGGGAGATGCTCCCACGATCTTCCTGGAAGGAAGTTCATTTCCAGGGAGGAAACAGCAAGTTTTGACTGCACCAAAAACGCTGCCTGGGTGGGAGAGCTGCCTCATCCTGCAGCCAGGGCTCCTTTCCATTGCCCTTCCTCTGGGAACAGCAGGAAAAGAGCAGGCCATGGTCCTTCCCCACTTCCCTCATCTCCCCTGCATCCCCAGGGATGTGGCAGGCTGTCCCTCTGCAGCACCGCCCGGGACCCAGCACCCTCCTGCAGGGCACCTCGGGGCTCACCACGCCAGACTCTGGGCCAAGGTGACCCCAGAGCTGTTCCAGACGGGATCGGATCAGGCTGAGGTTTGGAAATCTCCGAATGCCCCAGCTGGGCACCGGGATCCATCCAGCCTCACACAGGCACCAACTCTCCCACTAAAACCCCTCCTTTTAAAGCCAGCACTCACCTTTGGCCAGGCTCTCTGTGAAAGCAGGGTGACCACAGGTGGGACACGTGGTCTGGGTGAGCTGGACCTCAGGAGCAGGAGCCTGTCCCCTTTGCCCCTCCACAGGGAGGTTCCCAGGCCAGGCCACACCAAGTGTTATTCCCACGAGGACTCCCGGCTTCCTTCCACCTCCTCCCTGGGAGGCTGCTCGGAGCACAGCCTCGAGATGATCACAACAGGATTCCTACATCCAGGCAAGTTTCCAATGACCAGAGCCCACCTTTTTCCCCGAAAACCTGGACACGTTCCTTACCTCAAGGCCCAGCATCCACCCACCCATCCTGTGTGCTGGGGGGGCACAGCCTGACCCCCTGAGCCCCCCAGCTCCGTCTGTGAGGTGACAAGAGAGGACCCACGGGCACACAGAACTAAATGGGCAGGATCCAGACTATCCCTGGGATCCCCTGGATGCAGACAGATGAGTCAGTGGCTCACGTATGAGGCCAAAGCTCCCGGATCCTTCTGGATATTCCTCACCAGGTGTTGCCAGCGCGGGTAAGCAGCCCTTTGGTGGGAGGGGGGTGCAGGGACAAGTCCCCCCAAGTCACCAGGCCACCCCCCAACTGGGGATTCCCAACTTCCAGACTGCCCACTGCCCACTTTTTGTGGTTGGAAAGCATTGGGGACACTAAAGCTGGGAATGCTGGCCGTCATTCCCGTACAAGACCAAGCAGGGTTAAGCCCCAGCTGTGTGCTGGGCAGCAGCACTGCAAACTCCTGCCCCTTCAGAAGTTGGGGGCTGCACTCTCAGAACTATACTGTGGGGTGTGTGTGTTGTTTTCCTCTGGATCAACACTTCCCTGGAAAACAGCCAGACTGGATTCAGCAGGGACAGGGTGACGTCAGTGCCCGGGACAGTGGAGCAGAGGGTACAGAATCCACATGGATCAGTGGAGCTCTCACATTTTGGAATAATGACCCCGGGAAACAAAGCAGCCCAGGCTTCCCATTCCCCTTCCAGGATGCTGAGTCACCAGCAGAAACTGCCTGGCTCAGGATGCTCCCTGGCTGTGCTGTGCCAGGGACGTGCTTGGCCTGGGCCCGCTGCTGGCAGGGGGGACAGGGACACTGCAGGGAACAGCTTTCCCAGAGACCCCTCACTTCCCGGCAGGAATGCGGCGTGACAAAGGGTGGCAGAGCCTGACGTGCCCCAGTCACACCCCGGAGCAAACCCCCCCAGTGAGGACACGAACACAGCTGAGGACAAAGCAAGGAACTCCAGAGCGATGGGACAGCCCCGGGTTCTGCTTGTGACACGTTTTACTCCGCAGAGCGAAGGCAGGTTGGCCTCTCTCACTTCACCTCCCCTTACATTTAAGAGATGGACCGAGACTAAAAGAGAAATTAGAAGTAAGAGCTAAGGAGAAGTTGTCTGTCCCCCCAGAGCTGGGACACGCCGCCCGAGTGCCGCAGGCCGCTCCGGGACGTCGGAAGCCAGCGGGATGCCCCGCGGAGGGGCCGGAGCAGCAGCGTGGTGTTGCACCTCCTGTGCAAGGAACGCAGCCCGGCCACACGGGCACCCGCGGGCACCTCGCCCAACGCTTCACCCGATCCTCCTCCACAGCTCCAGGTAGTTCCAGCAGGAAGAACGGAATTTGTTTCCCGTGCCTGGTCTCTGTGCACTCCAGAACAAGTGTTCCTAATGCCCAAACGCCCCACGGAGCTCTCAGTTCCCTGGGAGTGGAGCAGCAGATCCCTGCGTGCCGTGCTCTCAGCCCCCCGTCTCCACACCTGGCTCCGAGGAAGACACACAGCACCCGGTGAAGGCGCTGACCTCCCTCCACACAGACTCCCTCTGGCCCTGCCCAGGCGACACGAGGAGAGAGGGGGGGCTGTGTCAGTGCCATCCTCCCCGAGAGGGTTCCCACACGGCGGAACGCTAACGACGACAATTAGGAGTTGGGTAGGAGAAGGTTGGGACAGCGCACCAGGCCCGCTCGGGCAGCACGAGCTCCTGCCAGCCCCGTGTCCGTGCTCAGAGCTTCCTCTCCCGCAGCTTGTTCCCGTTGGGCTCCTCCAGCAGGGCTGAGTGTCCATCCCCGTTGCTCAGGCATTTGTCCTTCTCGTGCCTGTGCTCCTGCTTCTGCCGCCGGATCTCCTTGTACCGCAGGGTGATGTCCCTGCAACACACGCAGCACACGCGGCTGAGCCCGCAGGAAGGACGGCACGGGAGCCTGCTCTGCACGAAGCTTCCTGGGATAACACCTCACTGGAGCCTCTGCCTGGGCATTTCTACAGCTGCTGATGGCACTGATTCACTGGCAGCTGGTGTTTCTGGCTGGTGGCTTTGGCTCTTCCCACCTCTGCCAGAGCACAGCTGATCCTGTAGGAGCAGCCACACTGCCCCTCCACACAGCACTGCACTTCAAGCAGTCATAATGGTTTGGGTGGGAAGGGACCTTAAAGCCCATCCCATTCCACCTCTGCCACGGGCAGGGACACCTTCCACTATCCCAGGTTGCTCCAAGCTCTGTCCAGCCTGGCCTTGGACACTTCCAGGGATGGGGCAGCCACAGCTTCTCTGGGCACCCTGTGCCAGGGCCTCCCCACCCTCACAGGGAACAATTCCTTCCCCATATCCCATCTAACCCTGCCCTCTGGCAGTGGGAAGCCATTCCCCCTTGTCCTATTCCTCCAGTCCCTGATACGCAGAGTCCCTCTCCAGCTTCCTTGCGGGCCCCTTCCAATACTGGAAGGCTGCTGATTCCTCAAGCCCTGTGCAGCTGCTTTTCATGATCCAAACTGCCGGGATCAGGCCCAAAGAACTCCCTGTTCACTTCAGGACTTACACCCACCCAGGAGAGCTGCGCTCTTGCCCTGCTGGGGAGCACGTTTGAGGATGGGGGTTGAACAAATCCCCCTAAAACCCTGGCCAGCCACACAGGCAGCCCCACTCACCGAATGAAGAAGCGCCAGGCCGTCCAGGTGAGCACCAGGATAATCCCCAGGATCCAGCACTGGGTGATGTAGAAGGGCAGGGAGAGGGTGAGCGTGTAGGGATCGTACTTGACGACGATCAGGAACTCTGTGGCAGTAATAGCAGCAACCAGCCAGGCCTGCTGGCCCAGCTTCTTGTGGAACTTCCTGCAGGAGAAACACAGACAAAAAAACCACCTCGTTGCTGTAAAACCAGGGATGTGGAGAAATCTGCACAAAAAGACAGCTGGGGCAGTGATTTCGTTCAGCTTGGCACAGTCCTACAAGAGCAGTTCTGATCACACGTGCACTAAGGCTCTGCAGGATGACACTTTCACGGTGGTGTTACTTCAGTTTCCACTCAGAAGCTCTAAAAGCAAGAAAAGTTAAACTTCTTCACCACACAATGCAGGGAAGTGTCCCCATTCCCAGGTAAATCCACATGAGACGATTCCCTGACCAGCCTGAGACCAGCTGATGTTCAGGGTATGGCTCCACACAGGAGCTTCTCACACACGAGGCCCAGAGCTGTACTTGACACCAATGTGTAGTTCAAGCTACACCAAACCATCCACACACACTGGGAAAAAACATGGAATAAATCCAAGTGTAGGTGACTGCTGACACAGAGGGGATGAGTGCATTCCTTCTTAAAAGGTATCCTGCCTGGATCAGCTCGGATGAAAGGGCTGCAGAAACTGCTCCAGGTGGTGACAGATGAAATGGGCAGAGATGAGCCCTAACCCACAGGCAGAGAGATGAAAGGAAGCAGCAGATCCCTCACAGGGAATTCCAGCTGCTGGGATGATGAGGGCAGCTTTCTCTCTGCTGGGCTGCTGCTTCCTCTGCCATCCTTTCCCTGACAACAGAATCAAAGGTAGCCCCAACACAAGAGCTGGGCAGCCCCTACGGCTGCCGAGGAAGAGAGCTGGTTTCCTGCCCTAATACTCAGCAAAGATGTGAAAGATTTTTCTCGTGATGAAGGAGATAAAAATTCACGGCTTCGATGCAGACTTCTTGGAAGTGAAAGACTCCAACCAGGAATGTGCGACTAGGTCAAATGCTACAGGCTGTTGCATCAAGACATTCCTGGTCAGGAATACTTCACACATCCAGTCCTCGGGAACTCGGGCAGCACGTGGATCAGGATGGCAGTGTGGTGTGTGAGGGCTGGAGAAGGCTTCACCCCTCTCCTGGGACTGTGGCAATTCCAGGCACTTCACTGTCACCATGCTCAGCCCAAGGTCCTGCAAGCAAAGCCCCAGAACTGCCTGCGGATACTCAGAATCCTGAATGGGAAAAGGAATTCCTCATGTTGGAGTTTCACTGCTTTGTAGACCCAGCATTGCAGGGCTGGCTGGGGGGACCTCATCAGTTCATCCCAGACAATCCCATCACCGCCAGACAAGGCAGTGAGCCACGTTTCCGTCAAGGAAGGGCAATGGAACATTCTGATCTTTGAGCATTAAGAGTTTCCAAAAGGAAAAGGTCAGCAAGGTTTCCCATGCGATGTAAGCCAGGAGCCTCCGGAACAGCCTGCTCCTCCCAGCAGCTTCTCCCTACACCACCACAGGAAGAATCCTGGAGGATCCTTGGCTTGAAATGATGTGCCAGTGAAGCTGGCAAACGGCAGCAGATCCTCTCTGCCGGGATGGCCGGGAACGCAGGGAGGAATCCCAAAACCCTCCGCAGAGAAGGAACCAGGTAAGAGCGGGCGCTCAGTGCTGCCCTCCCGCAGCAGCAGCCTGATGTCAGCTCTGGGGGGCATCAAGCAGAGGCAGGAAGCCCAGGATGTGGGGGCAGCCACCTGCCCCAGCAGGGAACACGGCAGGAGGTGGTGATGGGCACAGGCAGCTCGGGATGAGCTCGCGGAAGGAACGGCAATGACCGGAACCGGGGGTGAGGCACTGGCGAGGGATGGCTCTCCCAAATTCCAGTGTTTTGCCACGTGGTTGAACAGAGGGCAAAGGAGCTTTTCCAACCCCACCACGAGAAGATGAATGGTGCTAAGGAGAGGAGCGAGGCAGCGAGGCAGAGACTCTTCTTACCTGTGAGTTGGAGGCACGTCCCAAACCAGAAGGTCCAACACCAAGGGCAGGGCATCCTGCCCCTGTGGAATGTCCTGAATTCCGACTAAGCAATGTGGGCTGGCCCTTCTTCCCAGTTCTAGGAGTCAAAGCCTTGCAAGGGAAACTGATCTTCAGACCATGTTGGAACCCTAAATTCTGAACACAGACACTTTTTTGCGTTGGTCAGCGACAGACAATGAACATCCCTGGAAGGCAGACGGTGCCTTAGGCTGAGGATGTGGGCTCAGGCAGGTTGTGACATTAAAAGAAAAGGTGATTTTGAGAACAAAGCTTTCTCAGCTCTCACATGGTCTGCAGAAACAAAAGCAGCGAGGACAAATATGATGCTGAGGTGGGAACAGTCTCAAGTACATGCACTGCTGTGTGTGGTGCTTCATCCTGCTACCGAGGGCCTCCGACCTGCAAGAGGATGCCAGGAGAGCTCCAGAGGGCCAGGGGGAAGACAGCTCAAGGAAAGAAGTGCCTTTAAGAATCCCATTTTTTAGTCTGGGCCCCGATGCCCCCAGAGGGCACATCCAAGGACTGCAGTTCCTGGGTCCCGGTCTGGACTCAGAGCACGGCGCTCCTCTGCCCACGAGCCAGTGGCACTCCAGCTCATTTCCACACTCCCTTCTCCACAGAGAGATCATTTACCAGACACTGAGGTTAACACAGTGCACACACAGTGCCCTTCACAACAGCTGCTCTCTGACCGGGGGAGCCAGAGTGGTACCTCCAAAACAAAGGAACACGAAGCAGGTCGCTTTGGGATTAGGCCTTTTTTGTCCCTGACAAGCTGAACTGGTGCCCGAGATGGATGCCAGCAAGCTGGAGCAAGTTCAAAACAAAGCACGTGGAGCTCGACATGGGAAGTACAGAGAGATGGGGCTTACGGGTCGTCCATGAAGTCGTAGATCTCCCTCATGGCCACTCCTCCCACGTTGACAAAAAACACGAGGCGTAGCAGCACCAAGTAGTGTTCGGGGGGCATCCACAGCACAAACTTCAGGTAAAACGTGTTCAGCTCTGCCAATAAAAACTGGGAGGAAGGACACTTGGATTACATTTGGAAAATTCCAGTGGATGAAGCCCGGAATGTCCCCCCTCTCCCTGCAGGGCTCCCCCTGCCCACTTCTCAGTGTCACCGAGTGAACCACCAGCACCAACCCAAAACCAACCGGGCTTTTAAACATTTCCTCTGCGTTGGAAGAGGCACTAAAAACCACAACTAAAAGCTGGACGAGCAGTACCCTCACATTTCAAACAAGTTTGTGAACTTCAAAGAAAGAGCCTGAAGGACCTGCAGAAGCACTGAGGACAGATCCCAAAAGCAGAGTTTTCCTTTCCCTGCCCTTTAACACCCGGCTGAGGGAGCCCCACCACAACAAGAGGCACGAGCTGCTCGTCCTGGGGGGCTGGGCTGGGCTTTTTTTTTCTCAGTTATGCAAACTCACCCTTCAAAGCCAACTTGGGAAAGTTGATTGTAAATTAAGAGCAAAATGTTCTCTGGAGCAGCTGCCCTGGCAATGTGCTTAAGGGAGCAGAGAGACACCAGACTGTCACTTCAAAAGAAGTGACAACAAAGGGCATTAAGCATTGCTGAAGCCCAAGGAGTGAGCCAGAACCCAAAGCTGCTTAGAACCTGTCAGCTGAAGCTGGGATGTGCTAAAAGAAACATAATCCCACAGTCCAGCATAAATTCACTGGGATCTCTGTTGCAGCAGCACCTAAACCCGAATTTCTTCAGGGTGCAACCAGCAACCTTTTGGGGAAACATCTATTTTATTTATACTCTTTTACTGCTCCCACAAAGCAGGCCTGGTGTGCCACGTGAGCTCGGCCAATGTGTCCTGCAGCAGGAATCAGGTGCTGGGAGCTTGTTCTGGCAAAACACAGAGCTCTGTCCTGTGCCACAGAACCTGGCTCATGCCCAGTGCCTCTGGATCACCACAAGAGTCACGGGGATGGATTTAGTTAAATTTCACAGCTGCTGGGTTGAAATGAGTTTGAGTTGCTCAGAGCAGAGCCAAATGACACCCCATGGACGGCACAAAGGCCAAAGTCCCCTGGAGCTCCCTGCTCCCAAACCCCACCACTTCCTTGGGGAGCTGATATCCCAAATCCTGTGCCAACCACATCCAGTCCTGGTGTGCCTGGAGCTCCCTTCTCCTAAACCCCACCACTGCCTTGGCTGGCAAAGGGGCAGGAGTGGGGAAAAGGCATTTAAACTGCCCAGTTCACCCTCCCTATCAGTGTCACGTGGGTGACAAGTTCTGTTTCACAGGCACAGGTATGAATTTCAGATGCTGCATTCCCAGCATGAAACAATTCCACCCACTCAGGTGCTGTGTGTGCAGTGAAACATTAAAAAAAAAAAAAAAAAGGAAAAAATCTAGGAGAATTGAATTATTTAAGCAGATCTGAGCTTCAGGAGTGAGCTCAGAAGAGCCCGAGGCCTTGGATACAGCCCTTTCCAGCTGTAATGTGACCTGTACCCACATAAAACCGAGGGATTTGAGCCACTTTCACCCACAGTCGATGCTCTGGGGAGCAGCAAATTGCTGAAAAACCAAAGATCCCAGTTTACACTGCTCCCATTGCCAGCAACAGTCAGCAAGCAAGGACAACCCTTCCTGCAGTGAATCTGTCACCAGAGACACGGACACAGCCCCCTGTTCTGCGGGACTGGGAAGGGACCCCTCCCTCCTCAGCCTCAGGAGCATCCCCAGAGCTGCAGCCCGAGCCACAGAAGCTGGACCCAGGGGCCAGAGGGGCCAGCGAGGTGCCCTCACCACGAAGATGATGCCGCAGACGGCGAGCCACCGGCGCAGGCTGGAGGCCGGCTTCCACTCGAACTTCACCCAGCTGTACGGGGTGAACTGGAACACGATCCTCTTCATCTTGCCTCTGGAGAAGAGCAAAATAAACACTGCAGCCTGAAGGAAAGGCAGGCAAGAGGCATCTGCCAGTGGTTCCATTTGAGACACCAGCTCAGATATGCAAATGCCTCTGTTTACTCCATTAAAATCACAAGTTAATGGGATTAGCTCTGAGCTTGTTATTCTAATTATCAATTTAAGATTTAATATACTACACCCCGTGTTGTAAGCAGTTCTGCTCTGCTCAGCAAAGACACTGCAGAGCACGATGGGTCATTACTGGTACACGACTACAAGGGATTTATTAAATTTTAATTCCCAGTGTCCCAGTTCCTGTGAAGTTCTGGTTACTAGGGAATGCAAAAAGACCAAACAGATCCTTGCTGTGGATGGGAGCATGATGCCAGCCTGGATTCCTGCACCTCCTTGAACCATTTCATTAAATAAGCTCACCTCCACAGGATGCCCTCACTCCCAGCCATCGGGCAATGTCTGAGACACACAGGTGAGTTTCCAACAATCCCATTCACAGGTGACTCTCAAACAAACCTCCCTGCAGCAATAAGTCACTGGATCCTGGAGCCACCTGAACACCCAGGAATTCTTTAATTCACATTAACCCACACGGAACAACCAAGCTCTTGAGCAGGGGCCCAACCTTTGTGCTGTGCCTGTGGAGTTCCCTCCCCACCAACTTACTTGTAGGTCGGAATGTTCCAGAGTCCTTGCCACTTGTAGGTTTTCAAGGAAAGCCAGGACAGGGTCTTCATCCCACAGTAAATTCCTAACCCGTTACATAAGATCACATCCATTATCCACTGGAAGGAGAAACACACCAGTGATGCCGGGGAAGGAACACTAGAGCTTGGGAAAGGGAATCTGCATTCCAAGGAGGGGGGCAGAGCATTAATCCCACATGTTTTCTGAAGGCTAAATAGCTTGGCTTGATGTCTCTAATAATGCACTGACTTCTGTAAACACAACCATGGAGCAAGTCATTCTAACTTTGGGTCTTTCCCAAAATCCATCCAAACACAGACCCAGAGCTGTGTGCCCTGACTGCAGGGAACTCTGATTGCTCTGGCACCAGCTCACACCTCACAGGAAAACAAAACATAACTTTAAAAGGGTGTCCCTTTGAGCTCACACCAAGTTTTGCCTTTCTCTGAATTTCTTTATGCTTTGCACCAGCAGCAAACATTTGGAAGGGTCCAGGTACAGCTTTAGAGTCTCCCTCTGGCGTGAAATGAACCCAAACAAATATTCAACCATGTCCAAGAGTTTGTAACCCACAAGATTGTAGAAACAGTGACAAGCACATTACAGACTCGGCTCTCGCCACTTCCCAGCCCTCCCTACAAAACCTGCATTCCCAAACAAGCCCTGATGCCTGCAGCACATACGTGATCCCACCAGCATTCACTGAAGTTCGGGAGCTGGTGCTCCAGGCTGTACTCCAGGAACTCAAACATGACACTGATGATCATGCACATCCACCAGTCCCGGATCATCAAGGTCTGAAGGGAGAAAAAAGTCTTTTAAAGAGCTGCTTAAAACCATCTGCAGTTGTAGATCTTGTCTCCAGTATCCAGTGAAGGATCAGGAAAATCAGGACAATTTTACTTTCATGATGTGATGGTCCAAATGCCCACAGGCCTCTCGACTCACCAACATTTCCAGCACAAGAGACAGGAAAGACACTGAAGAAAATCACCTCTACCCCAGCCAAAAGCAGCACAGGAATACAGATTATGTATCTTCACAGGGAAGAACAGAGAGAGGTAAAATGGGATTCAGCAGGACAGAAATGAGTTAAATGCATGGAATTACTGGGTGCTCAACCACCACAGGCAGCACCATCCTAACAGTGCTCAGAAAAGGCTTTTCAGAGCCTTTTATGGGCTCTAAACGACTCCAAAGCCATGATAATTTCTGATGAATGAGGCCCGTTCGTTCTCAATATTGCCATCCTGGTGCTTTGAGATTTGGGGAAAAAATCCAAACACAAGCCCATCTCTGTTTATTGAGACAACACACTCAACCTCCTGCTTTTAATAGAGAAATAGGTTAGTATTTAACATATTTAAGAGAAAAATATGCTATGGCCCAGAGGAAACCCAGTAGCCTGTTTCCTTCCAGCTGGGCAGCCCAGTTTCTACTGCAATTCTCTTGGAAGAAAAGGATCCAAGTTTTCCAAATTTACAACTCAGTTCACTAACAGAACAAGCTGAAGTCCAGGTCTCCCCACGCCCAGAAAATTCACCTCTGGTTTTGGGGAAACCCCAAACCACTCACAGAACACATCTGCACTTCTAAATGAAAATCCAAACCAACAGTTCCAGCTTGTTTTTAAAACTGCCAAGCTCTTTCAGTTTGTTACTTAAATAACAAACCCAAACAAGGTCTGCAGGGGGCAGAATCTCCCGAGTTAGTCAGTCTGCTTGGGTTTAAAAAGGTAATATTTAGACCAAAGTAATCAGCAAAACGCTGTTGAATGTTCTGCCAGAGACAGGCACAGCTGGAATTCCTTCCACAGTGGGTTGATACCGACTAAAAAGTAACAAGGATTAAACCACTGCCCATTTAATGGTTTAAAATCCAGATCTGATGCCACTGGGAAAGCAGCAGCAACATCTGTGTTTGGGAATATCACTGTCACTGCCTGCCCCACACTCCACTTCCAAAGGTCATTCCAGCATTTCTGTTGCTACAGGAATGAAGTTCTTTATCGATTTCACCCCAGAACGAATCCCTGTGGAGGAAGGAGGAAGCCTGTTGCTGTCACAAAGCTCTGGAAAGAAATGAGGTGGCCTAACATGGGCAGGAGACAGAAAAAAAGGGGAAAAAAGGCTTTTCACATACCTACATGTATTTTTCATGTATTAAAAACACAGCCTGGTATAACTGACTGTGGCTTGGCACCACAAATGCAGCAGCAGTGAGGCTTTGGGAGCAGAGGAGCAGAATCCCCAAGGTGAAATGAGCCATTCTTACCTTCAGGTACCACCCAAAAAAGTGAGCAGGAACAAATCCATCCAGCTTGTCCTGCAAACCAAGAAGAGAGTGAAGGTCACAGCCTTTTTTCTTTTTTTTTTTCCCCTCCAAGAAAAACGCAGCAATAAACTTCTGGTTTTTCCACACATAAATACTTGCATTCCTTCAAGAGGAAGGAATTCAGCAGAGCATGTTAAATCTTACCAGCCCTGCCAGTCCCTGGGCACAGTGCCTTTCCCTCTACTTTTATAGGATCCCAGTTATTCCAGTCCCTGGTGCACTGAAGATTTACAGGGCAGACCCAGAGGACCCAGTGCTCCTCACTCCATTCAATCAGGGAGCTGTAAATGACCATCATTCCTTTGCCCTGGAATTTCTGCCAGGGAGAAACAATAACCTGATGCTTTTCAGGACTCAGAGAAGTGCTGCTGGAGCAACCTGGACTAGTGGAAGGTGTCCTTGCCCATGGCACGGGGTGGGACAACATCATCTTTCCAACCCAAACCCTTCTGGGATTCTGTGGTGCAGCCTCTGGGCTTTGTGCCTCAAGGTGAATGAGGAGGAGAGTCCTCAAGCACACGAAGAAACCCAAACTCTGAGGGGAAAACTGACACCAACAACCTGAGAAAGAAGGGCTGTTGAACAGTTCACCCCTGGGCAATCAGGTAATGGGGATCCAGAGACACATCCCCATCTGATGGACAGGAAAGGTCAAGAGAAGAGAAATAAAAGAGGCTGAAGAGTCAGGCTGATTCAGCACTCAGCCAGGCTCACAACTGCACTTCGAAGAGTTCAATCAAGCAGCTTTTTACCCAAAACCAGCCTCATTAGTGAGTTTGCTCCTTACCCAGATGTTGTGGAAGGGATCGGTTCCGTTGCCAGGGTCATAAATCAGGCAGTTACCGCCGTAGTCTCTCTCTGGCAGAGGAACCCCTAAGTGGGGGTCAATGTACTTCATGAACTGCCTCCCGTCCTGCACGGTCTGCAAGGAACACAGAAACCCGGGACCCCCCTCAAGCATCCGCACTCAGAAGGCACAAACAGAATTAAGGCCAACACTGATCTTCAAATCGACCTTTTTTCAAATTCGCTGCGGAACAATTCTTGAAACAAAGCGAGGCCTCGAAGCACCGCACACACACCTGACTTGGAGCCTCTAATCCTAAATATTAAGGGGGAAAATGGCTACAGAATGACCTTAAAGATGAGAAATCAGTGATCCTTTACCCCAAGCCGCTCCTCTGTGGGCCCCAACTCTCCCAGAAGCTTCACACAGCTCATCCTTCCCAACATCCATTTCCAGTAAGGTCCCATGCAAACAGCAAAAAAGAAATCATCAAAATGACCCAAAAGTGAACTCATCTGTCACTAAATCAGCCACACATTTGCTGAGTATTTATTTCCCAACAGAATCACTCAGTGTTGTGGTCAAGGCTGTACCCCGGAACATCTGTGACAGGCAGCAAAGCAAGGCCAAAGTTAATTAACAGAGTAATAATAAAATTACAGAATAAACTGCTGAAGTCACACGAACTCTGGGACAAAGTTTCAGCCACGAGCAAGCTCAGATTTGCTGTCAGGAAGCCCAGCCACCTGCAGACTCAGCAGAATTTAACCTTATTTAAACCTGGGCAAGGCAATGATGTATTTTTAGTAAAGCGCTGAGCAACAGCAGGGAGTTCCTTAACCACTAAATCTCTGCTGACACCACACGCTGCCACAGGGAAGCAAAGCCATGCCAGCCTTTGCTGCTGCAATTCAGAACTACACCAGTACAACCAACAAAAATTATTCAGTCTGACTGCAGCCACTCAGGAATATCACGCTCGAGAACGGCAGGAAAAACCCAGGGTGACCAGCCCCACTTCTTCAAGCTCACATGGCCTTTAGAAGCAAAACTTTTAAAATAAAAAAAAAAAATTTCCTCATCCTTCTCTCACATAAAATGACTTTTAGAGCTGCCTGATGAGTGTATTGTCTCAAAATACCTAATTTTAACTTCTGAGAATTGTAAAAGCCAGGGGGAAAGGCTCAGTTTACTAAAGGACAAGATATGGTAAAATGTGGTTTAAAAAAGAACATGGTAAATAAAAACTGTTTCATTTGGAAGCACCAAGGGCACATCTTTCTATGAAAAACCTCCTCCTCGGCTCCTGCCACCACACAAAGCTGGGTGCGAAGTTTTGGTTTATTGCAAAATCCCCACACCTACAAAGAACCTGTCATTCAAGGTAAATAAAAGGTATTTCCAAAGGTGAAACCAGGTGAATTCCCCCCGAGTCACACCTGGCCCAGCAGGGCAGAGACTGGACTGTGAAACACCAGCTCCTGAACGTGAACTCCCTCACCAGCTCATCTAAAACCACTTCAACACGGTGCCTACCCTGGGCTGAGGATGACTGGAGGTCAGAGCAGGTGAAATATTTTTATATTATCATTTCCCTCAGCCTCAAAGTCTCATTAAACAGCCTGATGATTCCATCTCACAAAAATGAACAACTCCTGTAGTCAGCAGGAAAAAAACACCACAAAGGAGTTGATCTCCACATGGAAGTGGCCTTTAGGAGCTGGAGGCGTCAGTCACTTACCTGGAAGAGGATGAAGATGAGGAAGAGCTCATAGACCACGCTGACACACAGCCAGAACCTCCAGTAAGCTGCAGAGAGACACAGGGGGGATGTCAGGAGCTTTGGAGCAAACCATAAATTCATTATTCATTTACTTCAATATCACCAAACATGGAATCCTGGAGCGGTTTGTGCTGGGAGGGACCTGAAATCCCATCTCATTCCACCCCCTGCCACGGGCAGGGACACCTGCCACTATCCCAGGCTGCTCTAAGCCCAGCCTGGCCTGGAACACTTCCAGGGATGTGGAAGTTCTCAGGGAACAACCAATTCCGTTCCCAGAGATGCTCCCACCACGGAATTACAAATCCCAAAGCACAGTGCTCCCCACCCTCCCTCGGGGACACAACCAGAAAGGACCCTCAACTCCCACCCAGGCTGCTGTGTAAGTTTGCTGGAATTGCTCAGGCACTGACCCGGATCGGGGAGAGGGGACCCGGATCCAGAGCACCTCAACCCAACCAACTCAGCAGCTAAGAAGTGGAAGGAAAGGAACGTGCCACCTGCAATGCTTCCCAGCAGTCCTTGCAGGGGAACCTGATCCTTCCTGAACTTTCTCCTTGGTCTCAGGTGACCTGACCTGTCCAGTCTTGGCTACACCAGACACACCCGAGGCAGGCTGGAGTCTGTTGTAATGTATTTGAACCTTTTAGTGTGCCCCAGCCAAACCATCTTTAGTTATCAGCATGTGTGGAAAAAGAGAAAAAATTTAGTTATATGCTGTGTAGATTTACTGCATTGCTTTGTGTTATTCCATATATAATGAAATTAGCAATCCGTTTGGTGGAAAACATAGGAGAAAGGGTTTGGCTGGTGCAAGAAGAAAAAGGGGGAATTGTTGTGATGTATTTGAACCTTTTAGTGCGCCCCAGCCAAACCACCTTTAGTTATTAGCACGTGTGGAAAAAGAGAAAAATTTTAGTACGTATTGTATCCATCTAAAGTAAAAAGGGAGAAATGCAGGAGAACAAGAATGGGCTGTGGGCAGTCTTGGCCTTGGCGAGTTGCAGCTGCTCAGAACCAGGTCTTTCTGCTAAAGACCAGAGACCGGCTGCCCCTCGGAGAGGGAGCTCATAAGAGAGAGGAGAAGACCACAGGAGGAGGACTGCTACCACAGAAGGACTACAAAGAGAGGACTACTACCACAGGAGAGGACTACGAAGAAAGGACTGCTGAGACAGCAAACAAGCGAGCAGGCAGGCAGGCAAGCAGGACTGAAGCAGCTTTAAGTGTCAGCAGCCTCTACTGTAGTTAGAGAAAAGAGCCCAGTTTTTTGTTGTTTAGCAACAGGAGTCGCTGCTGGCAGCCCAGCCTTCGGCCCGAAGACAAGGTCGTGTCCCCACGGGGCAGAACACATGTCAAAACCCCAAAGGTAATTTCACTTTTACTTGGAATGGGATCAAAACCAAGCGGACCAAAGGTCCAGCAGGTGCTGGATGCAAGGGCTCTGAGATCACCTGGGACTCTCCACAAGAAATGCAGCAAAGCTCAGCTGCTTCGGAGCCCTCCCCAGACGTGTGATTACAGATCTGCTCACACCCCAGCAACACCTGAACCCAAAGGGTGCCCAAATTACAGGGTCTGCACGCTGCCAGCTCCGTCCTGGCACCTCAGCTCTCCTGACACGCTCAGCCCTCGGGCCACAGGCCGTCCTGGATGGGAGCTCTGTGCTCCAGGGGCTCATCCGTGCCCCTGATCCATCCTGCCCCACCCAGAGCCTGGTTTCTGTTCCATGCAGTGACTCCTGGGCTCTCCCAGCGTTTGTTTCCTGTCCTGAGGGGCTGATGCAGAGCCAGGGTGGGCACAGACAGAGCCCCAGCAGTTTTCCCTACCCAGAAAGATTCTACACAAGGGAATTCAGGGAAACTCACATTCCCAGTGGGTACTGAAATTCCAGAAACATCACACACCAACCCCTCTGGAATGGGACCTGCCTTCAGGTGTTTCCTGGTTACAAATGGAGCTCTCCTTCCTCAGGTCCATGGGGGTGATGGAGACGAATCCCAGCAGGGGTTTGCCAGGAAACCCAGACCCTCAGGCCTGGCTTGGGAATTTCTCCCTGTTAATTCCAAGGCAATGCAGGCACTTTGATGTTTAAAGCAGGGCCAGGCATAAATCACGCAAGAATGAAACAAATTCCAGGCTTGCAAACACAGTTATCACCCAGAACCCCAAATCAACTCCCCATGGAGCTCCTCAGGAGATGTTTTCTCCCAAAATGTGTCTTTATCCAGTTCAGCCTCAAGCAGGAAATAAATTCTTTAAAAAAAACCCAAAACAACAAAGAAACAATAAGGAAAAAAAACCAAACCAAGAATACCAACAAACCCCACACATTTTTAAAAGCAGTCTCTGACACCATCACTAAAATACACCACCACGTGGAAGGTGGGACCTTTTTGCAGCAAACCTGCTAAGTGAATTCCATCAGAATCACCTATTTTACACTTCTGGAAAACAAAAGAGAAAAAGAGAAAATAAAGAAGGCAGGTGTGGCCCGGAGAACAGCAGTCCAGAGCTCTGTGACAGCTTTCACCCTCTGGTCTTTCCAGAACGCAGCTTAGGAAAAACCAAAGAGCCAAAAAATATATCCTCCATTGGTCACAGGATTATTTGGAAGAGAGGAACCTCTTCCCAGGCTGGCACCACGTTCAAGCCAGCAGGGAGAATGAACCTCTCCTCACCACACCTCTCCCACCAGAACGGAGCGGTTTCATTTCAATGCCACTGCCAGCTGCCTGAAAATGCTGGTTTTTCTGACCCATAAACCTCGTACCAGAGATTTCACACTGCTCACAGCCAGCAGTGTGACAGACCGGCCCTGAAAGCGATGTAGACACAGAAAGCAGAGAAATCTAACTCCTTGTCTGAGCTCTTATTCCTCCTTGTCTGAGCTTTTGTTCCCCTCTGTACACAGGGCTGTGGCAGCTGCTGAGCAGGCTCAGCAAAAAAAGGCAATTCAAAACTGAGATCTGGTTCTGATTTAGTGCCGTGGTTTCTCCCCAGCTGACAGAGGTCCCCGAGAGGTTCTGAACACACTCGGTACCTGCACCCCAAATGTTTATGGGTCAGAAAAAACAGCATTTTCTGGCACTGGCATTTAAAGGAAGCTGCTCAGTTCTGGTGGGAGAAGTGTGGTGAGGAAAGGTTAATTCTTCACACTGTTCTCTCTCCTCCTGGGCCAGGCTCAGCTGTAGCTGTAAGGTTATTTTTGGCACATCTCTAACACTTGTTTTCCTTAAATTCACTTGCCATTTTGCCTCCCTCCAATCAGGGCTTCCCTCCTGATTAAGGAGGTCTCCACTAATCATTGACACACCTGACAACCCAGTGATTCCTGTGATCAAACATGAAACTGCTGCCTTGGCAGGGATTTGGGACCAGGGCATGAACATCCCAGGGAGCTGATTCCAACCAGCCTCTTTCCCTCCTTCTGCTCAGTTTGGCCCACTCTGCCTGAGGGGCTAAATGAGTAAAAAAATACAAAAACCTGGGTTGTTTGCCCAAGGAAAACACTTGTCCTGGAGCTGCTCCTTCCAGTGTCACCAGTGCTGCCCATGCCTGGTCCCTGCCTGCACATTCCCAGCTATCCCAACCCTCAATCTCACAGGATACTCCAGACCCTCACACCTTACTCCCCGAACAGCTCGTCCTGTCACACACCGTGCCTGACGTCAAAGTAACTCCTGGCAAAGGCTGGGAATACGAAAAGCTGCTTTTCTCAGGGCATTGGTAACTGTCATGGAAAATTTCTTGGGAATGACGACGTGGATGTGTTATCTTGACAGAGGCAGTAAAGCATCCCTGGGCTCCAGAACAGGAGCTGGCAGGGAGAAGGAAGAATATCTCTTATCTGCAAATCCTAAGGAGACAGGCTACTGATGCTGACTGTGTCCAGGATTAATTTGACCAGGAAATGCTCCCCAAATCTGGCTCTTCACCCACCAAGAAATAAATGAATCCTCAGGCAGAGTTTAAGATCTGTCCCTTGTTCTGTTCCCTGGGGCTAAAGCAGTGCTCCCCCTTTGCCTGAAGGTCTGGATGGAAACAAAGCCAGTGGAAAATGGGATAAAAGCAGGGCAAGTGGGTAAAGTCTTGCCTAAACAGTCATACCTACTTATTTCCATGATAATCCTACATTTCTGAATTACAGGGAGACAAACTGGTGTCTGCCCATGTAGCAAATTATTAAACTGGAGAAAACAGGGGCTTGTGTGGGATCAGGAGGGAAATGGCAAAGCTGGATGAGCCCCTGGCTAAGGCTGGGAACGCTGAGAAGGCAGCCAAAAAAAGAAATAAAGCCACCAGTCTGGACAGGTGCCACTTAGGTGGTGGCTGGGATCAGTTTCCTTAATGGCCTTAGAAGAAAGTAGGTTAATGACACACGACAGGAGCAGCAGGCAAGGCAGGGCCAGCAGAGAAGATGATCCCAAGGGACTGGAGGGACAGAGGAGCCCCTAACACAGCTCTGCGCTCTGGAACCAGGGATTTGGGAAGCACCACACTATCACAGAAATCCCCAAAACAACCCTGCAGCTCTGGAGAGGACACTTGAAAGCAGAAAGCTCAGAACAATGCCAAAATGTCATGGGGAAATGTTACACTGAGGGCAAGACTAAAAGCCAAACTGCCCTGCTTTGTTCTAGGCAATAAAACCAGCCCAGACAAACCCATCAAACCGGGGTGCACCCAAGTGTCATTGGTGTCCTTAAAAGGAGCAATTCATTTTACAGGAGGAACCACAACTAACTGGAACAGAAGAAAAGACTATAACCTGCTATTTAATAAGAAAGGCAAATTTAACAAACGCCCAGGTTTGCAGAGGAGTGCTGAGGGCACCGCTCTGGAACCACGCCTGCTTTGGCTGAGGGCTGTGGGGTGGCTGCTGGGTTACATTTTTGGCATAAAACCCAGCTTTATTTGGCTGTAGGAGAGCCCAGTGCTTTCAGGAATATTATTTAAGCCTACATGAATTCCCTTAATTCTTTCCCCTTCGATGATTCACATCTAAAAAACGGGCAAAAGATCAAAGACATTTAAATATTTTCATGTTTCACCTGCTATTACATTACCTGGAAGAGGTTTGTGTTGTGCTTTCAAGACTTCCAGTCTTACAAGAAACCTTTGAAATCATAATCAAGGGCCTCTAACCTCCCATGGATAATGGACATGGAGCTAAGGAAGTGCTCCGGCACCGAACACAAGGTCGCAAGTGCAGCCCCGGCACAGAGAGGAGAAAAAAAAACAGGGGAAGTTCAGGTTTCAGAACCTGGCAGTTCTCACAGAGCTTTTCAGCAACAACAGGGAGCCAAAGCAGGGAGATCCAAAGAGATGTCCAGGCTCCACGGAAGCCCAGCAGGATGGTTGGGGAGGAGCCTCTGTGGTCAGCGTGCGGCGCTGAGGAACCTCTGTGATCACCGAAATGACAACCTACCTGCTCTCCAGGCAACACAAACATTTACCTTCCCCACACGCCAGGCAGCTCCTCGGGACTATCCCAGTGAGCCCAGCAGGGTGAATTACCTGGGTGAGGTCTTGAGAATGGTCCATCTTTAGCTTGTGTCACCCCGAAACACAGGAAAACCAAAATACTGGCGACGATTCCTCTGGAAGGAAAAACAGAACACCCCGGTTTACTGCCTCATCCTCCCCTTGGGACTGCAAATTATGTTCTTTGATGTGAGAAAAGTCTGGCCCTTGCTTTTTAACTGCTGAATGTGTCCACCTTAAATGGCTCCAGACACCATCCAGAAAAACCAAACAAGAAAAAGGCTGAGGATCACAGAGAGTCAAACACTTCCCAGTGTCTGGGAGCAGCTTTTATTCCCCCGGCTCACAAAGACACGTTGGATTTGGCAGTGAGAGAGCTCTCACCAGATTTCCATGGAATTTAAAAAGGAGCTGTCAGACCTGTCACCGCTCCAAAACAGCTTCTTAACCAACTAAAGACAAGCAGGAGCTCTCCAGACCACACCAGCACTGCTGCTACTTCAGGAGCTGGAACTGTAACACAGAGCCTAAGGAACATAACAGAGATTTCAAATAAAAATAAATTATCAGACCAGGAGCCCAAATATACCAGAGACCCACGACCCTGGGCATGTTCCTTTAGTTTTAATGGATTAAATGGCACAAAGCAATCAAAAAATGCTCTTTTTACTACACCTCAACTCCCACTGGATCCTGCCTGCTGTCTCACATCACCTGCTTAAGAGCTGGCTGAAAGGATGGACAACTGGGAAAGAGCTCATTCCATGTTTGCAGCAAATGATGCAACCCCTGACTGCAAATAAAACGGCTCAGTCTGCAGGAGCCACACAAAATACCCAATAATTTTGCTGCTAGACAGAAAATGTTACCAACGAGGAGCAACAGGAGACTGTTCGTGCTTTAAACATGCCAAAAATTCCTTTCAAAATAGAAAACCGAAGGATTTACGAAAACTATCTTGTAACGTTCACCTCAGAGTATAAATGCTTGTGCTTCCTGAAAATAAAAATGGGGTTTAGTTAACAGATGTAACTCAGTTATTTTGCTTGCTTTAAACACTGGGAAGCACACCAGAATTAGCTGCTGACTGGATCTGTGAACAGACAGTTCCATGGGGATTTCCAAAGACCTGCAGGGCAAAACCCTTTCAGCTGACCTCCAATAATTGAGAATATTCTGCATTTTGAGTCCCTGGCTGCATCTGGAAGCTCCAGTGCTGTGTGGTGTGACAATCCCATCCCTGCTCAGCCATGGACTCTGTGCCTTGGGAGGGCTGTTTCTCCCAAAGCTGGGATTCAAATCCTGGATCCAAATCACCACAGGAGCTTAGCAGTGCTCCTTCCTCTAAAACCCACTCTCAGCCCAAGAGCAGCTGTGCTGAAATATGCTGGGGCTCCAGATATATCCATTTACTTCAAGTTCACCACGGGAAGTTTGGAAGCAAATCACACATTTGCATAAATAACCACACCGGCTCCATTATATATTTTTTTTCTCAGTGGTAACTAAATTTTCCCTCTTATCATCATTAATCTACCTCCTTAGGAGGCTTCCACTGCCTAAGCAGCAGCCTGGCCTGAGGCAGGATTGCTCCAGCACCTGAGAGGGGTTCTCCTCTCCTCACCTGGCTGGACACAGCCAGTGGATTTTCCTGAGCAGCAAATCAGGAAGGCACAAAAAAGCAAAGTTTGCCCACAAAAATCATTTTAGCACTTGACCAAGCAAAAAAAAAGGGAGAGCCTGGCAGCAGCTCCATCAGCACAAACAAGCTCTTGTTTGTGCTGAGAGTCGATTCAGACACACAGGACAATGAGGAGCTGTGTATGGCCCTTTGTCCTGGGATTCAAGGAGCCAGCTCCCACTCCCTGTCCCTTCCCGGGCTGGAGCCACGCTGGCACAGCTGGTACAACCCCCTCGGGCTACCACAAGCCCTGGCAGAGGGCTCTGGCCTCCTTTTACCTCCATTTCCCTGCTCAGCCACAGCAGCAGGAGATCAGCGTGCAAACCCACATATCCCTGGATCTGTCCCCGTGGAAGGCAGGCATTGCCAAAAGCTGTGTAAGAAAACATCTCAGGAGAGGCATTTCCCAGCTGGAAATTCAACAACCCTGTGGCACACAGGTGTTTTTAAACCTAAATGTGTTTTAATGGAAAAAAAATGAGCCTTTTTTCCCCACGAGACACCCTGCTCAGCATTCCAAATACTTGGGAGCGGTGGATTTCTCCCACGAGATGCAGAAGAGGTGCTGAGCGTTTGTTTGGTTACTCTCAGAGCTGGAGCTCAGTCCAGGCTGAACAGAGGAGAATGTCACAGCTGTCAGTCAGGATGGGCTATTCCACGGCTGCAGGAACTGTGGGAATAAAGCTCTCATGGATCAGACAGGTTCGCAATCTCTCCTTGCCTGACAAAGGCAATGTTCCACTGCTCTCACAGCAGGGGCAGTTCGATCGCCTGTGTGTGTGATCCCAATGAACTATACGTAAATACATTTACATATAAAAGGCTCCTGTAAACCTTATCTTAAAAAAACCAACCCTCCTTTAATCGTTTCATTGCCCCGCCCTGCTGCAGGAAAGAAAATGTCCTGCAAGAGATGCAAACACCAATCTCAGGCACGGAGACCGCACCCCTGTGAGCTCTGAGGTTCCTGCCCTCATTTGGGTTTTGTCCATCACTTCTCCTGTGAGTGATCCCACGAATCCACCTCTCACCCTGCTCCTGACAGTGACCGGATGGAGCGCTTTTATAGGGTGACACAATCCTGCTTTTATAGGGGGTAAGGTGGGACCACCACGGGACTCCAGTCCGGGAAACGCAGAGCCAGCAAATTTGGGAAGTTCACCTCGATTTACTGCTCGTAGCACCTACTGCAGCTCACAGGGGCACCTCAGCCAGGGCACGGAAACAAAGGAGGCTGGAGCCTTTGGAAGCCTGCATTTAGGCTCTGCACCTACCCCAGACACTGCTCCACTGTCAGTGTGCAGGAGGTGGAAATAAAGCCCCGTGACAGCTCCAGACGCTGCTCCCCGGTGACAAAACCCCTCCTGGTCATTAGGCACCGAGTGTTCCCCTGGAATACCGGCACACAGGGACAGCCTCGTGCTGGAATCAAATTACAACACAGCTCCACGCTGGGACGACAAAGGTCTCGGGGCAGGATGAGGGATTTTGGGTTATGGAAGCAAAACTACAAAATCTGTGACATTCTGGGCTGTGGATATATTTATGCACATCGTGCCCCATCTTACCCCGCTCTGAAACGCCTCCTTTTGTTCAGAGATACACTTTAATATATGAAACCTGGAATATTTGGAAGATCGTGTCCAAACCTCAGGATGCTGCTTTTCAAGGATTTTTGTGCCAAGACCTTGCAGAGCTGCAGGAGTGAGCAAAGCCCATTTGCTGCCCCTTCCCTGGCGTGATGCTGGAAATTGATTTTAACGACTGGGCACTGGACGAGCAGACAACAGCTCGTGTTTCCTGGGAGAAAGATCCACCTGCTGACTAATCTTCCCTGGGTTTGTTTTGATTCAGGCAGCCGAGGCTCTAAGCTCAATAATAAGATATTCCACTGAGTCACCTTAGCTCTGTATTACTCCCTAAGGATGCGGCATCACTTCTCTTTCAGCTTCTCCCCAGTTCTGAGCGGCCGTTCCAGGCCACACCACAGCCCCTCCAGCCTGGCCTCCCTCCTTACGGCTGGGAATAAAATAGCATTTGTTCCCACAGAAGCCTTCCAGAACCTTCCCCAGCTCCAGACGCCTCCCAGCACATCCCACGCCACCCCCAGGTGTGAAATCCCAGCCCTCAGCACAGTGGGAGTTCCATCACCCCCGGGCACTGTGTAACTGCCAGAACAACAACCAAGATTATCTCAGGAAATATCCCAATTCCTGCATCTCCGGAACAATGAATGCTGTATCCTGAGTCACTTCACAAATGTACAAAAGGAGGAAAAAAACCTTTCAACTGGAATGGGGAAAATTTCATTACATTTAAGAAACCAGACTGGTAGAAAACAATTATTTTCGTGCTTCTAGCAATGATGCGTTGCAGCATATTTTTAGAACATACTTAGCTTTTTAAAACACCACTTTCCTACCTCCTTTTTCTTCCCTACTGTATTTTAAAAGGGGAGAAATTCAACCACGTTGAATCAGTTTAAATTACAGCAGGAACTGACCACACATATAAGATTCATTCTTATTTCCCCAGAGCTTCCCTCTGGGCTACACGTTCTCACAGCAATTTTCAACAACAAACAAGGATTTGTACTGAAATCTTGAATTTTACGAAAAGCACTTGAGCCAGAAAAATTTAGTCACAGCTCCCAGCATTCTGAAACGATGGTTATTTTAAGGAAAGGTTATTTTTAAGAAAAGGCTATTTTAAGAAACAGAGGCAGAACCCTTGCCAAAGAAACGCAGCCAGGAGGCTTTAGCAAGAGTCTGTATTTTGTTTTAAATCACACCACAGAGCAGCCACAGGCCTGACAGCGACCCTAAACTGATTAGAAATTAAATTCAATGATCAGCATCAGAGGAGCTTATGGACTTATGATTGGTTTTGTAACTTCCTAAGGGAACAGGCACTTCCACAAGGGAGTGCAGGGGGTCACTGGAGGTCCCTTTTCCAAAACACACCTGGGAATATTCCGATATCCCTCAGATCCTCACCTCTTTGTGTTGTAGGCCGTGTCCTGGGGAGTCTCTTCCAGCAGGGTTACGTAGCCCAGCGCACACGTGAGGATGAACAGGACTGTCAGGGTATGAGCTCTCCTGAAATTCAGAACAGAGAAAAATGGCATTAAAAAGCAGGAAAACCCACATCTCCCCCTGCCAGTACAGCATCAGGAGGCCAAAACCACAGCCAGCAGCCAGGAATATTGAGGTTTTCTGTATTGCAGGGCACGGAGAGCAGAACTTAGAGCGGCACTGCACGTGATCAGCAGCAGCTGGGAAAAAACCAGCACCCAGTGCAAACACCCGGATCTAAACAGCTCCAGGTGTCTCCCCAGGTCTGGCAGGTCCACGCCTGACAGTGCTGCTCTGTTTCACAGCCTACTAATCAGAACTGCAGCTGAGGGAACAGGCCCTTGAGAGCAACCAAAGGGAATTCACTCCAGACACAGGAATTACACAAGAAAAACTAGTCATTTTTAAAAGTCAAATTAAAAAAAAAAAAAAAAGTCTCTAAAGGAGAACAGCTGCTGTTGTAAGAACTCTCATGCCACCTCAGGATGTCGGATTTCCAGGGATTCCTACAGTTTCAGTGCACTTAGCACAAGGGGTTTCTGTGGGAACAGCCATGTCAGCAAAGCTGGCTGTTCCATACCAGTAAAACATCCCCATCCGTGGGAGTCCATAGGTTTATAGGGATTTTGGTGAAGCACTCAGGGAGAAATTCTTCTGGCACAGGCTGCCCAGAGAAGCTGTGCCTGCCCTATCCCTGGAAGCGTCCATGGCCAGCTTGGCCTGGGCTTGGAGGAACCTGGGATAGTGGAAGGTGTCCCTGCCCTTGGAACTGGATGAGCTTTAAGGTCCCTTCCAGCCCAAACCATTCCAGGATTCTGTGATTCCATGGAAGGAGAGCGAGCAGAACACATCCAGCCAGGTGACACCCACACCCTACGCCCACTGACCACCACCCAGAGAGTATTCTTACAATGTCCACATCTTTTCTTACTTCCAGTTGGAAATTCCTTTCCTAATGAGAAGCCAGTTATTGTTTTCATTGGAAAGCTGCTCTGGCCCCAGCTGGGAAGCACGGGAATTCTGTCCATCTAAGGCCAAAGGACAAGCCACGAGTTTTGCTTTAGAGGACAACGTCCCTTAACACAAACTAATAAAACAAACCACGTATAAAGAGGAAGCTTAGGGAGGAGAAAGCCTGTAAAAGAAAGTGTCTGTACGTGACATATTTGGCTCTATTTCCATTTTCTTTATGTATTCTTTTGTAACAGCAGCTCACATCCCATCTCCATGTCATGCCAAGGTTTGTATATTCAGGTTGTGCGGTGCACAACAAACCTTGGAATTTCCAAACCATCCACTGACTTACCTCGAAACAACCCCCCAGTAACCCACCTAAAACTGCTCTGAGTGTCAAGGAAAGGGTGCTGTTGAATGAAAATTCCATCCCACTCCCAACCCCAGCACTCCAGAGCATCCCTGCAATCCCACTGGGAACACACACAATACCTCATAAGCAGAAACAATCCTCTTCTGCCCCTGCCACAACAGAGTTTGGCAGCGAAGGCTCTCCTTCCTTGTGGTCCCCAGGACACGGACCACCAGCTCCAGGAGGAAAACACAAAGAGCCACGAGCACTTCTGGATTTAGCAAGGAACCAGCGTGCCAAAACCCAGGGAGAGGCTCGGGAGCCGCATCTTCCCGGGTGCCAGGACAGGTGATTCAGCCACCAGCGCTCACGTGGGGCCTGCCCTGGATCCTGCAGGAGATGGATCCTGCAGGAGCTGGAGAACTCGGCCCCGGCCTCTCCCAGGAGGCAGGACAGCTCCAATCACACCACGCTCCCGCTCGCTGCATCTCCATGTGGGTATAATGAATGGATTCTAGTGCCAGCACCAAAAGGTTACACGAACTCAAGGCTATTTTTGTAGCTTATGCCTTGTTTTGTTGTTCGGTTTTGAAACTTCTTCTTGTGTTGTTATATTGTTACAGTTACACATATTGGTGTGGAGTTACATACATTATGTATTATACATAATTGGTACATCACTGGTTATTTTTGAAGAGGCTGTGAAAACAGATCTGGAAATCCCACCTTACCACTTCACCACCTGAACACCCGCACCAAGTCAGCTGCTTTTCCAACGTGTTCAGCATCCCATAAATTGCCAAAAAATCAGTTATTACACGTCCTGCCTTGCATAAGCACCTCGAGAAACTCCTCTGCCAGCACAAGGATGATGCAGCTCCATTCCTCCCTGTGGGGATCCTGTAGCACAGTGAAGGGTCGGTGTTGGGGAGCCCCATGAATCCCATTTCCTATTTATTTTTGGTGCCACAGCCACCAGCCTGAAATCCAACCAGCTGCCCCGTTTAAGGAGAAACAGGAGGCTGCTGTCTCATCACTTCCCTTGTAGCTCAGCCTTCATCTCCAGCTGCTGCCACATTCCCTCCTAGCAGGTTTTCAAGGTAAAGGTGCTTCCAGCGCAGCGAGAATTCCAGGAGCTGGGATGAAAGACTCTGGAGATGGGCTTGACTTCTGGAAAGAGGAACCTGGCAGCTCTGCCAGGGAGCTGTGAGCAGTGACACAGCAATGAAAGGGAGCACAGCACCACACAAATCCACCTCAGAGGGGAAAAAAAGCCAGGAAATATGGATGTACACCATGTCTTCCCATAGCTCGGGAGTTTAAAAATCAAATAAAATTCCACAAAAAGGAGCAGCTCTCCTCAAGGAAAGGCTGGTCCGAGCGATCAGGATGAATTTAACAGCACAAGGGGATTGTTTTCATCTCCACACACACTTTAAAATAACACACCAGAGGAAGGCGAGCTAAGAACAGCCCAGCAAGGTAAGCAAGGCAGGAATTACATGGAAAGGCTTATGTTCTCCTGGCCTGGAGCCTGAAAAGAGCTAAACTGGGAATCTTCCCCTTGGAATTACACGCAGGAGTTTGGGCAACATGCCCGAAGCAAAGGGGGTACAAACTGCAGTCAGTTTTGGGAGGTTTCACATCAGAAACTCTGCAAAGCAGTGCCCGACGTACCCGAGCACAAAAATATCTAAGGCCAGGGAGAGAACTCACAACAAATCCCAAACTGTTAAAAAGCTGGAATATTAAGTGGCTTACTTTTGTGCCCTTCTGCACCACACATTTGGCTCTTTCCCCACTCAAGCCCTGGGAGATTGAAATGAAATAAATCAGGTTTGTTTGCACAAAAGCCCTTGCCCTGCTAATTCAAACACCAAGTGAGAGCAAGCGAAGCTCTCCTGCACTGCAGATCACAGAAAAAGTGGGCTTTTTTCCCCCAGTTAACGGGATTAAGTTTGATCCAAACCTCTCTTTCTCATGCTAAGTCATTCTCCTGTCACATTGAGACGCTGCAGGTCTGTCAAGGAAATGACTACAAGCGCTTTTATTTTCCAACTGAAGTCTATGACAGAAATGATACAAGGAAGTTGTTTAAGTATCTCATTTTTTGGGAGATTCTGGCAGATCCTTGTGTGGAAAGGAGAGAGTAACACCCAGGAGCAGGTGGCCCATGGCCTCATTCAATCTCCCACAAATTAAAATCATCTTAAGCAGGGACCGCACCCTTGTTATCCATGGCTTGTTTGTCACCAGTGATGCAACAGCTCCATTAAACACAATATCACTGGAACACAATGCAAAGAATTTATTTATTAATATTTTGGTCAGTCCTCTTAAGTGGAACAAAATTCCAAAGGAGAGCCAGTCCAGTTTTCCCCCGGGTTAAAAAAATTGCATTAATTATGGCTGCTGGTGAAAGGATCTGTCAGCAAACCCAATTAGTCCCATCAGTGACTTTTTCATTATTTAATCCTTTATTCCAAATAATGGCAAATTCATTAAACCATTCCTGAAAGAGATTTTTAGAGGGATGTCAAAGCTCTCTGCCCTCCATAAACCAACACATCACCTGGGAATTGTAAGAAAATATGGCAAATAGCACAACAAACCCTTTCCTCCAAAAGCAGCAGAGGGTTTGTGTGAAGAATAAGACACAGGAAAATACAACAAAAATTAACACTAATTTAAAACCAACCACATTTGAAATAAAAAGTGTAATTAACAGGCAAACTGCTGGGGATAGATGGAGGGTTTGGAAACTTCCAACTCAAACCCAACCAATACAAATATCCCTGCTGGCTTTAAGCTCCAAGTTGTGTTTTAAAATCTGTTTAAACTCTCAGAGTTAATAAAACAGTCCCTATTCTTAGAGCAGCTGCACGTCTTCGGCGCATCCCCGGAGTCACCCGACGCCGATTAAATTCCCATACGGACTTGTGACGCTCCAAAATAGCAACCTGCCTTTTCCTTGCCATCTCCTCAAAGAAGCCCAGGAACACGGACCTCCAGGCAACCAGAACCACAGGTCAACCAGCAAAGTTTTGGCAAATCTGGAGTTTTCTTTCCAATCAGGAGGAAAGACCGAGTTCCCAAAGTTTCTGAAGTTTCCATCAGTTCTACAGAGCTCGCAAGTTCCACAAATGCCCTATTTCAATTAGCAAACATTTTTTTGTTTAAACCTATGGAAATCTGTGTCTCAGGAGTTAGTTCAAAGCAGTTCTACTGGGACAGGTAACCAGGAATTACAGGTAATACTCTTTGAGCACATTTTTCCCTATTCTCCTTAAAACTTTGGCAACGTGTTTCCAAAAACAAAACAAGCAATATAGAGAACTGACATCCAGGTGGGGCATGGAACTCTCACAGGCCCTCTCCACAAAGACATTCCTTCTGCACTTCCAGCTCACTTGGCAGAACCATGCAACCCCTTCCTTTGAGGAAAAGGCAATGCCATTCCCACAACGCAATTCCCAAGGCACGGGTCCTTTCATCCGTGACCAGCTGGCCAACGTGGCTCAGTGGGATTGCACAAGGCCTGGACGTCCCTGCTCCCTGCCCTGCCCAGGGCATTCCCACAGCCTGGGAAAGCACGGCAGGGTGACCCAGGACTCTGGAGCAGCGTTCCTCTGCTCCAGCACGGTGAGTCCTGAGTGGGCAGCGTGGCTTGGCATGCCCAGAACCCAGCATGGCCCCACTAAAGCATGGAAAAATCCAGACAGTGTTCAGTTCCCAGCAAACTCAAGGAATGCTGCCTCGGGAGTGCCACGGCCGTCCCTCAGGAGAGGGCACAGAGAGCAGCTCCTGCCAGCCTGCGGATATTCCGCCTCCCTAATCTCTCTTCCAGATAAATCCCCACCTCTTCCCTCCAGACCGCCCTTAGCAAATCCCGGGAGGTATCTCAGAGATAAGAGCAATCTCCACGAGGAAGGGGTAAGGAATGTTTTGGGTTGAGCAGCAATCCCTTCTTTCCAACACCAGCTGGTTTGCCCACACATATCCTCATTTCCCAGGCCATCTGGGAAGACTCACGACACCGAACACACCGAGAGGAACGTGCCAGCAGGGGCTGCCTCTTCTTTATTTAATTATTATTAAATTCCACGCTTTTTGCACAAAAAGGTGGAAATAATTCCTACAAACACTGCCATTAGCCTACAGAATCACTGCCATTCCCCCTTCCGTAGTTCTTTTCTTATTAATTTTAACTCCACAGACCTCTGCTGCCACACCATGACCTCAGGAATTAGTATCACATCCACGTGCTGGCAATATGGGGGTATTAGTACGAGAGATAAAACACGTTAATAATCAAAAGGTGACATTAAAGCGAATTAAATTCCAATAAAGTAAGGCTTTGAAAGACCAATTAACCCACAGAGTCACAATGTGGTGGCAAAGGTGCATCTGGCACCTCCCAACACCCTCAAATCGAGACTGGATGGACGTCTTCCCAGAAAAATCTTTGGTTAAAGACAAGCTACGAAATATCTACAGGAATTTTAGGAGAACATCATACACAATATCCAACCAAATGACCCCAAAACAAGAGGGGGCTTTGTGTGAAAGCTCCTGCTGGAGGCACACAGACAAGAAGAATCCAAGGTGCTGGAAACAACAGGGAGCCTGTTCCAGCGGCTTGCCAGGCGGGCCTGGCATTCCCAGCTCTCCGCTAGGAAACTAGCTCAGGGATAAATGATACAGAAACCACCGATCTGCCTCAGAAAGCTTCCTCCTCTTCCCTACCCTTGGCATTTCCTGATGGCAAAGGGAGCTGCCAGGCTACGCTGACCGAGTAGGTTCCCACAAGGGAGTGTTTTCCAGCTCCGAGTCATTTATATGGAATAAGAGCAGAGGTATCAGCACCCAAGTGGCTTTCCAAAGTTTCAAACAGATTTTAAAGAGCAGGAAGCCAGCTAGGAAGCTCCACCTTTCCCAAGGACCACATTTATAGCAGGAAAATCATCCCTACAAATTAAACTACTCCTGGAATGATTTCTGTGTCCACAGATCCCAAATCCTCTCATTTTCCCGAAAGGAGAAACTACTCGCCACGCGAGTAGCTTTATCCCTAACTCCTGAACTCCAAGGAGAAGGTGCATTCCGTACTTTTCCAAAGTCAGAGGGCAGCCACTGTTAAAAATTTCCTTTTCCTGTGGCCACCTCCACAGCAGGAGTCCCGAGGGTCACAGGAAGAAAATCGTTCCTCTGGATAATCTTTATTCTTGGACACTGTAGGAACTGAGTCATTGCCAAAGGATACTCTTAACACGTACAGGGCAAAAGTAACACGAGGAAAAACCTTGGGACTCTTCCAGGTGTTTAAACTCCTGCCTGCCAGCACAAGCTACTAGGGAAAAGAAAATTGGATAAAGAGGGAAGTTAAGGAACACCCCTGTCCATGCTGCCCTCCTGGAAGGGACCACCCGACACAGGGAAGCTCCTGAGAGAACAGGGCACATCCAGATTTCCAAAGGAACAACCCACACGGACTAACTGCACTACAGCATTTACTCTGGGGCGACAGCCCTGTCACCATCACAAAAAGGTGCAACGAGGCGAGATTCTACAGCAAAACCAGGTCTTTTAAGGCGCCACAAAACAGCTGCCAAGAGCCACCCTAACGAGGGGATAAGGAAAGGACGGTTTTACCCATTTTCCATTTAAAGGTCGGCCCCGGGATGCCGCGATTCGCCCGGCCTACATGTGGTGTGCCCGCCAGGAAAGGTCCTTCTGCCCCCGAGAGCACGGTGTCCCTCGGCGTGGGGGGTCTCGGCTGATGGTCCCGCCGGGATCCAGCAGCATCCCAGTGCTCCTCCGCAGCTTGCACTGGCAGCAATGTCACCTCCTCCATCGGGATCAACACCCTCGGCTCCGCTGCGGCCCAGATTGGCAGGGTGAGAGCCAAGTGCCCTCCCCTCCCACTCCTCCGTGCCAGGCTCCAGCCAAATCCCATCGCCCTCGGCTCCTATTCCAAACGAGCGTCTTCAGTGTCAGCCCGGTTTCCTCCATGGAAAGGGACCCTGTACCTACACACACCCGTGGAACAACTCCAGCAAGGCCGGGGTTTAGGAGCGCTTTTCCAGGTGCAAACACACCTCTTCCTGCAAGGACTGAATTTTAAAAAAGGCTGATTTTTCTCCGCTGGCCCAACACCACCAGCCGTGGGTTCCTCCACCCGTTTTATGGACTGAGACACCCAAAAATACACAACACCTGCCCAGCAGGAGTGGGGCACGACAACTGCAGCTTTCCGCCAGGATCACTGGGAAGAACATGGATGGAAAAAGCCTCTTCCAAGACTAAGGGAGAGCAGAGAAGGAGGTGGGGACCATGTAAACAACGCTGATAACTGGAATCAGGCATGAATGCTTGCCCCAACACGGTGGGCTCACAGGGTGCTGGAAAACACCTCCAGAGCACCCACCAGGCAGGACAAGCTGTCGGGGTCAGCCCTAAGGGTCCTGCCCCTGGAAAGGTGGGGACCAGGACAGGGAAAGGAGGTGCCACCGCCAAAAGCCAGCCCTGAATCCCCGTTACATCGCCAGGAAACAATTAACGGTAGGGCCACACTGCGAAAACACTTGCCGCCTATTCCAGCACCGGTATCGGCGACAGAAGACACACGTAAACAAGATAACGGGCAGCAGATAACTCGGATATCCCATTCCTTAGGGCCCCCTCCCTATCCCATTCCTTCGAGGACCCCCATATCCCATTCCTTAGGGCCCCCCCCGGCCCACGCGGAGCCCCGCACGGGGCGGGGGCCGTGCCCGGCGTCTCTCACCAGAAGAACGTGTTGGTACCGTCGTCGTACACCTCGG
>VWZW01000254.1:129084-154971 GCA_013397115.1 Edolisoma coerulescens | reverse complement strand
GGGGGGGCCGGACCCCGAGCCCCTCAGGGCAACCAAAGAGCGCTAATTAAACAAAATGTCTTCATTCTGCACACTCTGTCCGGAATCGTGCAGGGAAAAGCGTCCTCTGCCAGGCTGCCGTGCTGCTCTCGAGTACCCCGCGTTGGGGATGCCAGTTAGTCCCGTCCCTGATGCCGTGGCTGTCCCGATTCCCGCGTCTTTGTGCGATGAAACGTTAAATACCTGTTAAATATCTGCGTTTTGCTGGCAAAATAAAAATGCGTTTCGCTTGGCAAAGGTTTTTGTTCCCAGCCGGAGGGTCTGGCCAGGGCTGGGGGTGCCTGCAGGGTGTGCCCCTGTGCCCTCGGATTTGAAGAATTCCAAAATTCCTCAACCCTTCCCAAATTACCTTGGTCAGGCTCTCCGTCCGGAATGTGCCATGCTGATCCTGGATGGCAGGCAGGGAGCTCCGGCTTGCTGGAAAGATCCAGGCATGGCAGCAAGCACCAGGGATGCTGCATGGAGGGAAGGGGAAGTCCTGCGGGAGCAGGGAAATGAAACAGGGAAAGACATTAGAAGAAACATTTACAGGAGGGCAATTAACCAAATGACTTTTAAAGGTCACTTCCCACCTAAGCTATTCCATGGTCCTATGAAATACTGAAAGGGAGCAGGGTTAGATGTGATATTGGGAAGAAATCCTTCCCTGTGAGGGTGCTGAGGCCCTGGCACAGGGTGCCCAGAGCAGCTGCGGCTGCCCCATCCCTGGAAATGTCCCAGGCCAGGCTGGACAAGGCTTGAAACAACCTGGGATAGTGGAAGGTGTCCCTGCCCACGGCAGGGGTGGCACTGGACAGGCTTTTATGCCCCTTCCGATCCCAACCAGTCCAGGATTCTCGGATTCTGCGGAATAACGGAGCTGGCCACAGGACGGCAGCAGCGGGCTGGGCGAGGAGCGGCCAAAACACAGCCCTGGGATAAAGGACATTTCTGGCTGCTGCACAATCCCCGGGCTCCCCCGAGCCCAAAACACTCTCTCCTGCACATCCCACATTTATGAGAGCTGCAGGCACTCACCTTGTTCCAAGAGATCACAGAATGTCCCGAGTTGGAAGGGATCCATAAGGATCAGCCAGTCCAACTCCTGCCCTGCACAGACACCCCAACAATCCCATCCTGTGCCTGGGAGCGTTGTCCAAACGCTCCTGGAGCTCCGGCAGCCTTGGGGCTGTGCCCACTCCCTGGGGAGCCTGGTCAGTGCCCGACCACCCTCTGGGGGAAGAACCTTCTCCTAATACTCAGTCTAAGCCTTCCCTGCTTGGAATGAGCACTTTAATTACAAGCAGGGCTTCACCCCAAACCACATCCTCTGCCCTAATGCTTTGACTGTAGCTCCTGGATAGTGATGGATCCAAAAAGACCAGGATCTGGGTGAAAACACCCCCACTTTACAAGAGAACACAGACATCTGCTGCCATTTTAGCACCATCCTGAATCAGTGCCTTTGCACCCGCGGAAGAGGAGCTCCCTGTCCAAAAGCATTGCTGCCAGGCGGGAGGTGGACAGGCAGCCTCTATCCTGCCGCAGTGGTTTCACACACAGAACCCTTCAGCAGTCTCCTCAGGTGGGAATTACCACCTCCACATCCAGACAGCACTAACAGGTCAGGGAGTGCTCCTGGAGCCAACACTCAGTGCAGGGCAAACCGCTGCCCAAGGTGGCTGGAGCCCAGTGGGTTCGGGTTTGTGACCAACCCAGCAGCCACGGAGCTGATCATACCCTAAATAATTCCCTCTGCTCACGCAGGGTTCGTGTGGCTGCAATACCTTGGCACAGGTACGAGCCAGAGCTCCGCAACACCTTGTGTCTCAAGAGGATTTTTCACAACAGCCTGGCAGGTGCAACATCTCCCTCCCCAGCTTCAGCTTTTCCTGCTGCTGTCCTCAGCCCCAGTCACCCGAGAGCAGCAAACGCAGGAAGGGAGGGAAGCACTGGAAGAGGGACGGCATCGACCTGCTCACCTGCCTTGCTGCAAAAGCAGCTAAACCCTGCCCAGGCAAACCCAAATTCCTCCTAAACAGGAACAGCAGCAGCACGGTCTCCTCCGAGTGCCACAAGAGATGCTGCAGGGGCTGGAGATACCTCGGGCAAAGCCAACCTGCAGGCACAGACTCACCTTCCCCGCTGGCTGGTGACACCCATGGGCTTTCGGGACTGCTGCTGGGTGCACCAACTCCTGGGCTGTCCGGAGAGCCGAGCCTTTCTCAGGAGGGAGAAGCAGGAGCGTGGGAGGAGCGCCACGGGCTGTTCCTCCCACAGGTAACCCCATTTCCCTGGAACACGGCGGCGCTCCCATTGCAAAGGCCTTTGCTCTGCTGCCGGGTGGAAAGCACCGCCTGGCAGGGCTTCCCTCTCTCTGGGTAAACACCACACGCTCCCCGAGATAAAGCCCATCCTCTGCTCCCAGCCCGTGGATCAGCCCTGGAAGGCTAAAGGTCTGCCCACACCTTGGTTTCACACACAGCAGGACATTGGGAAGACAATTCTTTTTTTTCCCCCCGATAATCCCCAGGTCTGGTTTGGCGCCTGTTCAAGGCACCTGGCAAAGCTGTAGGGTGACGGTGGCTTACCTGGGAGCACCACTCTGAAAATGCTGGCTGCCTTTCCTAGCAGGACACAGCTGGATTCCCTCCCCCAGGACATAGTTTATTTTATAGCATCCCACAGGAATGCTGTTGGAGGGCACAAGGGAATCCAGAGCAGTTATTGACCCTCCTGTTATTCCCAGGAAATGCTCTTCTTACTTGTAAATGAAAGCAATAACCCCCCCCAGAAAACAGGTGCAAGGCAAGACCTGGCTTACACATAACCTTTTCACTCACTTTCTATAGTAAGAGTTATTCCCTGTTCCAAGCCATGGGTCCAGATTGGAGGTGATTCTTTCCCTCTGCTCTGCTCAGGTGAGACCCCACCTGAAGTCCTGCATCGAGCTCTGGGGTCCCCAGCACAGGAAGGACATTGACCTGTTGGACAGAGGCCAGAGGAGGGACACCAAGGTGATCAGAGGGATGGAGCAGCTCTGCCATGACGAAAGGCCGAGAGGATTGGGATTGTTCAGCCTGGAGAAGAGAAGGCTTCGGGGTAACCTGACTGCCCCTTCCAGTACCTGAAGGGAGCCTGCAAGAAAGGTGGAGAGGGGCTTTGGACAAGGGCGTGGAGTGACAGGATAAGGGGGAATGGCTTCCTGCTGCCAGAGGGCAGGGATAGATGGGATATTGGGAAGAAATTCTTCCCTGTGAGGGTGCTGAGGCCCTGGCACAGGGTGCCCAGAGAAGCTGTGGAAGTGTTCAAGGTCAGGTTGATAGCACTATTACACCAGGGGCGGGGGGGAAAGCACATGGCTCCCACAGCTGTTTTACCAACCAGTGAGGCGTCAAGGGGAGATTTCTAGAGCTTTCCAGAGCTTCTGCTAATAGCTCCTTTTGGGCAGTTTATGGCCCCTCCTGGGGATGTCACAGGGTAGAGCGCACGGCCCTGGCACCGCGAGCTGCGGAGGGGGAAGCAGAGCCCTGGGGCTGGCAGGAGGAACTCGGCACAGTTACCTGCGCTGGGCGGTTCTGGGCTTGCCACTCCTCTGGGCGAGGGTGAAGGGCAGCTCCCTCGCCTCCTCCCGATATCTGCCCACTGCCAGGCAGAGGCAGCTCCCTCCCAAGGCAGGCGCGAGTCCCACACGGAAGTCACGGCACCGCTCGGTTCACATGAGACCTCTGAGACCTCGGGAGAAGGAGCTGGGGAGGGAAACCTCAGCGTGAAAGAGCCCAGGAGCCTCCGGCCCACCCTGCCTGCCAGCCTGCTCCTTAGGGATCTGCCCCGAGGGGCTCCAGGAGAAAGGGGCACCGAGGAAGGCCCTCTGCTTTCACCATGCAGGTAGGAACAGAAACTGCCCCGATATTCCCAGGATGCTGCTTTTCAGCACCTCTGAGCACCTGTGCCTTGGAAACATGGGATACACTAACCTCCAATCTGTACCACTCACCTGCTTTCGGCCTTTAAGGCACAAAATTCCCACCACACGTGTGACAGGGAAAGCAGGATGTGCTGCCAGTGCCATGCGCCATCCCAAGGTGCAGTGGAGCACACTGGCCCCACGTGTTGGTCCCAGAGCTCAGAGGTGCCAGAGCACGGATCGGAGAAGGATGGTATAGATGGAGCTTATGTAAACCTAGGAATGAGCACTGCAGAGGTGACAGCCCCAGCTGTTCCAGGAGCACCTGGAATACAGCAAGGGAAAAGGGGGAGCTGTGATCTTTTTCTTCTCTAACTTGGAAGAGAAGATGTGGGGTTTTTTCCTGGAAAAAGCCAGGCAAACTCTGCAAGGTCAGGGCAGGTAGTAAAGGTACAGGTCTGCCTGTCCAAGCAAAGGCTGTCCCACTTCTCAGGAAGCCATGGGCTCAGGTGGAAGTGCTCCAAGGGAAGCTGTGCAAGAAACATCCTGGAGATAAGAGCAGTGTGATCATCTCAGTGTGGGTGATGGGAACCATCCAACTCCACACCAATCCATGACTGGAAAGGAAAACAAGGATGCCGGATCCTATCCAGGTTCTTGTCCTGGGTTACTCACACGGGTGACTCCGTACCCAGCCCAAGGGTGCCTGTGGCCATTTCCCAGAAGGAACACTCAGGGTAGTGGGTTACCCGGCCAGGGACAAGGACCAGCGGTACACCTGGAGGCACGGAAACCCTCTTCAACATGGAAATGCCTACTTCCCATTGTGCCGGTCACTTCTACACCTTTGCACAGCGGCACCTCCACATCCTGTTCCAACCACAGTGAAACCAAAACCATCCTTCCCGAGAGCAGGGATAGAGGCCAGGGCTCGTACAACCACTGCAGAGCCCAGGTGGCCTCACCTGCACCTGATCCCACTGCCCTGTGAGGCCAGAGCACAGCAGCCACCATCAGACAGCATCCCTAATTCCCAGGAAAAAACAATTAGGTGTGAGAGTAACGGTGATCCGAAGTCCCTGCCCTCTGCGGCTATCCCTGCCCAGACATCCCTGCCTTCCCATCAGGAACTGCAGTGGCAGGACAAGGGGGATGGCTCCAAACTGACAGAGCAGGGTGAGATGGGATATTGGAAAGAAATCCTTCCCTGTGAGGGTGGGGAGGCCCTGGCACAGGGTGCCCAGAGAAGCTGTGGCTGTCCCTGGAAGTGTCCAAGGCCAGGCTGGATGGGGCTTGGAGCACCCTGCGTCAGTGGAAGGTGTCCAGGCCTATGGCAGAAGGTGGAACTGGATAGGCTTTAAGGTCCCTTCCACCCAAACCACTCAGGGATTTCGGGGATTCTATACACACCCCATTTGGCCCCAAAAGCAAGCTGGGCACCTGCATGGGAGCCTGAGCCCCAGCAGCCACTGGGATGAATCCAACATCCCATTTGTGAGCCCACCTTGGTAACTTCTCAGCCTCTTCCCAAGGAAGTGGATGTGCTGGCTGGGATGCTCGGACTCCCAAGCAGGACTGTGCCTGCAGGTGTTGGAGTTGGGAGCCTCCTGGGAACAGAAGGTGTGATGCCAGTGGGTCCCTTCACCTCATCTTAAGCTCTATTGGGGTCAGCAGCAACAGGAGAAGCGTGCCAAGGTGGCATTAGGAACACCCCAAAACCTCCCCGTACCCAAAGGATGGCTTCCCCTCCACGTCCCCAGGATCCCAGGCAGCACTGGCAGGGAACTGCTGCAGGATGAGGCTGGTGCACATGGAGGCTGAGAGAAACCAGCCAGGCAGAAATGAGCCAGCACAACAGCAGAGAGTGTGCCAGGCCAGATCTGTGCCAGCATCAGAGCACTGGCAGTGGGCAGATCCCAGAGAGGCTCCAACTCCCTCCCCTGTGCCCAGAGAGGGGCTCTGACAGGGATACAGGGAACTGCTGCTGCACCCAGTCCTGCCCCCCAAACCTGGTTAGAGCAGATGACAACACCAGAACCCTCTCTCTGCCTCTTGCCATAAATTGGATACCTTTTAT
This sequence comes from Edolisoma coerulescens, assembly GCA_013397115.1. NCBI lineage: Eukaryota > Metazoa > Chordata > Aves > Passeriformes > Campephagidae > Edolisoma > Edolisoma coerulescens. The sequence continues at coordinate 148,969 of VWZW01000254.1, read as the reverse complement.
CCAAGAGAAGTTCTGGCTCTTGTCACAACAGCACCTCTGGGGGAGAGCATCCCTCTTCTCAAGGCTTCCCGCTTCTCCTTCTTGTCAGCCGGCCTCCTCATGGCTCCTGTGCTTTGGCTGATCCACGTGAGCGAGGATCTGGCAGAACATTTCAGCCCTTTCCTCATCCCGGCCTCTCTGCTCCCATGGCCTCATTCTCCAGTGAAAGCTCGGGATCCAGATCTTACATCAGGGCACAGTTGCACCACCACGGCTCTGCTGCCAAGATTACAGCTGGAGGAACTCGTCTGGCTGGCCGCTCGTTCGTGTCACAGTGTCTCTGGTGACACTGAGTGACAATATTCCCATCCCTGGCAGCTCCTTCCTGCTGCTGCACTGCGTCACCTTCCCTCAGGAACAGCGGCGTAACTGTTTGTGGGGACACACCACGAGTCACATCAAAGGGTGGAAAAAACCCCCACAGGGGCAGCTGATGGCTTAAGCTGAAGGAGGGCAGGATTAGATGGGATATTGGGAAGGAATCCTTCCCTGTGGGGGTGCTGAGGCCCTGGCACAGGGTGCACAGGGAAGCTGTGGCTGCCCCATCCCTGGAAGCGTCCAAGGCCAGGTTGGAGCGACCTGGTCTAGTGGAAGGTGTCCCTGCCCATGGCAGGGGATGGGACTGGATGGGCTCGGAGGTCCTTTCCAACACAAACCATTCCATGATACCTGCTTTGTGCTCCCCCAGAGCTGCACCCTTGGATGTCTGAGTGTAATTACCTGTAACCAGGAAGGTGGGAGCTGCACAGCCGTTCTTTCCAGAGCCACTGACACACAGGAGGGGAACAGGGAAAATCCAGAGTTCAAGCAGTGTTTGGACAACACTCTTAGGCACGTGGATGCTTGGGGTGGTCCCGTGCAGGGCCAGGAGCTGGATTCAATTATCCTTGTGAGACCCTTCCAGCTTGGGATACTCTATGATTCCATGACCAGCAGCTCATCCTCCCCTCTCTGTCCCTTGGCTGCAGCCTGAGGCATCCAACATGTTTTCCGAGGACTTTTTTCACCTGCTTTCCTGCAGGGTTGTGCCAGCCTCCAAGTGTCCGTGCTCCACTCTCCCTTCACCGGAATTTAAAACTACCTTCCTCACCCTCCCCAAAAAGCCAACAGTGCCCTATCTGATAGGAAAAACTGACGAATGGAAAAGGCTGAATAAAGCCTGTAAAACCCACTGTAGTGTGCAGAGAGAGGGTGAAGGGTGAACACTTCCCCAGTACAAATGTCAGGGCATCAGGTGCAAGAGCTGAGGGAGGTTTCTTCTCCTGGTCCAGATCCCTCACAGCCCCAGGGCACCGTTGGGCATGATGAGTTCTAGGGGAGGCTGCACACCCTCCCAGGGCAGCAGTCCCTGCAGCACCCCTAAAAACAAATCCCTGGCTGGCTCGGGAAGACCCCAAACTGGTGATCAGGAGCATGTGGGAGAAGGTTTCACACAAGCCTCCTCCTACCTTCCTCCCTGGGCATCCCTTCGAGGCTGCTGGAAGAGGAAAACACAGGATCTCCCAGGGAGCCTGCTGAAGCCTTCCCTTCACTAGTTTTCTTTTCAGCAGGATGAAATTCTGCTGACTCCCTTGAGGGAACTTCCTGTTGAGGACACGGACCCCTTTGCCTCCCCGGTAAGCTTTGCTCCTTCTGCACCGCAGCGAGTCCAGCCCAGCTCAGAGAGGGGACAAATCCCCATTTCCCCTGCTCATTCCCAGTTTCCCTCTACACAGCCACAATGAGGGCCCAAACCTCCGAGAGGCTGGAGCTGGGAAGGAGAGCTCTCAGTTTTCCATCCCTAATAATTCCCTGCTGGTTTTGTGGGCAGAATGAAGAGACGTGGGATTTTGTCCTGGTGAGCGACATCCACGAGATGGGCAGCGAGAAGGAGATCAAGAGGAAGAAGTTTCTGGATGAGCTGAGCAAGAAGGGCTTCACCATCAAAGTGAGGGGCTGTGGGAGGAAAAGGCAGCAGATACTTGGCCCGGCTTGGGCTCCTGCATCCCAAGAAATGGGAGAGGCCTGAACCATTGAGCTGTTCACTGTAGCAGAGCTGGAAAATAACCCACTTGCTCAACCAGCGGAGAGAGACCCCAGCCCCAGGACTCACACAGCCCCCAGCCCTTCCAGCTCTGGCCCTTCCCTACCCCTCTGGCTCTGTTTTAACAGCCCTTCTCTTCCCCTCACCAGAAAATTGAGGACACAAAGCTCTTTTATGGAGTCCGTGCCCCGCAGCACATCTTCTGGAAATACCAGGGTCTCCAGAGGACGGCCGACAGCAGGCAGCAAAACTCCAGCGCCCACGAGGACAACCCAGAGACCACCAGGTGGGTGCTGAGCTGATTTCCAGCACCCTGCACTCATTGTTCTCCACACCAGCGTCCATTTTCCAGCTCGGTTCACAGCTGTGCCAGGCTTTTCATTTTCCACAGAACCTTCCTTCACCTTCCACGTGCAAAGCTGATGTCTTCTCACTGCCCACGTTTCTCCCTCCCTTGCTTCCCTGGATTTTAGTGCACACCTTCTCCCTTCTCGGCCCTGTTTTCCTGAGCCACACAACACCAGTCTGTGTCCCAGAGCAGCCTCTAACCAGAGTTTCTCCTTGCTCAGGATACGAATCGTGAACTTCATCCTGCGGACCACTGTGACATCTGATTTAGGTAAGGGAACAGGGATCACAGGGGTGATGCTCAGCCTGGATCTGCAGGAAGACTCCTGCCACGTGGTGAGCACTGGCATCTCAACTGCCTTGCCATCCTGGGGAGAATAGAAAAGGGGTGCTCAGACAAGTCAGTTTGCTGCTAGATCCAGAGGCTGGGAGATGTGCACTGCAGGAACCAGCAGTTCCTCTGCTCCATCTCTCCAGATCCCTAAGCCTAACCCTCTCCCTTCTGCTCTGCTCCCAGAGAAGCTGCATGACCTGATTAAGAAGAAGGTGTTTGAGGCAGCCTTTCCCCTGCACAAGGTGAGGCTGAGCACACAGTACCTGGGAGGAAAATCCTGGAGAGATGGAGGAGCAGGATGGGGTAGGGGGGTCCTCTGGGTGGCTGGGGCTGCTCCAAGAGCTTGCTGGGTGAAGGGCATGGCAAAGCTCCAGGCAGCTGCCTCGGAGCTGGGCAGGGCATTAAGGGTGCCCTGATATTCCTGCATCCAACCAACTTCTCTGCTCTCCAGAAAGAAGAGATAAGGGAAATGCTAAAGAAGAAGTGGGCTCGCTGGAGAGTTATATTTAAGGAACAGCCAATTAAGGAGATCAGGTAACACAGGCACAAGAGGCAGATCTTTCTAACCAAGAGGTCCCACCTGCAACCTAGAGAGCTCAATGCCCTTTGCCAGGCTCCTGGATTGTCTTAAAAATCATTAGTTTGAACCTGGCTCTTCTCACAAGCACTGGGCTGCCTCTGCAGCTTCCAAAGCTCTTAGCCTGAGGGTTATCCCTGTGGCTCCAAGCTCCATCTGCTCATCCTGCAGCATGAAACAATCCCCACGTCTGTGCGGACTTCAATGAACCCGTTTGGTTTTCAGCCACGTTCAGAAGGCAGGGGAGCTGGGAACGGAGCATCAGTGCTGCACACCCAGCCCGGGGCTGAACTCGGGGCAGTAAAGGCAACGTGGGGCTCCTACAACCACATGAAATCCCAGGAAGGAGCACGGCTCTTGTTTTTGAAAACTAACTCCGTGGGCAGGGGCGGGAGGGCAAAAAGAACGTGTTACTTCATAAACCTGCCAGGGGGCTCTGGTAGAGAGAGGAGATCTTAAAATAGAGGCGCAGCTCTGACAGCTGGCACAAAGTTAATTCCTCTGGGATACAGGGCTCCCAGTTCCTCAGTCAGTAGGTCATTTCTTATCCATGACTCCAACCTGCTCCCCACCCCACAGAAACTGAGATACTGCCACCGTGGCCATTTTCTAGTGACTCCCAAAATCTGATCTCTCCGGCCACAACGCCCACCTCACCTTTCCTTCCAGGAACTATTTTGGAGAGAAGGTGGCCTTGTACTTCGCCTGGCTGGGCTGGTACACCTACATGCTGGTTTTCGCTGCCCTGGCTGGGCTGGTGACCGTCGTGGCTGGGGCTACTGTTTTCAGTTCCAGCCAGGTGAGGTAAGGCCCTTGGGAATGCCAAATGCACATCCCATTCAGCTCTGCAGGTGGCTCTGAGCCATCCTTGTCCCCCTCGGCTTCCCTCCTCCTTTCTCTCCAGCAAGGAGATCTGTGATGCCAACACCACCATCATGTGCCCGCTCTGCGACCAGAATTGCTCGTTCTGGGTCCTCTCCGACACCTGCACCTATGCCAAGGTAGGGAACCCCCTTCCCAAGGCAGGCTCAAGGTAAAGGATGGGGAAACACTCCCAGCTCACGCTGCTCCCACACCACTAAAAAGAAACCCCGCCCCAGATCACGCTCTCCATCACCACCATGGAATATTTTACCAGTGACATGCCCCAGTGTCCATCACCTTCCTGCGTTTTGCCCACCTGTAGCACCTTCACCTGTCTCGGGGGAGATGAGCATGGCAAGACCCCGAGGTGCCACAGCCCCTGCCCCTCAGTGCCCCATCACACTCTTCCTTCATCTCTTCCAGGTCACTCACATGATTGACAATGAGGCCACGGTGGCGTTTGCCATGTTCATGGCCGTCTGGGGTAGGTGTCCATGTCTGGGTGCCCAGCACACGTGCTTGGGAGAGGGAGCAGAAGGTGGAAAATGGGACACCAACACAACTTCACCCTTTGGGGGGGGGTTTACATCTCCTCCGCTTCCAGAGCCTTCAGCTGCCCTTCCAGACACAGCAAGAGACAAAACCATCTCGGTGATATCCTCCAGCTCCCCAAATATTCCTTACCTGAAGCTTCTGCTCCGCACAGCCTCCCCCAGAGCACCCAGCAGTTTTCTAGCAGCTGCCCATAAATGGCCACAGCCACAGGAAGGAGGGGCCTCCACACTCCTCCTCCACCTTCCCTAATCACTGCATGGCCTCTTCTTTGCTGTGGGATGGTGGGATCCCGTCCCTGCCTTACACACTCACCTGGCTTTTCCACAGCCCTTTCCTTGTCCAGCCACCTCAGGAGTGGGCCGGTCCTGGGTGTGTCTGTGTGCTGGGTCACACTCAGGAGGGTCGATCCAATTAACAGAAGGGGTGGCTGGAATTGGAGAGGTGCAGTGTAGGACACCCACTTCCACTGAAAAGTGACTTATCCCAAATTCCCTATGGACACTAGAACAGGCCTGACTGCCAGTGGAAGCTCACCTGCACCATTCCCTCACTGCTGCCTGTCCAGGGCCCTTCCAGGTCACCAAGGTGCAGAGGGGACTGCCTGTCCTCCATGGGCCTGGGACAGTCCAGGCTGGTTTGCCATCAGGTTGGATGTGATGTGACTCTCTGGGAGACAGTTCGGTGGCTTTCAGAGCCATTCCTAAGTGTCACTGCACTTTCTCCTTCCCAATCCAGCCACTGTATTCCTGGAGCTGTGGAAGAGGGAGAGAGCCACTGTGGTCACCAAATGGAACCTGTACGGGTGGGATGAGGATGAGGTGAGAGCATCATCTTTCCTGCTTGGTGCTTCCCTTTTCAGGGCAGGAGTCACATGGACCTAGAAGAGACACATCAGAGGGGTCCCTTGCCCAGACTGAACTCAATCAGGCTGGGCCATGGTGTTGTGGGTTGGGTGCTCACCCCTGTCCTTCTCCAGCACCGCTCATCCCACATGTCCATTGACAAAGGGCACAAAGCACTGCTGGGTCCTTTCTTTCCCATTTTTAACTTTAATTTTTTTTTTAAGGAGGAGCTGGCGCTGCAGCTGATCAATAATCTGCAGCACGAACCCCGGTGGTACCAGCACTCCTACTTCCGCAGCACCATCATCCTCATCTTGGCTCTGCTGATGGTACGTGCCAGGTGACCACGGGAACGTTTGGTTTAAGGGCACATGGACCAAAGGAGCAAAGGCACAGAGCAGGTTTTTAGGGCAGTTCCAGGCCCATCACAAGGATCCTGGGGTTTCCTCATGCTCACACCTCACTGTGCTGATGGCAGGGGCCACCCACCCTCCGGGAACATGGGGAGGCTCTGCTCTTGCAGTGAGGATCAAGGCAATGACACGGAGGGCAGGAAGAGGCAAATCCCAATGCGCTTCTCTCCACTGTGGGTCAGTGGAGACTGGTTCAGGCGGAGACACAGAATCCTGGAATCATAGAATGTTAAGGGTTGGAAGGGACCTTATCTAGTCCCAACCCCTGTGCCACGGGCAGGGACACCTCCCACTACCACAGGTTGCTCAAGGCCTTGTCCCACCTGGCCTTGAATATTGCCAGGGTTGGGGCATCCGCAACGTGCCTGGGCAGCCTGTTCCAGTATCTCCCCACCCTCACGGGGAAGAATTTCTTCCTAACATCCAGCCAAAATTTTCCCTCTTTCAGTTCGTACCCGTTACTCCTTGTCCTACCACTACACCCACCTCACGAACCTGTCGGCCTTCCCCGAAGGGCGCTGGTTTGCCTTTGAGGCCACATCCAGAGCCCTGCTGAGGGGGCCATCAGGTGGGATGGAACACGTGGCCTCGGTGGCTCCTGATCCCTGCTCTCCCTCTCCACAGATCATGCTGCTGATCGGCACTGCCCACATGCTCGTCATCTACCGGGCAGTGGCCATGGCGCTGTTCATGCAGAGCGAAGTGAACCTGCTGAGCAAGCACGCCAACACCATGGCCGTGATGACGGGGGCTGTGCTGCACTACATCACCATCGTCATCATGACCAAGGTGAGGAGCCACACAGGCTGCCTATCAGGATTTCTCCATGGCCAGCCCCCCCCTGCTCATCGTATCCCTCTGTCCTGCAGGTCAACCGGCACGTGGCCCTCTTCCTCAGCGGCCTGGGTAAGGGAGATGGGGTGTGTCCCACCTGTGGCACCCTTCTGTCCCTGAGCACAGCCAGCCTCCCATCCCCTTCACTCCCTCCACCAGGCAGCTCCAGCCAGGGAGGCCAGCAGCCCCCCAGCACACACTCACCTGTGGCCCACATGCTGTCCCACAGCCAGCTTTGCAGGGACAGTCACCCTACGGGGCTGAGACCTGCCATGAGCAGGAAGCCACCCCAGCTCCAGGAGAGGTCACAAAGTGGATTTTCTCCCAGCTCTAAGGCCCCTTCTCCCCTAGCTCAGGGCTCTGAGGGACTTCCCTGCTCAGCTGGACTCACCTCCATCAGAGGGCTCAGGTGGAGGGCAGGGAAGGATTTACAAGGGGCGGACACCCTTCGGACCTTCAGAGCTGTGCTGGCACCCATGGGGACACAGGGCAAGGTCCCACTGATCTGTGACCAAGCCCCTGGGCATTGCTCCCTTTCCTAGAGAAACCACGGACCTTGTCCCAGCAGGAGAACAGCTTCGCCGTGAAGATCTTCATCTTCCAGTTCTTCACAAACTTCTCCTCACTCATCTACATCGCCTTCTTCCTGGGACGGTGAGTGGAGAACGCAGGGCAGCCAGGGCTTGGGATGGATGTTACCCAGGGTGTAGGGACAGCCCAGCCCCTCTGCCCTCCCCACCAGGCACAGGGGCCCCGTTTGGGGCTCAGGAGGGCCACGACCCCATGGGTGTCACTGTGCTTCCTTGCTCAGGATCAATGGCCACCCGGGGCACTACGTGCGCATCGCTGGCCGCTGGAGGCTGGAGGAGGTGAGGCACCCACTCTGACCTCACAAACAGCTCCTCCTCTTCCTTTCCCTACTGCCCAGGGAGCCTCTGGGAAGCTCAGCTTTCTCCCATAGCACCTGCCAAAGGGTCCCTCGGGCCTGCCCACCCTGCTTGCAGGGCACAACCCCTGCCTTGTTGTCCCCTGCAGTGCCACCCCAGCGGCTGCATCACCGACCTCTTCATCCAGATGGCCATCATCATGGTGCTCAAGCAGACCATCAGCAACATCATGGAGTATCTCATCCCGTAAGCTTCCCACACTGACACTTTCCAGAGAGGAACCCTGGTCTTTTTCCTTTTTCCCTTCCTCCAGGGATGTGCCGGCAGCAGCCCAGCCCTGCTGTCCTCCACAGGCAGCCACACAAATCCCTCTCTCCCACTGCAGCTTGATATCCCACCAGCTACGGAAGAAGCGCAAGGGCTCCAAGAAGAGAAGTATGATGTTAGGTGAGGAGGAGGCAGAGGACCCTTGCAAAAGGCAGTGGCTGAACAACTATGAACTCAACGAGGTCAATATCTTCAGCTTGCTCAACGAGTACTTGGAGATGGGTACGTGGGGCAGGGGGCAGATCCATGTGCACTCCTTGGCCGGGGAGTGACCGATGCTAGGGAGGCCATACGCAGGCAAGGGAGAGCTCTGAGCCCCAGCTCTACACCCAGTCCCCCTCTGAGAGCCCTGGGACACCAAGATCATTCCCAAAACTGAGAGCAGGCAACCATGCTGGCCTTGGGCCCTGCCTCGGACCTTCCTCTCCTTCCAGGGCCACGGCTGTAACACCAGGGTGTGCCTGTGCCTGGCTGGCTCAACTATCCCCACACATCCCACTCTCTGACCGCCCTGTGAGAGCTGGGCATCCCCAAGACATGGCTATCTCCCCCTTCCACCCCTGCAAACCCCTCTGACCCAAGCCACAAAGCAGGACAAACGCAGGCAAAGGGGGACATCCCCTCTGAGGTGGCTTCACACCAGCACCTGGCATTTCCCCCTCCACAGCCATCCAGTACAGCTTCACCACCATCTTCGTGGCAGCCTTTCCCCTGGCCCCGCTGCTGGCCCTCTTCAACAACGTCATCGAGATCCACATGGACGCCATCAAGATGATGCGGCTGCACCGGCGCATGGTGCCCAGGAAGGCCAAAGACATCGGTGAGGGGGGTTCTGCCAGCAGCAGGCTGAGGCCCTGAGCACCCCATGACTGTGGGACAGCACAGGGAGAGCTGTGGGTCAGGGAATAAGCTGCTTCAGACCCTGCCACAGGCTGAGGGGCAGCTTGGAGGCTCCTTCCTTGACCTGACCATGCCAAAGCTGTCCCTGAGCTGGAATGGTGGCAGTGAGCTGGCAGAGGGACCTCACTGGCTGCTCCTCTCCCACAGGGATCTGGCTGCAGGTCCTAGAGGCCATTGGCACCCTGGCTGTCATTGGGAATGGGCTGGTGATCGCCATCACCTCCGACTTCATCCCTGTGCAGGTCTACAAGTACATGTACAGCCCCTGCATGAGGGAGAACCACACCAGCACGGAGTGAGTTCAGTTCCAGGACAGTCCCTGCCTGCAGCATCCCGACAGCCCTGTCCCCACAGCTGTGTCACCACCCGCCTCAGTGCCACCACTGCAGGAGCACGAGGCAGCTGAGCTGTCCCCCAGAGCGAGGTGGGGGGGAAAGGGGAGCAGGGGAGCATTCCCACATGGCATCATCTTCAGCCTCCCACTCACATCATCCCTATGGTGGGTGAACTGACCGGGAAGGGCAGTGTGTAATGCTGGAGAGCTGCAGGATTCCCAGGATGCAGGCACATGCTCTCTCCTGCCCTCCCCCTGTTCCTCCAAGCCTTGGCTGACTGACCCAGCTCACTCAAACTCGACAGAAGCCTCTGAGCCCTCCATTTTCACCAGGCTTTGTGAAAGTGGGTAGTGAGAGCCCCAGATGGGTTCTGCTTCCCCAAAACAGGAGGGTACAACCCGTGCTCAACCCGCTCCTTCCCTACAGCTGCTCCACCGGCTACATCAACAACAGCCTCTCTGTATTCCGCATCCAGGACTTCGAGCCCCACACCAAGGTGCTGCCAGAATTTAAGGGGCACCAGGTCAAGGAGTGCAGGTAAGAGCAGCCCCCTGCCACCCCCCGCCCCTCACTGTGACATCCAGGCTGGAATGGACCGGCCTGGGCTGGCACGGACAGAGCTGTGCTGCAGGTACCGCGATTACCGGAATGCCGACGACTACACCTACACCGTCCAGTTCTGGCACATCTTCGCAGCCCGGCTCGCCTTCCTCATCCTCTTCGAGGTGAGCACCCGGGGAGGCAGGAGAGGGCTGGGAGAGGGGTTGGATCTGTGCCTCGTGCCCGGGCTGGGAGCCCCTGACCGCCTTTGCTCCCCACAGCACGTGGCTCTGTGCGTGAAGCTGATCGCAGCCTGGTACATCCCCGACGACCCCCGGAGGGTCAAGAATAAAATTCTGTCCGACAAACACAAGAATCTCCGTGATGAACTGAGGTGGGTGATGCCCTGGAAGGTGCCAGGGGTTGCCAGGTTTCAGGATTTGTCTGCTCTGGAGCCCCTTTTCCTTCAGAAAAAAAAAAAGCTCCAAGTTAAAACAAGAAGCAGTTTTGCCAAGGGAAGGACTTTGCCCCGGTTTTCCCATCTAAACTTTGTTTAAAGAGAAAGGATTAAGTATTTCAGTGGGAAGCAGAACCATTGTAGCTGCCCCAGTGCTGCTGTCCCACACTGACTAAGCCCTGCTCTGGGAAGGGCTCAGCCCGACCCCCCTCCACAGCCACCCTGTCCCAGCTGCCACCCATAGTCCCGATGGGAGCAGACAGCAGGGTTCAGGAAACACCTGTCGTGGTTTGACACTGGCCCGGCGCCAGGCACCCACAAAAGCAGCTTGCTCACCCTCTGTGCCACAGCTGGGCAGAGGAGAGAAAAAATTAACAAAGGGTTCATGGGTTGAGATAAGGACCGGGAGAAAACACTCCAGGGGCAAAACAGGCTCAGCTTAGAAGTACAAAGTGAATTTATTACTAACAAAATCAGAAGAGGATAATGAGAAGTAAAATAAGCCCTTAAAAACACCTTTTTCCTCCCAGCCCCTCCCTCCTTCCCACAGGAAGACAGGGAGTGGGGAGCTTGGTCAATTCATCACAGAGATTTCCTTCCACTGCTCAGGGAGAGGAGTCCTTCCCCTGCTGTTCCGTGGGATCCCTCCCACGGGAGACAGTTCTCTGTGAACTTCTCCAGCGTGGGTCCACTGTCACGAGCAGCAGTCCTCCCAAAACTGCTGCAATGTGAGTCCTTCCCACGGGCACACAGTCCTCCCAAAACTGCTGCACCGTGGGTCTCTCTTCCATGGGGTGCAGTCCTCCAAGGACAGGCTGCTCCAGCCTGGAAGCAGGGCCCTCTCTCTACCGGGTCTCCCACTGGATCACAGCCTCCTCCAGGCATCCACCTGCTCCGGCACGGGCACCTGCCCCACGGGCTGCGGGTGGATCTCTGCATCCCCCGTGGATCCTCAGGGCTGTGGGTGGATCTCTGCATCCCCCGTGGATCCCCAGGGGCTGTGGGTGGGTCTCTGCATCCCCCGTGGATCCCCAGGGGCTGTGGGTGGATCTCTGCATCCCCCATGGATCCCCAGGGGCTGCAGGGGCACAGCTGCCCCACCATGGTCATCACCACGGCCTGCAGAGGAATCTCAGCTCTGGCACCTGGAGCACCTCCTGCCCCTCCTTCTGCACTGACCTTGGTGTCTCCATGTTGTTTCCCTCACATGTTCTCACCTCCTCCTCTTCTCTGGCTGTGGCCCTTTTTGTTTTGATTTTCTTCTTAAATCTGTTATCACAGAGGCATTGCCAACCTCTCTCATTGGCCCAGTTCTGGCCAGCAGCGTGTCCATCTTCAGAGCCATCCGGGATCGGCTCTGCTGGACACGGTGGAAGCTTCCAGCAGCTCCTCACAGCAGCCACCTCTGTGGCCCCCCGCTACCAAAAACCAGGCTGTGCAAAGCCAACACAACACCACACTGCCACAGCTTTCCATCTCTGCCTTCCTATTGACTGTGGGATTTCCCACAAGCAGGGCTTTCCCACAAACAGCCTGTCATTCTTCCTCCATCTGTTTTGGGAAAAAGGCCCTGTTCCCGCTCGGAGTGCTTTTCCACACCTCCCAACTCAGACAGTTCCCTTCCCAACGCCTCTCTCCTCTCTTCTCTCCCCAGCATGATGGAATACGTCACCGAGGTGTAGCCACCGCTCACCAAGGAGAAGGAGAACATGGACTCGGGTCCCTTTCCCAGCCTGGCAGTGCCGGGGGTGCCGGATGAACCCCACGACACAGTGCCACGTGTCCCATCTGGGGCCGAGCTGGACTTGAGCTGGGAAGTGATGACAAGACAGTGGCTCCACAGGAGCAGGCTGCTTTCCCACCTGGGAAGGAGGGAGGCTGTGGCAGAGCCGGGCTGTGCCTCCCCGGCACGGGGAGCGGCTGGGACAGAGCTGAGGCGCTGGGGGCAAACCCGGGGGCAGCACCCCCAGGGTCCTTGTTACTCGCCTCCTTAAGCACGAGAAACACCACTTACCTCGTTCCAGGCTCCCTCTCCAGCCCTGTTTTTGCACTTTGCCCTCTTTTTCCACTGCCTTCCGTGACCTCCCCACTCTTGCACCACTGGGAACTTGAGTCCCTCTCTCACCACACTCCTCCCTGGCATGACTCCCCCATGGCTGCAGCTCTGCCCTGGTGTTTCCATGGACGTTGGAAAAACGCCCTCGTTTCCTTGTGCTCAGCTCCAGGCTCAGCTGGGTCCCGGGTTGTTCCTGGCTCAGCTGCCACCGGCCGCAGGGAAATAAACACAACACCCACGTGGACACGCAGGCCGTCACTGCCGCCTGGTATCACTCCTGCCTCCCTCCTCCGCCATCCCAAATCATCCCCCAAAACCTTTCCTCGGCTTAGTGGGGACAATCCCTGCAGGTGGGAGCTGCAGTGCCCACTCCGAGGGCTGTGTGGGAGCTGGCTGGTGGGACACCAGGATTTGGCCTAGTACTGTGGGAACACAGCCTGGAAAACGTGCCAGGATAATGGAAATGCCTGGGGAAAATGGGGAAAACACAGCAAATCCCAAATGATAGGGTTATCCCACCTTTTCCTTTAGAGACACCACTGCTGGCTGGCCCCCCTACTCCAGACAGAACAGGTTTATCTGCAGCAGGAACGGGGTGACACCCCAGGGCTGGACAGGTGCCACAGCTCAGGGGGGTCTGACAGGGGATCCCAGAGGCAGAACTGGGGGCAGCTTCCTCCTTTCCCAGCAGTAGCGACCCCAACCTGGCTGGACACCACCCTGACACTGCCCCTGTCCCCTGAGGGGAAGCCACAGATGCTTCCCAAGGTGTCCGTCCTGGGGGCTGTGCCCTGGAGGTGACACACCCCAGTCAGGACTGCAGGGAAAGGCACCAGGGTTAACTCAGCCTCAAAACTTTGCTCCCAAGAGCATTGAAAGCTGCTAACGATCCCATAGGGAATGGAAAGGAGCTTGCTGAGCCCTCAGGCTTGTCCTGTTGTTGCATCACTGTGACCAAAATGGCCTCTGCTCCTCCCTTTAACTTACCTGCCACAGGGATAACCCTGATGGACAAGAAAGGTTTTATCAGCTCCTGATTTGCTCCCAAGCGTCCCCACACCCCTGCCATACCCAGGACCTGGGCTTGTTCCATGCAATCCTTCACCATCCCACAAATCCAACAGATTTACACTGGATTTTGCAGCTGATGCATCACAGTGTCCATGACAAGTGGTCAGCCCTCAAAAAGGGCTGCTCCAACACCTGCTGTCCCAAACACACACAGCCAGTGGCTGTGGGGCCCAGGAGCAGAGGATTCTCCCCAGAGATTCAACAGGGTTCCCTCTGTCCCTTTCCCTGCCACAACAAGCCAACAGCACTGGTAGTTTGTATCCGAAACAACGAGGAGTCAGAGTCAAGTGCTCCTCCATGGGAACAGGCCCACAGACCTACCTGTGACCAGTACCTGTTTATATATATATAGTTATTCAATATGCATCTACATATATGTATATATTATTAAATATAATATTTATATATATATTTATATATATATATATAAAAATACATACACTGCACCCATGGCCCTCTTCTTCCCTTTTTGGCCTCAAATCACGTGCTGGTTGATGCTTTTGCAGCTCAGGCTGGTGTTTGTCCAGAGGCTGCTGGTGTTGCTGTGACCACGTCCAAGCCCGGGGCGTGCCGAGGCTCTAATCACCTCCCCGGTGAATAGCACAGGGGATACTTGCTGTCCACCAGTGGCCACGGCCGGATCCGGCTCCCCTTGGCCAGCACCAGCCGGAGCAACCACCTCCAGTACCAGCTTCATCCGCAGAAAGGCTCTAAAGTCACGGAGAGAAGGAAAGGGAGGAGAAGGAAACCAAGCGGAGACGCCGCGGTGCCCACAGGCACAGCTGATGGCAGGTTTCTTCCTGCCCTGCCACCTCCGTGGGCTCTTCCAGCCATGGAAAAGCAGGGGGCTGCTCCTCGGCCCCCAAGCCTTGTGACAGCTGCTGGGTGTGCTGCTGTCCCCCTCCACTTTTCTCTGGTTTCCTCTCTTTTCCCCTCCCCCGAAGCCGGAGTTGTTGAGTTTTTCCGCCGCAGGTTCAGGTGGAGGTGGAGCAGTGGGAGGAGGGACAGCCAGCCCTTCCCACGGGCCTGGCGCCCGGGGATTGGGGCAGCGGGAGCGCCCGGCCGAGGGCAGGGGCTGAACTGGGAGGAGAAATAGATAAACTATTAAAACAGAAAGAAAAAAAGAGAAATTCCAAGCACTGATCTGGCCGGTCCGGTCGGCTGGAGCGGGAGGCGACGAGCAGGAAGCCCGCGGCTGGGGAAGCTCCAAAGGTAAATGCAGCTCTGTTCTGCTTCCCTTTCCGTGCCGAAGCCACCTCAGATGAGATCAGCAGGGCTTCACCCTGACCCCATTCCCTGTGGCTCTCCTCTGGCTCTCCTCCGACTCTCCTCTGGCTCTCCATCCCGCTTGCTCCCCTGGCACACCCACCCCACACCTCCCTGGCCACGGTGCTTCCCTGCCCTCCTCGCTTTCCCCGAGGCCCTGCTCCAGGGAATGCCGCGCCCAGCCATCATTTACCACCCCACAACATCCACACGGTCCTCTGCCTCAAATCCGGGGCGTCCCCACCCCAAGAGGTGGGAAACGGGAGCCACTGCTGCCCGTTAGCCGGTGCTCCTCCCTCCCTGGCACTCAGCAGCCCCAGCACCCGCTCCCTTGTGGGTATCCAACACTGTCATTCCCTGGAGCAAAGGGCTCCGGGGCTTTTGGGGCTCCCCACACCCCCTGGCCAGGCTGCAGCTTGTTGGAGCTTCCTTATTCCGACCATCAGAGGAAATGGCTTAGGAGTGACCCATCCAAGAGCAGAGCCGGAGCATCGTGCCAGGCAGAGACAGCCCCACGCCACCCTCGTGAGCGTCTCCCACCCTTTCTCCATGCGAAATCCAGGTGGGCTGGCTCATCTCCATCCCGCCCTCTTCCTTTCCTGGCCACGGAGAAACTCAGTTAATCCTTTAGGTGTAAATCACTTCCAACTGGTCAAGCTGAAGACGCACCGGGCGTCTCTCGCGTACCTTGATCCCTGGTTGCACCCTACGCATGGCACCGGGCTGTTCCCGAGGGAAGCACCATGCCTGCATCCCTGCTCCACGCCGGGCAGCACCACAGACCTCCCCCTTCCCATTCCACTCCAACAAACACGGGGGGACCAGCCCTGCCCACACCCAACATCAGGGTGCATCCAGGAGTGCTGAAGCTCCAGAGCAAAGATGAGCCTGAGAGAGGCTTTCACCCCTCCTGACTCGCAGGGTCAGGCCGGGTGTTTACCACGGGAACGCCGGCACCGTGCTGTCCCTGAGGCTCCCACCTCAGCCCCAGCACCCGCATCACCCGCAGCAGGCAGTGGGGACAGAGGAGCCCAGCCTCGCCGGGCTCTGCTCCCACTATCCGCCTCTTCCCACCGGGCCACCGCTGCATGGTGCCAGCTGGGGGGTCCCTGTGTGCCCTCCCGGTGCTCCCCGCTTGCCTGGAATGCCGTGCAGCCGTGCCAATCCCTGGGCACGGCCACAGGGTAGCAACGCGCCGAGGAGCACCGCACCCGCCGGGGAGCTCTCCAGGTGGGAGGCTGCGTTTCCATAAACAAACCAGCCCACTGGTAATTAACAGGTTCAAGGGCATGTCAGGCTGGAGGCAGCTCCGCAGCCCAGGCAGGGGGCTGGCAGGTGAAGGGGGTCCCACTGAGACCCCCAAAGCTGTGCTTTCCCATGGCCGAGCTCATTTCCCCTCCTTGGTTTTGGATTTGGGCTGAAGCCACGTTTTTAAAATCCTGCAACCCCCGGCTGGTCATTAATCACCTCCCACCCATAAACTCGTGGTTGGAAAAGCCAGGCTGGGAGTCGGCGCAGGGCGGGCAGGTGACACAGCGGCCACCAGGCCGTGGGTGGGACGTGGCTTTGGCTTTCCTGCAGAGCAGCGCCCACCACCCCCAGAGGGAATTGCTGCAGGGCCCACGGGGGTGGCTGGGCCCTCCCTGTGCCAGCGCTCACGGAGCCGTTCCCGGTCCGTCCCAGGCCCGGCCCGCCCTGCGGTGGAGGCAGGTGGACTTTGTCCCCCCCGGAAGACGCCGCCACTTGTGATGCCGGCAGCGCCCACTCCTGTCACCTGAACGTGCCATGGCAGGTAGGTGAAATCCCAATTTTTCCCTGTTCTCAGCTGGGAAGGGTCCCTGTGCAGGCACGGCTGGGGGTCCTGCTCTGGTGTCACCTCCCAGGGAGGGCGAGGGTCCTTGCCAGGCTCCCAGACCGGCTCAGCCTGTTGCTAACCATCCACGAGCACCACTCACTGCCAGACCCCCACGGCAGAGCTTGTTTTTCCGGGATGCTACAGCAGCCACCTGCCCAGCAGGGAGCTGGATCAGCCTTCCCATCCAAACCCCCTCCCCTCTGTGCCCCCAGACCTTTGCAGCGTGCCCCCCGAATTGCTGGTGCCGGCTGCCAACGAGACGCTGGACCTGGCGCTGGGGAGCCGGGTCGAGCTGAACTGCACCGTGCGCTGGGTGGGCACCGAGCGCTGCCAGCCCATTCCCGCCTGGAGCAAGGACGGGCAGTGGCTGGGCAGCAGGAGCAGCCAGGACACCGCCTGGTAAGGAGCCTGCCCCGGGGACACCCACCCCTCTGCTTTGGGAGGGGGGGTGTCACCACACAGCCTGACCCACAGCATCCCCCTGTCCCCTCAGGTCTGGCCAAAACTCCTCGGAGCAGCTCCTGGCCAGCGTCCTGCAGCTCAACCTCACCCACGACGCCGATTTTGGGGTGTTTGCCTGCTGGATCAGCAATGCCACGGCCACCTTCACCCTGCGGCGAGCGGGTAGGGAGCTGCTGGGGACAGGGAGGGGGCATCCCACGGAGAGCCCAGGTGCATGGGGGGATTGAGGAGAGTGATAGGGGCCCTGCTGCCTCTCGCATCGGACTGCAAACCTGCACCAAACCCAGGGCCGCTGCTCACTGTGCCCGTCTGTGTCCTGGCAGAGGTGGCGGGACACGTGCCGGCGGTGCTGGCAGCCCTCCTGGTCCTGGTGCTCCTGGTGCTCCTGGCTGTGCTCTACGTCCGGTGCCGCCTGAACGTGCTCCTCTGGTACCGGGACCGCTACGGAGAGCTGGAGATCAACGGTGAGCCGGAGGTGACACCGCGCTGGGAACAGCCTCCCGCGCTCCCACGGGGGCTCACACAGCCCTTCCCGTGTTCTCCCTGCTCCCTGGATCTCCCCAGATGGGAAGCTGTACGACGCCTACGTCTCCCACGCCACCGACCCCGATGACCGAAAATTCGTCCACTTCATTGTGAAGCCGCAGCTGGAAAACCGCCACGGCTACAAGCTCTTCCTGGACGAGCAGAACATCCTGCCCAACTCAGGTGGGCACCGCGCAGGGCCGGGCAGGGGGTGGCGGCACGGGGACCTGGGGGCTTGAGACCCCTTTGCCCGCAGAGCCCTCAGCCGACCTCATCATGAACGTCAGCCGGTGCCGGCGCCTCATCGTGGTGCTCTCCGTCGCGTACCTGGAGCAGGACTGGTGCAACAGCAGCTTCAGGTAGGAGTGGAGCGGCTCCCACGGGAGAGGAGAGGGGCTGGCGGGTCCCTCACCCCCCTGTCTCGCAGGGAAGGGCTCTGGAGGCTGCTGGAGCTTTCCAGGAAACCCATCTTCATCATCTTCGAGAGCCAGTACCGGGAGATCACGCACCCCGCCATCACCCTGCTGAAGCAGCACCGGAGCGCCGTGACCCTGCTGGTGTGGAGAGCCAGCTCCATGGTGAGTGCCCAGCAGGATCCTGCCCCCCAGCACCCCCTTTCCCTCCCTGGCACCCCACAGTGCCAGGCTCCCTGCTGCCCTTTGGGGCTGCCCCATAGTGAGAGCTGAGCAGGACCCATCCCGCCAGCGCGCCCCTTCCATCCCCAGCTCCCCATTTTGTGTCAGCCTCCCCCTGCTGCCCGCTGGGGCTGCTCCCCGGGCTGCGGCGCTAAAGAGCAGGTTGGGGCACTCACCTTTCGGAGGAAATTTAAAAACCCAACCAGAAGAGCCCTGGCTCTGGGAGCTCACCCCCCAAACCTGCACGGTCAGGAGCCAGTGACACTCCAGGGTCCCCCCAGCCTCAGCTCCCGGAGCGGAGCTTTGGCCCAGGGCCGCTCCGGCCATTTCGGGGCCAGGCCGGGAGCCGGAGCCCTGGGGAGTGTTCCGGCAGGTCGGGCCGGTTTCTCTGCCGCCGCGTGGGCACGGTGCCACGCCAGAGCACAGCCCTCACCGTGGCCGAGCTCCCAGCGCCGGGAGAGCGAGCCGAGCCCGTGGAACCCTGCGGGGCCGTGCTCCGGCGGTCCCGGCCCCGCTCATCCCCTCCCGGCCCCCGCAGACCCCGTCGTCGGACTTCTGGAAGGAGCTGTGCCTGGCCCTGCCGCGCAGGGTGTCCCTCCCGGGCAGCGTGGGGGACCCGCAGACCCAGCTGCAGGAGGACAAGGACCCGATGCTGATCCTGCACAGCAGCTACCTGGACAGCACGGGCGACCTGGACCCGGACGGGGACCTCGGCACGGGTCTGTGTCCCTGCTGTGTCCCCTGAGGGGACAGATGCGCGCTGGAGGTCACTCCTGGGCTTTGCCTCCCGCTCCTGTGGCGGTGGGGGTGGGTCCAGCCCCTTCCCCTGCACCNCCCGGCCCCGCGCCTGGGCGGCCGCAGCGCGCCCGGGGCTCCGGCAGCCGGCGGGCCGGGCGAGGCGCAGCTGCGCGACGGGCAGCGCTCCGAGCTCGACGTCTCGGACCTGGGATCGCGCAACTACGGCGCCCGCACGGACTTCTACTGCCTGGTGACAGAGGATGACATGTGAGCGGGGCCGGGCAGGCGTCCCCCAGCGCCGTGGGGACACACGGACCAGGTCACGGCCGAGGAGCCCGGGAGTTAGGATGGGATCGGAGCCACAGCCATGCTGGGAAAGCAGGAGCTGGCTCCAAAGTGGAAAACTGGAAAACCATCGCCAGGAATGCCCTGCCCGTAGTGCCTCAGTGCCACCCCTGGGTGCCACCCCAGGGTGCTGGGCCCTGTCTCTTGCCCATGTGGGCGGCAGGGACATTCTTCCTGCGTGATGGACAAGGGCTGGGATGGGTGATGCTCTCGGAGGAACAACGTGCCCCAGCCCCAGGGAGTGCCCAACGGGAGTGGCGGCAGCACCTTTGTCCCGTGGAAACCCCCGTGACAATAAAAGGCTGCTGCACCCACTGGGTCTGTCCATGGTGGGGACACAGGTGACACTGGCAGGGTGACACGGGGGGGTCTCCCCACCGCAGGCAGTGCTGTGCTCTGTCCTTCCCCCGCCCATGTCCCTGTCACACTAACTCAGAGCCATGCCGGGCACGGAGCGCAGCGTGGCACCGCGGGCTGAGCTCACCCTGTGCTGGTGTCCCCAGGGCACTGTCCCCCCTCCCAGGTGCCATCCAAACGCAGGTGCAGCTGGGCAGCACTCGAGGCCTTTATTTCAGGGGTACACAGGGCTGGGGGTTGTACACCAAGAGCTGCAGAGCCAAACCCCCCGTGACCCCGAGCCGGGACCGCGCCCGTGCC
>VWZW01000254.1:96360-115652 GCA_013397115.1 Edolisoma coerulescens | reverse complement strand
GAAGCAACAGGCTCAGGAGATGGATGGATGGATGGATGGAAAAGGGTCAGGGGATGGATGGACAGAGGGACAGGGCTCAGGGGATGGAGGGACAGAGGGACGGGCTCAGGGGGTGGAAGGACAGAGGGACAGGGCTCAGGATGGAGGGACAGGGCTCAGGGGATGGAGGGAGAAAGCAACAGGCTGAGGAATGGATGGATGGAGGGACAGAGCTCGGGATGGATGGACTGAGGGACACGGCTCATGGGATGAAGGGAGGAAGCAACAGGCTCAGGAGATGGATGGACAGGGCCCAGGGATGGATGGACAGAGGGATAGGGCTCAGGGGATGGATGGATGGACAGACAAGGGTCAGGGGAATGGATGGACAAAGGGACAGGGCTCAAGGGATGAAGGGAGGAAGCAACAGGCTCAGGAGATGGATGGACAGGGCCCAGGGATGGATGGACAGAGGGATAGGGCTCAGGGGATGGATGGATGGACAGACAAGGGTCAGGGGAATGGATGGACAAAGGGACAGGGCTCAAGGGATGAAGGGAGGAAGCAATGGGCTCAGGAGATGGATGGACAGATGGATGGAGGGCTCCCTGCAGATGGAGGAGGGAGGGATGGGGCTCAAGGGATGGAGGGACAAAGGGACAGCGCTCAGGAGATGGAGGAAGGAAGGGATGAGGCTCAAGGAATGGATGGACAGAGGGACAGGGCTCCGGGTGGATGGACAGATGGACATGGCCCTCCCAAAGGAAGTTTTCCCCTCCACCACCCCATCACCCAGCCTCCAGCCAGCTTGATGGATGTGCCCAAATCCACGTGGCCGACGCGGCTCCTGGGGGTGTAGGGGCTGCAGGAGCCCCAGGCTCACCTGTCCAGGAGCTCCCAGTCCTCCCCGCCCCAGCGGTCCCGGAACTCCTCCGTGTTCATCCCTCCCACGCGGTCAAAGTCCGACTTGTAGATGCCGAAGAGGCCGAAGCCATTCACCTCCCAGTAGCCTGAAGGGGGGATCAATGAGGTGAGGGGTGGGGGGGGACCCCCCAAACGCCCATCTCATCCCCCCTGTGCTCTCCCCACCACCTGGGAGCCACGGGGACTCCCCGTCCCAACCCCTCCTCCCACCGCGGGTCCATCCCCACCTGTGCCCCCTCCTGCGGAGGTGCCCCAGGGAATTTGGGGTGCTCCCAGCTGGACGGGGGTCCCTGCTCACCGTTGGGCTCCCGGGGGGAGCTGCCACAGCTCAGCCTCATGACGATGGGAGCGTAGGCCAGCTTGCCCTCCACGCAGTGCTTCCGGATGCTGTCCAGGATGTTGGCAGGGAAATGGATGTGCAGGTCGCACAGGAACACGATGCTGTGCTCGTCCTGGGAGGGGACACACACGGTTGGGAGGTCAGAGAGGAACAGCCCCCGGGGAGGGAAGCCACAGCCAGAGCCGGTCTCTGTCCCCGCTCACCTCCACCATGTCCACGCCGGCCTGGAGCCCGGCCGAGCGTTCAAAATTCCCTGTGCGCCGCAGGTACTGGAACCTGGGGAGAGAGCACAGGGCGGGTAGTGCTGGGGACAGGCAGGGACACAGCCAGGAGGGGCACAGGAACCACCGGCGGGGGAAAAGAACCTTCTCAGGAAGGCCCAGGCGCTACAGCTCAAGCTGAGGGTTCCCCCCGTGGAGACACAAGTTTCTGCACCCACAAATCCACATGGAAAAGTAGCTCAAATCCCCAAAAACGAGGGGGAGGAGGGAAGGGGCAGCGAGGCAGGCGCTGTGCAGGTGGGGAAGGAGCAGCAGGCTGTGTGAGCAGGGTGGAGGCCCCCAGACCCCCGAGGCCGCAGGCTGGGAGTTACCGGGGCAGGCGGGCGTCCCGCAGCGCCTTCTCCACGTCCATGTCCTCGCTGTCGAAGTCCACCAGGATGACGTTGAAGTTGGCGTCCCTCGTGGCCCCGTAGAGGCCGGCCATGTCCGAGATGAACTGCTGCACCCAGCGGGCCTGGTTCTTCACTGCCGGACACACGGCCCTCAGGCTCGCAGGGGTGACCCACGGCACCCCCTCCCAGCCAAACCAGCCCCTCCCGGGGACAGGTGACCCCCCCGTCCCGCTGGGGCAGCCCGGGGAGCCAAGGGGCTGCCCTCCTCCCGCTGGAGGATGCCGAGGGAGCGGCACGGACCCCGGAGAGCCGTGTCCTGCCCACGCCTACCCGGCACCACGAAGTGCACCATGACGTCCTGCCTCCAGCTGAGCCGCAGGGGCCGGCACAGGACGGATTTTCCATAGAGGATGCTCCAGGCGCTGGGCTGCGGCTCGGTGGCCCCCAGGGCCAGCCCGTCGGGGTTGGCCTCAGCACTGTCGTCCTGCTTGCCCTGGTGCAGGAGGACGTAGACGTACTCGGAGAGCCGCACCGTGCGCTGGCCCCGCTCCGCCAGCTCCAGCTCCAGCAGGTAGCGGTTCCCCCGCGCCGTGTCCCGCCGCTTCTCCACGTTGATGATCCTCAGGAGGGTGTAGATCCTACGGGGAAGAGAGAAGCCTTGAAATCACCACCATCACACACAGAACCACAGAATTGTCAGGCTGGAAGAGACCTCTAAGATCACCGAGTCCAACCCGTGCCCTAACACCTCAACTAAACCATGGCACCGAGTGCCACGTCCAATCTTTTTTTAAACACATCCAGGGATGGTGACTCCACCACCTCCCCAGGCAGACCATTCCAGTACTTTACCACTCTTTCCATGAAAAACTTTCTCCCAAGATCCACCCTAAATTTCCCTTGGCGCAGCTTGAGGCTGTGTCCTCTCGTTCTGTCAGTTGCTGCCTGGAGAAAGAGACCAACCCCACCTGACCTCAACCACCCTTCAGGGAGTTGTAGAGAGAGATGAGGTCACCTCTGAGTCTCCTTTTCTCCAGGCTAAACACCCCCAGCTCCCTCAGTCGTTCCTCACAGGGCTCGTGTTCCAAGCCCTTCCCCAGCCTTGTTGCCCTCCTTTGGATGTATTCAAGGGTCTCCACGTTCTTCCTGACCTGAGGGGCCCAGAACTGGACACAGCACTCCAGGTGTGGCCTCACCAGTGCCGAGCACAGGGGAAGAATGACTTCCCTGGTCCTGTTGGCCACACTGCTCCTGATACAGGCCAGGATACTGCTGGCCTTCTTGGCCACCATCGCGAGCTCTGCTTCCCACCCCCTTTGCCGGGGGCATTCCCACCAGCACCCCGCTCCCTCCGTACCCTCCATTCTTCTCATTGAGCCTCTCCATGTACTGGGCTACCACGTCCACCACCTCGCCTTCGCCCAGCTGCAGGTTCCCCGACACGTTGCAGCGCAGGTCGTTCCAGTCGGAGCGCAGCAGCTCGAAGTCCACGGAGCTGACGCTGAACGTCCGCTGCCAGTTGATGGAGTCCTCCAGCCAGCCCTGCTGCAGCTCCCCTGCCTCGTACGAGTAGTCCGACACCTCCTCCTCCTCCTCCTCCTCCTCCTCCTGCCCCTTCCTCTCCTCCTGCTGCGACGCCGTCGTTTCCGACACCCTCAGGAAGGACGTTGCACGCGTCCCCTCGGAGCGGGCGGCCTCGGATGAGTTGTAGCCGGCAGTGGCTGCCGTCCTGCCTGGGGCAGGGGTCGTGTCCTCGCGGCTGAAGAGCCCCTCGGTGCCCAGGGCGAGGAGGCCGGGCAGCACCCGCTGCTTGGGCGGCCGCTCCCACCTCCTGCCGCTCTTCCGCCGGGCAGGGTCCCTCTCCTTGGAGATGTTGCTCAGCAGCCAGGGGCTGCGGCGGCCAGGGACGGCCCGCAGCTTGCTGGGGGCGACGGGACGCTTCTGCGGGGTCCGGGAGCGGAGATGGACTCTCTTCACAGGCTTTGGGTACAGGAAGATGCTGGGGAAGGCCGGCTCCTGGGCCGGGGCTTTGCGCTTGCCGGGCTGCAGCCGGGTCACGTAGACCTTCTCCTGGGCTTTCCGGGGCTTCTTGTCCTCGCTGGCAGCTGCCGGCCGGCTGGGACCCGGCGTCCTGGCCTTGCCGCCGAAGATGGGCACGGAGAGGTGGGGCTGCAGGCCCAGGGCCGGGCCGTGCTTCGGCGACGTCGCCGGCAGCCCCAGCTCGTCCTCCTCGTCCTCGTCCTGGGGCAGCCAGCGGAGCGCCCGGCCCGGGCCCCGCTCCGGCGCGGGATCCTCCCGGAGGGCAGGGGGTGGGCTGGACGTGCCCCACCCCCCCAGCTGCCCGGGGGTGCCCGCCTCGGCCCGCGCCCGGCCCTGCTTCCCGCGGAAGCTGTAATAGTCCAGGTCATCTCCATAATCCCCGGTGACCAGCGGGGGATCCTTCCCTTTGGCTCTGGGTGCTGGCCCCGAGCTCTGCTCCTTGGCCTCAGGAGGGGGGTCTGTGGGCTCGGGGCTGTCCACTCCTTCCTCCTCCTCCTCCTCATCCTCCAGGAAGTCTAGGGAGCGAAGGCAGAGATTAATACCCTGAGGCAGAGCCTGATGCCAGCAGGAGAGGAACCTGTGAGTGGCTGAGGCGAGGGAGCAGAGCTGGGGCACCAGGGGATGCCCACCCAGGGCTGGCAGCTCCAGCTGCTGCCGCTTATCCCCACCTCAAATCTCGGCACCAATCCCACCTCATCCAGGAGCAAACCTGACCTGCCAGGGCTTTGCCAAGCTGCAAGGTGATCAGGGCAGGCTCTGAGCAGCCTCTGGCTCCCCAGGAGCACCCCCAGGCTCCATGGACATCCCCAGACTCCACACTGGGTCCAGTTCCTGCTGCCCACTGCTGAGGCCAGCCCAGGAGACATGGGAGGGAGAGCAAATCCCAATCCAGTGTCCCGCTTCCCACATGGCCCCATGGTCACACCAAGCAGGATGCTTGGAGGGGTGCTCTGAGGGATGCTGCTCTGCACAGCCCTGCCCTCCTGGAGCCCGTGGCACCGCTGGAGTCACCCCAATCAGCCACGGCTCCGAGGGGACGAGCTGCCAGCGAGGATGCCGGGAGCTCGGCCCCGTGCCCGGCGCTCCTGGTGACTCACTGTCGGGGCCGAGGAAGAGAAACGCTCGCTGCCGCGGATCCTCCTCCTCCTCGTCCATCTTCATGTACTTGTAGAACCCAAACCTGGGGATGGAGAGGGGAGGTGAGGGCCCGGGATGAGGGAGGAGCGAGGGATGTGTGCGGGGAGGAGCCGGGGTTCCCAAATCCAGGAGCGCTGCCAGCACCCAAGCTGCTGCGTGCCCGGGAGATGGGGAAAGAGCCAGCCCGAGGTGGCCCTTCCGTGGCGGACAGGGACACGTGGCCGAGGACGTGCCAACCCAGCGCTGCCCCAAAATCCCAGCCCCCAGCACCTACTTTTCCAGGTAGAGGGGGGACTCCCTGTAGAAGCACTTGTTCTCCGTTTCCATGTGAGTGAGGCGCGTGAAGTCGTTGGGATACACGAACGAGAGGTAGACCTGGGTTGGGGGGTGACGGTGCCGTGTCACCCCAAGGGGTTGGGGTCCACCAACACCAGAGTGACCCCCAGGACCTCAAACACCCCATGGGGATTGAACCCCGGCCCTTTCAGGCTGAGCCAGGGAAGCTCAGCCCGACCCTCTGGCGAGGGACGCTTCCCCCTGGATTTTACCCGGGTGGGAACACCCCTGCCCCGGGCTCGGCCGTGTCCCCGAGGGAGCGTGGCCCCGTCCCCGGTGGGGGACACTTACGAACTGCAGGCCCTGGTAGCGGGCGATGGGGAAATCCTTCACCACGTAGGTAGGGCTGTAGGCACAGGGCACCAGCACGTTCTCCACGCGGGACGCCTCGATGGCGGGGGCTGTGGAGAAGCCCAAAGCATCCCAACATGTCCCCAAGGATGACCCAGCTGCCCACAGCAGCCTTTTTCCTCCCCCAAACCCCACCAGGGATCGGCACAGATCCATTCCCAGGCACTCACTGAGGAAGAAGGTGTCCCTGGGGTCGGCCTTGAGCATGTCGGCCCCGTGCTCGTCCCGCTGGGCCTCCCAGAGGTGGCTCCCGCTGTGGCTGGCCAAGGTCTGCGGGATGTGCTCCACGTGGTTCATCTTCAGGGACGACTCATCTGCGGGGCAGGGCCGGGGCTGAGCCCCGCGGGCACCCCGGGAGCACCCTCCAACCAAGGGGGCCCTTCCCAATCCCTCCGAGGAGGCTGGGAGCACCGTGGATTCCTCCAGCCCCCGGGGAAGCCAATGCTGCCCTCCAAGCCATCCCGCAGACCCCGTGACTAATCAGCCTAATGATTATTGCATCGACTAATGAGGACGAGCAGGGCTGATCCCAGCCAGGCCGTGCTGCTCCGATTACCGCGGCCTGGGAGACGAGGGAACCCCCAGGGCTTTAACTCCCGAGGGCACAGGGGTTAAACCCTGGGTGTCCTTCCTGCAGGTAACTGCGACACGAGCCCTGTGCCTCCTGCCCAGGGGTGAGGGTGGCATGTCACCCTTGGCCACCAACCAGCCCCCAGGCTCCCACAGGAGGTCACCCTGCTCCGGCCACCTCGGCCGTGCTCCGAGCTGCCTCCCACGGGTGCTCCCTTCCCAGGAAGCCCTGCCTGCTGCAGAGCCACAGGGGAGCAGGATCCCCCCCTTCCCGAGCCCCAAATTCTTCTGCTCATGGCAGGGAAAGGCTTCTCAAACATGTCCCTGCAGCTGGCTGGGGTTGGGCTGGAGCCCCTGGAAAAGCCCAGAGGGAGGGAGGATGGAAGGGAGGAAGGAGCTCTGCCTGCTGCTGGCATGGGCTCCCCAGGGGTGACATGGCTTTGCCCCGGGGCGCTGCTGGGTCCGAGGGAGCCGGGAAGCAGGAGGGAGAAGCGGGAAGTGCTGAGGGACAGGGATTTATCTGCACTTCATCCATCTCGCGGGCACGTGCATCAGCGCCGCTGGCACCCCTCATCCCTCTCCTCCCCTCGGATCCCGCCTGCTGCCGGCCCCCTCCCCCTTATCGACACCTCCCAGAGCAGGAATGATGACCGCTCCCGCTGCGAGCGGAGCGCCGGGGCAGCGCCCATCCATCACGCCCTTCCCCGCTGCCAGGGCAGGGGGTAGGAAGCAGAAGATCTATAGATTTAATTAAACCTTGTGCCATCCATCCCCGCTGCCACGACAGCTCCTCGTAACTCAGGGCCAGGCCCCGGAGCCGGCGGGGTCCTGGCAGCCGGCACGAGGCAGCAGCGCCGGCAGAGCTGTGCTGCTCCCACGCCGTGGTGCCTCCACATCCCATTTTTAGCAGCGTCTCAGCTTGCTCCCAGCATCAGTCCTACCCACGGCTGCCCTTGCATCCCTCCTTACACCAGGCAGAAGCCCAGTGGGGGGGATTCGGGGGCTGAGATCCAATTTCCCAGGTTCTGCTCTCCTTCCCGCCTCTCCCAGCGCGTGCAGCCCCCGGAGAGCCCCGCTGGCTGCGGCTGCAGGAGCAGCCCGGCCCTCACCTGTGTACAGGGAGATGTAGGAGGAGTCGATCACCTCAAACTTCAGGCTGGGGAGGAAAACTCGCCACTGGGAAAAAACAAAAGGAGATGGGGAATGAGCGGGAGGGTGGCAGAGGTCGGGATGCAGCTGCCCAACCCCGGCACCCCAGGATGGGTCCTCCCTGTCCGCAGCTCCCAGAAACTCCCCTGCGGAAGAGGAGCAGGGAAGGGATCCCACAAGATCCCCAAGAGAGAGGGCTGATCCTGCCTCATTTCCTGCAGGGTTTGGGATGAGCAGGGATCCCTGCAGGGTCAGAGAGGGAAAGGCTCCTGTGGGTGGGATCCAGGCTCATGCTGCTTCCCTCTGGGCCTGTCACAAGTCCTGTGGCCGAAGGACTCCTCTCCTCACTCCAGTGCTTTATAAAGGAGAGTTTGCCTTGCTTTAAGAGGGTCTCCAGAGCTGCCTGCCCTGATTTAACTCCAGCGTTTTAAAAGCCAGTCGAGAGCCTCTGTCGGGACAAGCCCTTCGATGCCCCGGGGGCGAGGCCCATCAGGGTCCTGCTTTTGTTGTGGATGCTGTTGTTGTCTCTCTCTGCACAGCGGAAAGCTTTCTCTGCACGGCTGAAAGGCTTCCCTCCCTTCCTCCCTCCAGCAAAAACATCCCACCCCAGAAACATCTCCCCCCCTCTGTTTGTTTTCCCCACTATTTGTTTTTGCCCGAAGAAATGCAGATCTTATCGGGATGGAGGGGCTGGGGAGGAGGGAGGGAGGGAGGCAGCCAGCGAGGAAGGAGTGCTGCCTTTGCTGGCACCTCTTTGACTCCAGTGATTAATGAGTTCTTGGGAGAAAGGAAACCTTTGCTAACGAGCCAACATCTTCCCCCCAGCCCGCCTGAGCCCCTGACACACGCTGCAGGCTCTGCCAGGGCTGCGCTGCCAAGACAGGCAAGTTCAGATTCGAAGCTCGTGGCAATTCCAAGGGGGGAAAAGCAGAAAACAGGGAACGGCTCCATGGCCTCGGCCACCCCTCTCCCCCTGCTGGAATGCAGCCAGCAAGGTGGGACCTGCCTGCTCTGGGCTCTCCTTGCCCACGGGAGGGGGATGGCAGGGTTTTCAGCTGCCCAAAGACCACCAGCAGGAAAGGAGAATTCCATGTGTCCCGGTGCTGGAATAACCAGGGAACCAGCGACACTGACTTGTCCCCACCAGCAAGGGGGAAGCCGTGGCTTTGCTCCAGGACAAAGCACTTTAACACACGTGGGGAAAAACCCTGGCACCGGCTCTGCAGCCCTGGAAGGAGCCTGGCATGGGGCAGGGGGGCATTTACTCACCCCAACTTCCACGTGGTCCGAGCCCCGGTCGTCCTGCTTGTGCAGCAGCTCGAAGTAGTAACGCCGGGAGGACATGAGGCTGCAGGGGAGGGGACACAGCGGTCAGAGCCCAGGGCCAGCCTGGGAAAGCCTCCCTGCCCTGCTCATGGGGGGTGACCCTTCCTGGGGCAGGGAGACAGGGAGCCCAGGATGGTGTCTGCTCCCCCGTCCCGCTGCTGAGGGGTTCTGTGGGATCAGGGGGACATTGGGACGCCCCCGCCCGCACCTCGTCGCCTGCCCCTTCAAACCACAGATCTGGGGTCCAGCCCGGCCCCACGTGCCTTTTGGGAAAGCACCACGGCCCAGGGAGGTCAGACCCAGCAACTCCACGTCCCTGAGCCCGTCCCACGGGATGATCCCCAAGGATGCACTCACCGCAGGGGCTTGGAGACTTGGGAGCTGAACTTGGTGAACTCCCCCGGCGCCGTCCACTCGGTGCCCAGCTGGGAATGGAGGAGGAGCATGAGAGCAGCAGGACACCACACCCGAGGCCGCCAGCTTCCCGTTGGAGGGATCAACCCCAGGAAAACCCAGGGATAAATATTACATCTCCTGGTCTTTGGCAGCTCCAGCCAAGAAAGGAGCAAAGGGCTCCTTTGGAAGCCAAGCCAGGCCCGGCCAGGGATGGGAGCAGGCTGAAACAGCCCGGCATTCCCAAGGGAGCAGAGGAGCCACACACGGATCCCACACGGATCCCTCCCCCTGGAGCCGGGAAGGGGGAGAGGTGAGGCCATACCCTGCCCACGAACGCGGCCAGCCGGGAATTGGAGGGACTGTCGTCGGAGCTGAGCCAGAACTCTGAGTTGTCATCCGATGCCACGGAAAACTGGAAATCCCCTGCGGAGAGCCACGGAGAGGGTCACCACGGGGGAGGGTCACCACGGGGTGTGGGCTCGGCCCCGGTGCCTCGTGGGGAAACAGGGATGGGGCCACCCCAGACCCCCATCACGGCTCTGTCCTGGATGGGATCAGGGCTCTGCCTCCCTTCAAAGCCACAGGGAAAAGGGGCTTTGCCCCAGAAGGACCCTCCTGCCCAGGAGCCAGGATTTGGGGACCGTCTCCAAGAGCCCTTCTGTCCTCCTGTGGCCAGGACGGGGAAGGACACGGCGCCTGCACATGGCTGCACGGGGGGAAAGGCCACGCTCTGTCACTCACCATCCTTGAAGGGATGGATGTAGCCAAAAATCCTCAGCCCGTAGTTCTTCCACTTGGGAGACACAGCCAGCTTCTTCACGGTGGTGCGAGTCTGCGGAGGAGACGGGCCTGGGTCCCCTCCTCCGTGTTATCCCGGGCACAGGGGGGGCCCCACCACCACCTGCCTCTCCTTCCAGCCGGGAATCACCTCCCCAAGGCCAAACCCGGCCAGCCAAGGCCTTGAGGAGCAGTGGAGACCCGGGGAGGGACGGGAGGACCCTCCCTCCGACCTCTGGGCACCCGTCCCGGGACTCACGTGGGGAAAGAGCGGGAAGTGGAGGTTCTTCCTCAGGTGCCTCACGGCCCCGCCACACCAGTCCTCGAAGACGTGCAAGTTTGCCTTCCCTTTGTACTGCGGGGGGAGAGAGGCAGCTGAGTGGGGCTCCTCCTCCTCCATCCCCCCCAGGCTGCTGCCTGCCCACCCACCTGCTCGTTCCAGGGCAAGGCCTGCTTGGTCAGGTTGAGTTTGGGGTGGGTGCTGGCTCGGTTGGAACGCTGGCCCCTGGAAAACCAGCCATCCACATCCTGCCCGTCGCTCTGTGGAGGAGCAGAGGGAGAGAAGGCATGGGTGAGCGGGGCCAGCACATCCTGTGCCTGTGGGGTGTCTCCCTGCATCTGTGGGGAGGCCCTGGCACAGGCTGCCAGGAAAATCTGTGGTTGCCCCATCCCTGGAAGTGTCCAAGGCCAGGTTGGACGGGGCTTGGAACAACCTGGGCTAGTGGAAGGTCCCTTCCAACCCACACCATTCCAGGATTCCACGATCCAAACACCTCATTCTGAGCGTTGCCAAACCGAGGCAAAAGATTTCACGGCTCACGGCGAAGGAAAGCAGGAGGAGGCACAAAAACACTGGCAAGGCGTTGCAGGCAGCAGTTTCAAAATGTTCCAGCTAAGCTTCTTTCCCTCCCTCCGCCAAAACTTCTCCGAAACAGTGAGTTTTCTGTTTACCCAAGGTGTTTGGCCGGTCTTGGGGGCTGCTGGAATTTTGGGCTCCCTCTCCAGAAGCAGAGGTGATCTCTGCAATTCCCGAGCAGAGGAAGCGGGACGTCTCTCCGCTCCCCCTCTCCCTTTAAAGGGGATTAGGTTAATCCCATTGCTTGTATCTGGTAATGCAGAGGGATTAAGGGAGCATTCACCTGCCTCCAGCTTGCTGATGGGTGACAAGGAAGAGCCAGGTACTTCTGGAGCCCCTCCCAAGCATTCCCCTCTTCCTCAGCTTCCCCAGAGCATCATCCCCCTCTTCCTCGACCCCCCCGGGGCAGACACAGCACTGTCACCCCAGCACAGCCCATCGGGATGCACAGTGCCTGGGAAATAATTAGCCAAGAGCCTAAACGAACTCATTAGAGCCCCAGAGGGGGGAGCAGCACCCTTGGAAGACCTCACGAGGGAGGGTTTTGTGCCACGCTCGCTGGAGGGATTCTCCCTCCTCCCAGGAAAAGCTGGGATGCGATTCCTGCTGTGCTCCCTGTCCTCACCCAGCACCAGCCTGTGCCTCCTCCGGGTACTGAGATCCCTCCTTTGTCCATCTGTCCCTTATTTCCGAGGAGTGGCCCCGCTGTTGGGACTGGGTAGGGAACACCCCGCAGCTCCCCGTCCCACCATCCCACCCGGCTGCCCCGCCACAAGGCCTCCTGGTGACAATGGGATGGACAGGGACAGCGGGGTGTCCAGCAGGGCCTCGGTGAGCTGCTGGACAGGGGACAGCAGGGTGTCCTGGTGGCTGCAGTCCCAAGTGCCCGCTGCCCGGAGCCTCCCCCTGGGGTGCAGTGGCTCCCCATTCCGGGACGGAGCAGAGCACACGGGAGCAGGGGGCTTGGCCCAGCAAAGCAGGAATTGCAGAGCGGATGAAGCCGGGCCCTTCTCAGGGAAGCAGTGCCAGGGCACACGGAGCAGGGTGTGGGGTGTTGCGGGGGATATCCCACCCAGCCTCAGCAGGATTTTGGGGGGTGTCCCCACTGTGAGGGCTGCTGGGCACAATCAGAGGCCGTGCCCCCCGACCCCTGGGATCCCTCAGCTGGACAAGGCTTGGAGCACTCTGCTCTCGGACCAGTGACCTCCACAGGCCCCTTCCCAGCCCGTTACCATCGGATCCTCCTCGTGGCTCTCGCTGGAATCCTCGGCTTTCCTGCGCCGCGCCGACGCCACCGGCCGCCTCCCGGGATCCGTCACCTCTCCCGGCCTCTCTCCATCTGCGAGGGCAGCAGAGAGGGGTCAGACCCCGGCCCCCCATCCCTGCACCTCTTCTGGGGACACCCAGCACTGGGAAGGGGAGGTGCTGGCACGACCTCGGCTGCCAGGGGATGGGGACACGGAAAGGGGGGTGGCACGGGGGGCCCGGCTGCGACGCCCCTCATTCCATTTGCACTAAGCAGCTTTGCAGCAGCTCATCAGCAGCAGGTTTAATTACACCCCCCGCAGCTCCCGGCCCTTTGCATAAGAGATGCCGGGATCAGCTGCCGGGGGTCCCGCTCCCCGTCCATCCTCAGGGATGCCCCAAACCCCCCCAGATATCGTCCCCCCAAACCATCCTCTCCCCACGACACCTCACTCGCACCGAGACCTCGCTCCCAGACCCGTCAGCTTCGTTACCGTGCTGAGTTAATTATCCCCAACCTCTGACTCCCCTCTGCAGCTCCTTTCCCTTGAGCAGGGAATTTTAAACTGCCCCCATTTCCCCCAAAACAATGGTGCAGACTTGGAAAATGTTATCTTGGGTGGGGGGGAGGCACACCCCCTTTTTCTGCCACCCCAAAACCCGGGGGGGAGCCTGGGGTTCAGCCACCGCTGCCGGCACGCAGCTCAATCCGGAGCCACGGGAAGCTCAAGGCAATGCTTGGAGAGGGGGGTGTCCAAGAGCCACCTCCACAAACACCTCTGGGTCCCCAAAAACCAGCCACCCCCCCTTGNAAGGCGTCACCGAGCCAGTCCCAAGGGTGTGGAGAGATGTCCGTGTCCCTCCACACCCTCCTTCCCACCACCAGCACGTCCTGGGGGCTCCCACTCCCCAAAATAAAACAACCTCAGCGGCTGCCAGAGCCAGGGAGGGGCTCGGGATGCCCGGAGCCCCCCGCCCCACGCCTCCCACTGCCATTAGTATTCCAGCGGCCGCGCAGCCGGCGTCTCCTTGGAGATGGCAGCACAAATCCCATCCCCACGGCAGGGACAGGAAATTAAGCTCTAAAGCCCCTTCTTCTGCTCTCGGCCATTCTTCAGCCCCTGGCAGCCCCAGCTCGCTGCTGGCAGCTCCCCCGGCCGCCCCCTCCCTTCGCCCAGCTCCCTTCCCGCATCCATCCCTCTTCCCTCGGCGGGGAGGGTGATGGGGAGCAGCGGGACCGGAGCCAGGCTCGCCTCCTGCTCCCGGCCAGCGGCGCTCCCACCCGCGGCCAGCGGGAGCTCGGCGCTCCCAAGGGACCTGCCGGGGCTGGGAGGGGCTCTGCGGGACCCACTCAGGGATCCTCTCCCGGCCCTGGGGGAGATAAACCCGTCTCCCGTGGGATTTGCCACAGACAAACCCCCTGCGTGGCAACCTGAGGCAGCAGCAACCCCGGCTGCGTCCGGAGGGATGGCTGGATGTGGCCATCCCGCTCCACTCCCCTCCGTGTCAGGACTGCGAACTGGTGGGAGATTATTTGACATAAACTGGAGCAAAGTGGGTAAAAACCAGGAGTTAACCCACGCTGGGCAGGCTCATCCTTGGAGCTCCCAGGACACAAAGCCACCAGCCCCCTGCACGCTCCCCGCCCCTTCCGAGGGGCTCCCACATCCAGGGAGGAGCAAAAGCACCAGCAGCGCTCCAGACAAGGCTCCCACGCAATTCCCTGGGAATTTAAACACCGGAAAGTGACCGCTGGTCACTGTGGGGAACTGGGAACCAGTGCCATGGGGATAACGGGCGGGAAAGGGCAGTGCCTGGTGCCCACGAGCATCACCGCTCCCAAAAATCCCTTTGGTGCCAACCGCAGCCCCGCGGGAGGAGCGGCTCAGGGGTAGGAGAAGAGGAAGAGGAGGGAGAAGGCAGCGCTGGGAGGAAGAAGGACTCCAGCCTCCCAGCATCCCACCGGGATGCACAACAGCACTGCTGCGTCCACTCCCTCGGCCAGCCTCCCTCAAGGAGCGGAGAGGGCCGGACAGGGATGGGGGAAGGCCTGAGGACAATCCTCATCTGCGGAATGGGGATGCTCAGGGAGGGGATGGAAGCACTGGAAGCTCTTCCCTGGAGCGACGCTGATGCGTCGGGAGCAGCGAGGAAGGGGCAGGAAGCACAAACCATGGCACAAACCGGCTCTGAGTCACAGCAGCCTCCAGCCAGGGAGCCAGGATCCTCATCCCGGGGAGGAGGCCGTGGGTACGAGGGACCCAGGCAGGGCACGGAGCGATGTCTCCCATGGGAGAAGCGTCTCCCCGTTATCCTGGCCCTGGAACTCCGCTGGGAAGCACAGAGAGCCTTTCACATCCCACCACCCGCCTCCTCCTCCCCAGCTCCAAACACAGCCCCTTTCTTCCATGCCGGGGTGTCTCCTGGCCCTTTCCCAAGCCCTGCGACGTGGAGGGAGGGAGGGAGGTGGCATTTAAACCCCGACACAGCTGCAGCAGCACCTCCATTAAACCCAGAGGTCCCATTCCCAAATTTTCCCGGCACGGATGCAGCCTCAGAGCAGGAGCACGAGCCTCCTAACGAGATGTTGAGTGATTCTAATTAGCCAGCGAGGTATCAACACCACAGATCCCCCTGTCAGCGCCACAGAAACTCAGGACAAAAATCCTGGCCACGATCCCCGGATGAAGGGGATGGCACGGGCTGGGTGACAGCCGGTGACACCAGGGGGGCCCAGGGGAAGGGGCTTTGTGTCCACCGTGGGGACCAGTCCCTGGCCACCGCTGCCTGCCTGGACCCATCACAGCTTGCTGAGGGAACTGCAAGAACGAGGGGGATTTTCCCTGCCTCCCCCATCCCTCTCCTGCCGCTTTCCCTCTCCGTGACAGCCCTCTTGGCCGGGGCCACGGAAATCGATGCGGAATCGCCCTGGCTGGCGATGGAGCTGCCACGAGACCTCTCCAGCTGACAAACACCCACCAGGAGAGGCGGCTCCGACGCTTCCATGCTCATAGTCAGGATCTCGGATCCCTCCTGGGACTGGACAGCCCCCAGAGCTCCCCCATCCCCCTCCCTGTGCTTCCAGTGCCCTCAGTCCCACCTGCTCCAGCCCGACAAGAGCAGGAGCAGCTCCCTTGAGACCCTGCTCCATCCCAGCAGGGGTGATGCTCACCCACAGCCCCTCAGCACAAGGATCCGGCCTCCTGGGATGCAGCCTCTGGAGAAGGTCCCTGCGAAATGCTGGGAATTTCAGGGCACATTTCACCCCAGAAACATTCCAGCCTCTGAGCTCCGCACTGCCCGCGGGGTCACCAGCCCAGTTCCTGCTTTCCAGCCTCTTCCAGCAGCTCCCACCCGCCTCCTCATCCAGCCAAAATCCCTCATCCTGCCACTGCCAAGGCCATGGATACCCCAGGGGGCTGCTCACCCCTTCCCAAGGAGCAGCTCTGGAGGGCTGCAGGCACAGGGAAGGGATGGAGGGAGACCCAGGGCAGTGCAGGGAAGGATAAAGCTCCCAAACACCAACACAAAGAGCTCCTGGTGCTTGGGAAAAGCCATCCCTCACCTCCCCTGGCTTCCAGGGACAGTTTTGGGGACCCTCCGGGTGCCAAGGGGGCCGGGTCACAGCCAGGCTGGGGACAGGTGCCACCCTGGGGTGGCTCAAAGCCACTTGTGCCTCTGAAGAGACAAATTTTTGCCTTTGAAAAACCCAAAACAGGCACGTGCCAAAGATTTCCCATCGGGCACCCTAGAGGAGCAGGGCATGGAGCCTGGGGCAGCCCGGGAAGGGCTTCCCATATGGAAAAAGGGTCCCGGTGACACCCAAACCAGCCCATTCCCCCAGCTCCAAACTTCCCTTTCAGCAGCAGGGATGGGACCTGCTCTCCCTGGCACTGGGACCCCATGTGGGCCCATCCAGGGAAAACAGCCTTTCCCAGCAGGGACAGGAGAGTGGAAAAAGCAGCTCCCACCAGCCCAGTCCCGAATCCCGCTGCCCTTCATCTTCAAAGGGCCCTTCTCATCCCCTTCCCTACCTGCTCCCGGCATCCCCCTCAAGGAGGACGAGCCCCAGGGCAGGCTGCAGCATTCCAGCCTCCCAATTAAAGCCAAAGGATCTGCCCAGACGGATCCCAGAGGGACACATTATCCCAAACCTTCTCCCTCCTGCTCTCCCCACAGATGGGCCCCTGGGGGGAGCATGGCCAAGGACAGGACACCATCGAGCATCCATCCCATCGCTGCCTCGGGATCAGGGGGTTTTGGGAGCCCTCTGGAGTGTGGCAGAGGGGTGACCCAGGCCACACCACGTCCAGCAGCCAGAGAGAGCCCTGTTTCATCCATGGACTGCCTTTAGCACCCTTGAGCACCCACCCCATGCTCCCCCAATCCCCAAAATCCTCCCAAAGCCTCGCTCTAGCACCGCCAGCACCCTCCATGCTAAATCCCAGCAAACCGCCAGCCCCACACCCCCACTGCAAGCCACTTTCGGGTTTTGTTACCATTTTCTCCCTCTTCTTTTCAGCTTTTTCATCCTTTTTCCTCTCCCTTTCCACCTGGCTCATCCACGTTTCCACCCCATTGCCTCAGCACGGTTTCCAGCTGGGAGAGCCCCGTAATGGCCTCATTATTTCCAACGAGGAATCCGTGTGTTCAATTAGGCAGAGAAGGGTAATTATCTACTTGGAGAAGACAAGGAGAAGGGAGCTGTTTTATCAGGGACCAGCACAGCTCCCAGCGCAGCCCCTGGGTGCTCCAGGTGTCACCAACGGCCGGGCCAAGGGGACACGGGGACCCCTGGGATAATCCCACTGTGCTCCCAACCCCACCTGGATGGGTCTTCCCCACTTTACAGCCCCCAAAACTACCTGAAATCCTCCTGCCCTGCACCTGCAGCCTTCAGAGCACCCAGCTGCTCACCGACACCCTGCTTAATGAGTAATTAACCTTTTTCCTCGTTAATTAACCGGGCAGCACCCCTGGCACAGACGGACAGATCCTGGCTCATGGTGGCCAAATCCAAAAGTCATCTCCAAACTCCTTTTGGTGCCCAGGCCCTTGGGGTGATGCTCTTCCCCCAAACCCTTGCACCAAGATTTTTCCTTATTATGGTTCATTTCCTATGATCTACTTGTTACTCTTTTTAATTTTTTTACTCCATTCAATGTTTTTACACCTAAAACACTACCTGGCTCTCCCACCCTGGTGACAGCAGGATGAGGGTCCATCTGTGCACGGCCAAACCCTTCCCCAGCCTCCCACCCAACCCCTTTCCACAACCTCGTGCCCAAAAAGCTGGATGGGACCTAAACTCTGCCTTTCCCACACGTTCACCCGGGTTTTTAGGCACCCAGGAAATTTAGGAAAATCCCAGTGCAAGGAGCAGTATCTCCCTGGAATCCTGTCCTGGACAGCCGGATCCAGCTTTCCCTGGGGAATCACCCACCTCTCCACGCCTCAGCCAGGGAAGGTGCCCGTGCTCCCCATGGCAAGGGGCAACCCGAACCCCCTCACCGGGCCAACACTTCCCGATGTACTTTCCCATCTCTCTCCCCTCCTCCCACAGACCCTGTTCCCCACCAGAGCCCAGCGCCCCTCACTCCCACTTTGCAGCCATTCGGCCTCGCTGGGACCCAGAGCAGGGCTGGGCACTCCTTCCCTTCCACAGCAAAGCCTATGGAGCATCCCGAGGGGCCGGCCGGGATGCAGGGCACGCAGGGAGAGCAGGGACGGGCACCCGCCAGGCTCAGCACCTGGGAACACCCCGGCACACGGCATCCCTGGGCATCCGAGGTCCCTGTGGACCCCGATCCACGGCTTTCCCAGCCAGCCATCCACAGGGACAGCGATCCCACGCCACCGCCCCCCTGCCCGAGGCCGTCCCGAACACCGGGATAACGGCGGGGCCGGGGGGAAGCACCTCGGGATAGCGGTGGGAAGGCAGGGAAACCCCCCTGGGGAACAGCGGGCAGACCCTGCGGCTTTCCCCCCGGGAGGATCCCGGCAGCTCCCGGTGCTCCCCCGCCTCAGCAGCCTCATTTCCTGCCTCGCTCATTCGCATCACCCCGATTTCACCGTAAGGCCCAAAAATTTGCAGGATCATGCTGCTGCTCCGCTAGGAAACTTTGGGTTTTCCAGCCGGGAGGCTTTGCCAACCCCCGGGGCCGCTCCGACCCCCTCTGGAAAGCCTTTCCCTCCCTCCTCGAGCACCAAATCCCGTCCCCTTCTCATTTTTTAGGACAAAACGCGCTGGGCGAGGTCAGTCCCGCCAGGAACGCCGCGGCTCAAGTTTCACCCAGCAAATATTCCCGGTGGCTTTGTGTCCCCCCGGGCAGCCCGGAGGGGTCTGCCACGGGAAAACCGGGAGCGGCTGGACGCGAAGCCGAGCCTGAGGGCACCTGTCCCTCCGGAGCATCCCGGAATCCATCCCGGCCGCGACCCGAGGGCGGGAGAGGAAAGGAATTTTGGGGTTTTTTTTTTTACAGCAGAGAAGCACAGGCTTCTCTGAAAGTGTTGGGATGGGATGGGGAGGGTTGGGAAAGGATGGGAACGTCGGGAAGGGATGGGAAAGAAGAGATTGCCCCTTCCAGCAGCGGCGGGCGGCTATAAATGGCCTCTTTGTCATCGCAGCCAAGGCAGCGGGTGGAAAAATGAGGACGGAGCCGCTCGAGGGGGGACAGTGAGCGCCCCGGCCGGTTTGGGGGCCCTCCCGGGTGCCCCCTTCTCCCGAAGGTCCAACGCCGGGGCGCGGAGCCCGCGGAGGGGTCCCGCTCGCCCCAAACCCACGCGGGTGACGCGGGACGCAAAGCCAGCGCTGGGAAGGGGGGTCCCCCCCCGAGGGGGGGTCGCACCCATGAGGGGGTGCTCCGGAGCCCCAGCGGGACCCTCAAACCCCTTGGGGACCCCCGAACCCCAGCCGCTCTGAGAGCCCAGTGCGGGGGGGAGCCGCGGCACCCCCTGGGGACCCCCAAACCTCAGGTGCTCCGGTACCCCGGCATGGCAGGGGGGACCCTCCACCCCTTGGGGACCCCCAAAGCCCCCCGAGGCCCCGCTCCGAGGGCTGCCAGGGACCCCCCGTTACCTTTGCCGTAGGCGAAGGGGAGGCGCAGGGCGCGGCCCTGGCGCACCAGGCTGATGTGCAGGTAGGTGAACCAGGCGGCCGAGGTGAGCAGCGCCAGCAGCAGCAGCAGCTTCAGCTGCTTCCGGAGCTTCTTCACCGGGAGCCGCGGCATCCTGCCGCCCGCATCGCCCCCGCC
>VWZW01000254.1:69265-89737 GCA_013397115.1 Edolisoma coerulescens | reverse complement strand
CCTCACCCCTGCCCTGGGTGACGCGTCCCTCACCCCTGCCTCTCCCCTGCCCCCGGGTCCCAGCACAACCTTGCGGCCACCCCCGGCTGGGTTGGCCCCCCAGCCTGTCCCCCACACACGGAGCCCCCCGATTGCCCCCCAGGCCCGTGACTGCAAGTTGGTGGGGGACCTGGAAGGTGCCCGGCGTCACGGCGACCGCGCCAGGGTGGCGAACATCGTCTGCTCCGTGGTGATCGCCGTCGTCGTGGTGATCATCGTCATCATCGGCGCCATCGTCGTCTCCACAGTCAGGATCACCTGAGCACCGCCTGGCCCCACCCGCGGGGCGCTTCCCCCCCTCCTCCTGCCCCCAAAATGGGGCGCGGGGGCGAAGGGGGTGACCCCCCGTCCCCTCGCTGTCCATCCCGCGGGTGTCCCCGCACAGCCGCGGGAGGGCACGGGGCAGCCCCCCCTCTTTGCTCTGCTCACGCCCTTCCTGGCACCTGTGACAGGTCACCGCTGCCACCAATAAAGTCCGTCCCGCCAAACCCCCTCGCTGTCACCTCATTCACCGCGGGACGCCGCAGAGGGTCCTCGGGCATCTTTGCGTGTCCTCCTTCTCCTCCTCTTCCTTCTCTCCTTGCCTCCATCCTGCCGCGGAGCAGAGCGCTTCCAGCCCAAATCCCAGGGAAGCTCCTTCCCAACAGCTTGGGCACGGCAGAAAAAGGAAATTAAAGCCCCTCCGCGCGTTTTGGCTGCCCACGTCCCCCACCCTGCAGCCTCGTCTCCCCCCCGCTGCCGCGAGCCCCATGGACGTGTCTCTCCCACCTTCCCATATGAACTTCCCATTTCATCCAGCCGGCAGCCCCAAGGTGCTGCCCGGGGGGCTCTGCCCTGCCCAGCACACCTGGAGGGTGGGGTCGGAGGTGCCCGTGCCGGCCAGCGCCGTGGTGGTCCTGGGCTCCGCCTTGGAGTGACCCTCCCGCGGTGTCCGAGTCACGCTGGAGCCCCCCGTGCTCCTCGTCCCGGCAGGAAGGCTGGCTATAAAAAGCCCGCGGGCTCGCCAGCCCGGCCTTTCTCCCAGCCCGGCCCGTGGGACAACCACACGCCTCAGGGCTGTAATTTCCCAGGTTTATATTTAGCGGAGCGGGGATATAAAAGGGGCGCGGGCCGCGCTGCCCCGAGGCTGCCGGAGCCGCGGGTGCCCCTCTCGGTGGCCATGGACACCTCGTACCCGCGGGAGGAGCGGCCGCCCCCCAAGCGGGGGTCGCCCCCCGCCGCCCCCGCGCCCCGCGACCACCTCGTCTGGGCCATCTTCAACACCCTCTACATGAACTTCTGCTGCCTGGGCTTCGTGGCGCTCGCCTTCGCCATCAAGGTACCGGCACCGGCGGCACCCGAGCGCTCGGGGGCCCCGGGAATCCCGCCCCGCGGGGACGCCCGGGGAGGGCTGCCCGAGGAGGCACGGAGCCCTTGGGATAACTCCCGCGCGGGCAGATCCCAGCACTCGCCCAGGCAGATGACTCCTGCCGCTGGTGAATCCTCCCTGCTTTTCCTGCCGCTGATTGCGGAGGTTGCGGGACAGCCCTGGATAAGCACAGCCCCCTGCCCACCACCCGAGGAGCGGCTGCTGCACCCTAAAAAGTTTAGGGGAGTTCCAGCTGCGGAAAGATTGGGACAAGCAGGGGCTGGAGCCAGAGAGGCTCCGGAGGAAGGAGGAGGGGAAATCCCAGCTCCAGCTGGACTGGAGCGGGATAGAAGGATGGGGGCGAGCAGGGACTGGAGCCAGCGATGCTCTGGATGAAGCAGGAAGGAAAACACAAGTGGGAAAGGATGCGGGGCTGGAGGGGAGCAGGAGCAGCCTGGGATGGATGGATGGACGGACGGACAAATTGTGGGTTGCAAGGGGGACAAAGCCCTGGAGCAGGAAGGGGCTGAGGGAAGGGGCTGAGGGAAGGGTCTCTCCCCGGCTGTTGCAGGCTCGGGACCGGAAAGTGTCCGGGGACGTGGAAGCTGCCCGGCACTTCAGCTCCAAGGCGCGCTGCTACAACGCCCTGGCCACGGCGGGCAGCGTGGTGCTGCCACTCCTGCTCGGTGCCCTCATTGTCACCGGCGTCATCCACCTCTCCAAGTTGGCCCAGGACTCCGTCGGCTTCTTCACCTACCAGTTCAGCGGCAGCGACGACGAGGACCAGTGACCCAGGGGCGAAGGGCTGGTGGAGCCTCCTCTGCCTCGCTGGTGGCCCCCCCAAAAAGGCCACCACCCCCCTCTGCCACCCCGCTCCCCGCCCCACTGTCAGGGCAGAGTTACTTTTGTTTATCCCGTGGGGTTTTTCACCTCCCGTCGTCCCGTGTGGAGCCCCGGCTTCCGTGGTCGCTGCTTCATCATTAAACGCTTCACACAGCGCGAGTTTCTGCGTGCGGGAAGGGGCAGGGGGGTGCCAACGGGAAAACAAATTGGGATTTTCGGCTCCGATCGGGCTCCTGGCAGCCAGGAGACACCGTCATTCCCACAGCCTTTAGGGCCAGCTCTGGGAGCGAGGAGGGGAGGAAGCAGAGACACTCCTGGGCCTGGTGGGGACAGGATGGAGCAAATGGGAGGTGTCACCTCCCCACCCCAAAGGGGGGCTGAGACCTGCAAACTCATGACAGCAACACAGCCAGTCCCAGGCAGGACGGGGGGGGGAGTTGGGATGCACCCCCACTGCTCCCTGCTCTCCCTGCCTGGGCTGGGTATGGCTCATTTTGGGACTAAAGGATCCCTTTTTTGAGGATAAACCCCCTTTACTGCCAGCTAGCCCCGGCTCGGAGCGGGGCTTTATCCCAGCCCCATCCAAATCCCAGCCCGGGTGCAGTGCACAGGGCCGGGGACAGCGCGGTCCCTTTGTCCTGCCAAGAGCTGCCGCTAATTAGGGGCTAGCGGCTCTAATGAGGCCGGAGCAGGACCCAAGTAATTACACGGCAGCGGGACATTCCCTGCTCCAGCCCTAAGCATTCCCAGATGCTTCGGGGCGCGGAGCAGCCGCGGGGCTTTTTATAAACCGGGCCGAGGTTGCTGGGGCTGGCTGGGCCAGGAGGGAGCCCTCGGGCCGGGGAAGTCCCCGCTCGCAGCCGGGGCTGCTCTGCCCTGCGCGGGGACAGCGGCGCGGAGGGCCGGCACAGCAGGTCCTCGGCATTTCTGGGACACCAGGAACGCCCTGAGCAAAGCCAGAGCAGCTCCCCTGCTCGCCCCGAGGCTGCTCAGGCCCGGGGAAACGCTGCCCTGGTCGCCCTCTGACGGGATGGTTCTACAGATCGCCGATGTCCTGGCTTCCCGCAGCCCTTCAGGTGCCAAAGGAGAAAGGATTTTGCTCCAAAACGGCTTGGAAAGAGGGGGAATAATGTAGATATGGGTTTAAAAACACGTGAGGGATGTTACACACCAAGTAACGGGAAAGGAGCCGTGTGCTGCCCACACAGGGCTAAAAGGCTTTTGGCTGCATATCTTGGAGTAATACTGAGTGCCAAAATATCCCTCATCTGGTGAAACAGCACCAGCTGAGCCTCCACAGCCCTTTGAGCCCACGGAGCAACCCAGGGGGAAGGCGAGGACCGGGGCAGGACACGCTGGAGGAGCTGGAGCCGGGATCCTGGAGTCAGGAGGGGCTTCCTGACAAACACAAACCTGTCGGGAGCACAAACAGCTCCCGGGGGTTTAGAAAACATGTCTGAAATGGTCATTTTGAGGCTTGGTTTCCTCTCCTGTGCCCAGTATGAGACGTGTGGAGGGCAGCAGGGGGCTCAGGCGTGGTGACAGCTCCGGCCATGGTGACAGCTCCAGCCAC
Organism: Edolisoma coerulescens; assembly: GCA_013397115.1. Taxonomy (NCBI): domain Eukaryota; kingdom Metazoa; phylum Chordata; class Aves; order Passeriformes; family Campephagidae; genus Edolisoma; species Edolisoma coerulescens. The sequence continues at coordinate 85,934 of VWZW01000254.1, read as the reverse complement.
TGACCCCCCCGGGGCCACAGGGACAGGTGACACACAGGGACAGGTGGCACATACAGTCCTGGGGGGGCAAAGGCCTCCTGGCACAGCCTGGGAGCCCCTTTCCACCCCGTTACCTTCCCCAACCCCGCAACATCCCAGATCTGCTGCTCCAGGGGGCAACACCCGGACCAGCCAAAGTTTAGAGGGTCCTGCTGGGGGATCTCTGGATCCATCCAGGCGCTGTGGGGAAGGAGACGCTCTGCCCTGCAACACAAAACCCCTTGTGTGAGATGTGGGAACGGTTTCTTCCCAAATTTTTTCTGGGAGCAGATGCGGGCACTGCTGCCGTACCTTCCCACAGGGGGAAGCGCGGTCCCGACTCCAGCATGGCCTCCAGGGGAGAGGCCGGAGGGTCCCGGGAGGTCTCCGTCACTGCCATCCTGACCTCCTCCCTGGTGATGGCCACCTCCAGTTTGTTGCCCAAGTAGGAGATGCCGGAGACGTTCAGCTCGGTGACACCGTCGGGAAAGGTGGGATCGAAGAGCAGCCCGGACCTCGTGATCCTGGAAAGGCAGGAGCACGTCAGGGTGGGAACAGCAGGAGGCACAGAGGAGCCCAGCTCGGGCTGGGGGGCAGCCACCTCTCCGGGCATCACTGCCTCGTGCACCCCAGAGGAGCCCCAAAAGATCCTCGGAGCACCCAGGGATTCCCGGGCAAACCCCAAACGCTGGGGCCATGATTCCACAGCCCACCCCAAGGCATCCCCATCCCATTCCAGCTGCACAGCTGGGCCTGGGGTTTCCGTGAGGTTGGATTTTATATTTAAAAAAACCGCAGCTCAATTCCCTGCTCCGGCTCAGAGCTCGGCTCCGGCAGCAGCCGTGCCGGCAGAACCTCGGGAATGCCCTGCTGCTCTGGGAGCAGAGACCCTCGGACACCCACCCAGCTCCTCTCCCAGCACAGCTGTGCGTGCTCCGTGCCCAGAAACAAGGAGCGATCACCCCGGCTCCCCTCCCTCCAGCCCTGACCCAAAGCCAGACCCTGCGTGGGTGTTGGCTCTGGGCGAGGAAAAACAACGGCCCCTCTTGTCCCCGACCCAAATCCCGGCGTGCCAGAGCTCTCCACCGCCTCTCCGGGGTGCTGAGAGGGCTCGAGGGACCGGAGAGGGCTCGAGGGAGGCTCGGGGAGCCCCAGCGCTGCGTGGGGTCCGTGCCAGGAGAGCTCCCAGCTCGGCCAAAGCCGGGGTTTCCAGCTGGGAACGCGGCAGCTCACGCCCAGCTCCGCCACGGAACAGCGCGGGTTTCCCAGCAGCTCTGGCCACACACACGGAGTGAGAACACGTAGTTAGGGCTGGAAGTTTTCACTGGGAATCAAAAGGCTCGATCCAGCCTCAATTAAACCAGGAATAGGCTAGAGACAGCGGCTCCAGGGTGGAAACCACCACAGCTCTGAAATTACACGAGCAGCTCCGTGTTTTCCCGGGCTATTTTAAAGCCGCGGCGATGCCTGCTCAGCACCTCCCTCCAGGGAGGCTCCAGGAGCCACAGTGGGCAGGGAGGCCCCAGGGAGGCTGCAGGAGGCCTTTCCTCACCACACCCAGAGGAGACAGGATGATGTTGCTGCTGAGCCCCAGAACAGGCTTAGGGAATGGCATTTTGCTTCCCAAATGTGACCTGGGACGAGCCTCTGAGCTGTTCCCACCTTGGCTCCAGCCAAACAGGGACACTTGAAGGGACAAGTCCTGCCCGGGAGTGAAGAGTGACACAGCAGGTCTCACCTGAACCCCGTGAAGCCGAAGAGGATGACCTGCAGGAACCCACCCATCCCCGTCAAGAAGTTCACAGCTCCCGACCCGTCCGAGTTCTCCACCCAGACCTGCTCCAGCACGAGAAAGGGAAGATGCAGGAGCTGGTTTGGGATGCTCCAGGCAGTTTTGTGCCTTTCAGTCCCATTGTCACCTGCCTGGGAGCAGGAGGGACCTGTGCCCACCTTGAAGGGCTCCGTGATGTTGCTGAAGCACTTTTCCAGCTGGCTCCGGGCTCTCTGCAGCTCCTTCAGCTCCAGCCAGCCCACGGCAAACATGCTCTGCCAGAGAGGGAGAGGGAGAGGTGGCAGCGCAGCGGAGCAGCACCGCCCCCGCCACCCCCGACCCAGAGCAACATTCCCAGCCCCCATCCCAGCTCTGCAGCCTCCCCCGGATGGAGACACCCCCGGGCTGAATCCCAGGCTGGGCTCTGCCCTCTCCTCACCCAGGTCATGGCTGGCCCGGCGGGGTCGGTGACGGGCTCGTACATCTCCAGGTCGTTCCTCCGGACCTCGGCGTTCATGGGATGCATCAGGGGGAAGCCCAGCAGGACCACGTCGGCCTGTTTCACCGGCTCCCCTGGGGACAGGGCTGGTCACACAGGGGCAGTTCCCAAATTCCCTAAGTTTCTGAGCCCACTGAGGAGAAACAACCCAGTGAGGCAGGAAAACCACCCCCAGCCCAGCTCTCCGCGCTGCCGCAACAGCAGGGACTCTCCTGGTGCCATGCCAGGTCTGAACCAGTCGGAATTCTGATCCTTCCAGGGTTATAAGTGTGATCCACGGCCGCCTCCACGGGCTGCTGCCACTGCCTCCCCGCTCACCTGGGCTGTAGCCATCGTACTCAGGGTGGTATTTCCTCTCCTCATCAAAGGGCACTTTGATTTTCCTGGCACGGTCCTCCCACTCCTCCGGCACCGGGAGCAGCAGGTCCCGAGCCAGGTCAGCGGCAAAATTTAAGCTGGAAGGGAGGTGGAGCAAGGTTTTATGTCAGGGATGGGTGACAGTGAGAGGAGGGAGGGAACAGAAGGAGCTGCAGAAAAAGCTGCTGTGGAAGAACAGGGGGCAGAGACTGAGCCAGGGTAACGGCATCCATCACGGAGCCAGGAGCCCGTTCCCCTGGCTGGGGGCGTCTCCAGCTGGCTGCCAGCACAGACACCTCATGGGATGCTGAGGGAGAAGCCCCGCTGTGAAGGGAGATCCCTCTCAGCCTCACTGGGCACTGAACAGGTCGGAGGAGCCCCCGCTCTTCCTCTGACTGCAGAGGGGCGACTGGGAGAGGGGTGTGAGGGGAGGCAGGAAGGAGCCCCTCGGGAGCCCCACTGCTCCATCCCAGGTGGAAGAGCAGAGAGCCAGGCCGTGCTCCAGGGCGGCATTCCAAGGGTTACCTGCGCCGGGCCACAGCGTTGGTGTAAGCAGAGTTATCGACCTGGCTGTGGTACTCGTCCGGGGGCATCACACCTGGGGGGACAGGAGGGGCACCTCAGTGCACCCGGCGCTGCCGTGGCTCTGGGCCCCTCCCCAGGGACACGGCTGGAGGAAGGGGACCCTCCTGCCCATCCCAATCCTGCTGCCAGGGTCCCACACAGTCCCAGTGGGGTGCTCAGAGGAGAACATGAGTGGTGCTGGTGCTGAAGGAGGAGCAAGCTGGGATCCAGCTCTGGCTGGTGGAAGCAGGCGCCTCACCCTGAGGGCACTGTGAAGGGCATCTTCAAGTCATGGAATCCCAGGGCGGTTTGGGTTGCCCTAAAGCTCATCCAGTCCCATGGGCAGGGACAGCTTCCACCAAAGCAGGTGGCTCCGAACCTCTGCTCTCCTCCCATTCCCACGGCAGAGGCACCTCTGATGTGGTAGAGCTCCTCACTCCACACCATCCTGCTGCACCAGTACCGAGCCACGGCTTCCACCAGCTCCCAGCCCCCGTCCTCCCGGAACAGCTTCTGGTCCTGGGGGAGAAACAGGGCCATGAGGGACACTCTGCCAGACCTGAAGGCAGCAGCAGGACGGAGAGGAGCTGTGAGGAGATGGAGGGAGCAGGAGGAAAGACTGGCCTGGTTTGAGCCAACAGGCTGCTGAGACGCCCACGGGAGCAAGGACAGAGGAGGCAGAGCTGCAGGAGGGAGCCTGCGGAGCAGAGGGAGCAGAGTTCCTCAGCGAAGGGACAGCGACAGTCTCCAGGTGTCCTGCCTGGGGGAGCACCCTCCCTTTACCTGCGTGGTGCAGTAGTACTGCTCGAAGGCCATCAGGACGTCCCCGCTGACGTGGATTTCCTGGGCTCCGTAGATCTCCTCAGGACACACCTCCCGCCCGGTGGCTGCGCTCTCCCACGGGAACTTCGCACCCTGCCGGGAGAAGGCACCCACGAGCACATCAACCCGTGCTGCACCCCGCAGAAACAGCCCGGGATGCCCTGGGGACAGCGGCTGCTGCCACCCCGGTGTCCCGGTCCCAGCCCGGTGTCCCTGTCCCAGCCCGGTGTCCCTGTACCAGCCCAGTGTCCCTCTCCCAGCCCAGTGTCCCGGTCCCAGCCCGGGGTCCCGGTCCCACCTCGTAGCCCTGCTCCCGCGCGTTGAGCCTGGCGCCCTCCAGCGTGCGCAGCCGGTACCGCAGGAGGGCGCGGGCAGCCCCGGGATGCAGCAGCAGAATGTTCGGGAACACCCAGGTGTCCTGCGGGGCGGCATCGGCCGGCGTGGGGCACCCAAATGCTCCCGCCAGCTCCACCCTCCGAGGACATCCCCAGCCCGACGGAAGGACGGGGTCTCCTCCGTCCCGCTGGCCGTGCCAAGCCCCCAGGCCGGCCAGCACGGCCCCCTGACCTGGTCCCAGAAGACGTGTCCCCAGTAGTCCTCGCCGCGGGTGCCGTTGGACAAGCCGCCGGGGCTGATGCCGTGGGAGGGGGCTCCGGGGCAGTCCCGGGGCGGGATGGCGCTCAGCAGGTAGTAGAGGCAGCCGTGGAGCGCCTGGCGCAGGGCCGGGGGCCCGTCCAGCTCCACGGAGCAGCCCCGGCGCAGCGCGGCCCAGGCACGGACGTGGGAGCGGTGCAGGGACCCCGCGGCCGCCAGCGCCAGCCCCGCGCTGTAGCTCCGCTTCGCCTCCTCCTCGCTGCCGGCCACGGCCGTCAGGAACTCCCAGCGCCGCTCCCGCTCCTCCCCGCCCAGCGTCAGCGACCGTGGGATGGGGGTCCACAGCATGTGCACGGTGGGACGGGGGCCCCCCTCCACCTCGGCAACCAGCGTCCGCCCGTAGATGTAGCTGTGGGAGACGGGAAGCGGTGGGGGAAGGTGTTTCGGCCCAATATCCCATCTAACCCTGCCCTCCGGCAGTGCAAGCCACCACAAATGGTCTCCAGTCCCAGGAACCCAGCTCTAAAAAAGGGCATCGCCTCCAAACCTCCCGTTCTCCCCATCTCCAGTTCTTTGGAATCACATCTAGCCCCTGGCACCTTCACTGCCCTCACACATCAGAGTGAGGGGTAATTCTGGAGTTGCAAGCAATAGAAATGTTTCTGTGCTTAATTTCAGGGGTTTTCAGGGGTTCAGGATGAAGCAGGGGTGCAGAAGCCTCCACATCCTTCACCATCCCAGCCCCACACCCCTCACTGTCCCAGCCCCGCTCCAGCCCCACACCCGCAGTTTGTTCCCCAGGGGAGCAGACCCCTGTGCCACAGCCCGCGGAGGGGGGGCTCAGGGCAGGGACCCCCGGCCCCCACACTCACTGCGCTCCCTGGAAGTCCGGCCCTGGGGTCAGGTCCAGGTCCTGGCTCTGTGGCACGAAGAGGCTCTGGAGCTGGACGGTGATGGGATGCGTGGAGCCATCCAAGCGCCGGATGGTGATGCTGAAGGCCATGAGGTGGACCAGGGAGTGGTGGGCGTAGAGCTGGTGGGTGGCCGAGTAGCTGTGAGACTGAATCGTGTGGCTGAAGGTCCCTGTAAGCACAGCCAGAGCCACCAGCCTTTGGAAACACGTGGATTCCCACCTCTGCCCTCTCTGCTGGTTCCTACTGGCCAAGGAATTTCTTTTCCTGGGTCCAGATCCAGCTGTGGACTGGACAACGCCGCTGACATCGAGCGTGGCCAGGCTGCTCAGGGATGGTCTGTGCCATCAAACATTTTACCAGGCTCCGTGATTAAAGAGTGTCTGCCGAGCCCGGCCCCAGCAGGGACTGAGCTGCAGCCTGAAAATCGCTTACTCCCACACAAAAGGGGAACTTTCCGCTTGTTCCAGAGGAACAGCACCCCGAGGCAAACGGAGGATGAGAGGGAAGATGTGACTGAGCGGAAGAGGCGGCAAAAGCAGAGCGAACGGAACCCCTGGCAGAGCCCGAGGGGGAGGCGGCAGCTCCCTGCTCACCTGTCCAGGTGTTGAGGGTGAATCTCTCGGCCGGGCCGCGGGCGCCGGGCGCTGCCATGCGCAGCCCCAGGGGGCTGGGGACATCGGCGCGGTGCGTGTCCCCCGCGGCCCCGCTGTACACGCCGGCGGCGTGCAGGATGTCCCGGAACGCGCGGGTGCCCAGGAAGGCGTTGGTCACGGTGGGCAGCAGCCGCGGGTCCCCGGGCAGGGCCGTGGCCGTGAACACGCCGAGGTCGCGCTCGCCACCGGCCATCGCCGCCGGCCCCGCCTGCGGAGCGCAGGGACGGGGCTGAGGGGACAAAGCGCTGCCCCACTCCCCGTCCCTTTCCCCCCCGCCTGCCACCAGCGGCCTCTGCCCCCTTCAGTGTCCCCTCTGGTCACCTCCAGCGGTTTTCCCCCGCCCCAGCTTCCTCCCAACCCCGGGGTAGATCCCCTCCGCTCCTTCACGCCTTCTCCAGCTGTCCCAAACCTCGACAGCTCACGGGCTTCATCACTTCTCAGCCTGCCCCCTCTTCCTCTTCTGCTGCCGTGGAGGGATTGCACCGGTTTCTCCCGACACACAGAGCCACCTTCCCCATCTGGCCTCCTCTTCCTCCCTGTGCTGTTCCGTGACACTTTGAAAAGCTCCTGATGCTTCCCCCTCTCCCAGCCCACTGCACCCCTCTGTTCTCCCTCTCACTGCACCCCTCTGTTCCCCCTCGCTCCCGCATCTCCAGCTCAGCTTCCTGGGGCAGGACCTTCCCATGCCCCTCGTTTGCACATAAAGCTGTATTTACGTGTCCTGTACAGACATATCTATAATTACAGACTAAAGCTATGCAGAGACAGACACGCGTAAGCAGCCCCCGACAAAAGGGAGCTGCAGCCGGCTCCTGGCAATGCCGGGCACTGGAAAAACACAGGAGGGATGAAATGGAGCTCTGAGAGACTCCGAGCGGAGCTGGGAATGCAGCCGGGGTGACACCGGGGCAAGGAGGGTGCCCAGCCCCCAGATCCCTCCCTGACAGCAGCCGGACTGAGCAGGCACGCTCAGTTTCGGTTTCCTCATTGAGACCGAACTGCGAGGAAAATCCTGCCTTCGGGAAAGTGAAAAATCCCGGCCCAGCCCGAGCCCCAGGGTGCGGAAGGGAGGAGGTGGGTCTTGCCTGCGGTCCCGAGGCCGGGCTGAGCCTGTGCCGGCGGAGAGAGGCTGCTCCAGGGAAGGACGGAAGTTGCTCAGCCGAGAAAGAAGGAAGGAAATCGCTTTTTTCCCCCCCTCCTTAAAAATGAATAGTTGGAAAAACACTCCTGGGACACGCGGATGTTTGTCCGGCTGAGCCCGGTGCCCGCGGAGGGAGCGCGGCGGTCCCGGGGCTGCCCCGTGCCGGGGAAGGAGGAACTGAAAGAGGAAAACCAAATCGGATGATTTACGGTGCCAAAGCCGCTGGCAGAGAGCCGAGTTCACAGCACAGCCCACTGACCTCCCGTGTCCCCAACCACGCTCTGACCCTTCCCCTCGCTTGTTTCCAGGGAGGAAAAAAATTCCACCTGGACTTTGGCTCTGGCACGCTTTTCCAAGCCCCTTCCAGCTGCTCCCGTCCTGCTGGGGCAGGGGTCCGGGGACGTAGCTGCCCCAGGCACCACCGGCCCCGCTGCCCGCAGGGATTATTTCATTGCCCGATCCAGCATTTACAGGATTGGCAGAACACATCTGTCCTCCGCTGTAAATCCATGGAAAAGGCCCCGTGGAGCCTGGCCGGGTCAGTCCTGCAGCTGCCAATGCCCCAGGGCTGCCCTGGGGACGCCCCGACGAAGGGCAGGGCCCGAGCAGCAGCACTGCCAGCTCTGCTCCTCCGCTGTTCCAGGGTCTGGTCCCAGCTGTGCCCAGCAGGATTCACCTCCCCTTTGGTCTGCTCCTCACAGGCAGCAGCTGATTCCAGCACAGGCTGAGCCCGCGGCAGGGGCAGGAATATCCATCCCCTGGAGGGCGGCTGGGCATCCACAGGGGCACTGGATCCCTCTCCAGCAGCCACCGGCACACAGGGACAAGTGGTTCCTTCCCCCGCTGATCTCAGTGCCATGCACCCCACTTCCTTCCCTTTATCAGAGGAATTCGGAAACAGCCTTTTCCAGAAAGTCCTTTCTCAGGGAATGGTGTTTTGGGTGTTACAAAGTTTTATAAAAGCCCACAGAAGAGGGGGTCCAAGGAGAGGGGAGTTCTGCTCCAAGGGAAAAGGCCCCTCCAAGAGGAGGTCTCTGCTCTCCGGCAGAGCGCCTCAGGGTCCCCCTGGGCTGGCTGGGGACAGCTTTTGGTCTCCGAGCCCCGGGCAGTGCTGAGGAGAAAAAAAAAATCCCAGAACAATTAAGGGAAGAAAAACCAAGCAGGGAGCGATTTGGGAAAGCCTTGCCATGCCAGGGCGTTTCTCCCTGGAGCCGTGCCGAGGGGCGGCCGGGGGGTGGAGGCAGCAGTGACAGTGACAGTGACGAGCCGGGCAGCAGTGACAGTGACAGTGCCAGTGCCAGTGCCAGTGACGAGCCGGGCAGCTGCAGGGCGAGGAGCAGCGGGAGCGCCCCGGCAGCGCCATGAGGGGTGTCCAGAGGGGCTCCCAGCTCCTGGCGGCCGCGCTCCGGATCAGCCGGGTGCCCCGGGCACAGCTCCGCTCCCACCCCCCCGAGCACCCACTCTCTCCCGGCGTGAGTATCCCGGGGGGCTGGAAAGGTGGGAACAGCCCGGTCGGGGGGGCCCAAACCCTCTGTGTCAGGGTTAAATTATTTTGGAAGGGGATGGAAGCAAAAGGGGAGGGGGAGGAACAGGAGGAATGTGCCCTCGGGTCCCAGCCCACCCCCCCACGGTGTCCGTGCCCTGCTCCCCACCTCCGGCTCCTGCCGCCGTTTGATTTTGTCCTTTCAGCCCCTTTCTTAACCTTTGGGGTCTGGGGGGCCCCTGCAGCCCAGGGAGAGGGGCAGCAGTGACACTGGTGGTCCCTCAGGGACACACCCAGACCCTGTCCCCTGTCCTAGGACAGTCACCCCCAAGGAGTGTCCCCAGGGGCAAGGACAGGGCCCGAAGTCCCTCTGACACTCCCCCTGTGGGGACAGTCCCCCCCAAACCAGACCCTCCCGGGCTGGGTGAAACAAGCTGGGAAAAAGGAGCTTTCCACCAAAATCCTGCCTGGTTCCCCCTCCACCCATTTTTTGGGGGGGGTTTCCCTCTGCTGCCTTTCCAAGGTCTGCAACGAAGGAGCTGCAGGAGCCTGGAGAAGCTTTTTCCAGGCAAATAAATCAAAGAAAGGTGCCAGTGTGGGGGGTTAATGCTGTCCTGGTTGCACCAGGGGAACGAGGGGCTGCTGCTGGCTGCAGTTCCCATCCCAAAGTCATCTGAAAGTCAGGAACAGCGCAGGCCCCGGCCGCAGCCTCAAGGTCACGCTCTGCTCCCGTGTCCCAGAGAAACAAACCCGGAGAGCACCAGCTCCATCCACTGCCAGAGGGAACAGCTCTGCTCCCCGAACCCCCCTCCAGAGCCCCAGGGCTGGGAAGAGCACAGGGAAGCGAGCTGGGTGCGCGCTGTGGGACGGCAGCAGCGCAGCCATCCTGGGACCCCGCGTGCCGTGGCCATGGCACTGCCATCCCACTGATTCCCGCTCCTCATCCCCCCCAGGAACAAGTCATCGCCCTCACCGTGATGTTCACCACCTTCCTGCTGCCCACAGCCTGGGTCCTGGCCAACATACACGACTACAGGAGCAGGCCGGAGTGAGGAGCGGCAGAGCAGCCTGCTCCCTGCCGACAGCATCCTGGGGGAAGAGGCCTCGGGACAGAGCCTTGCCGGGATGGAGCCCCCCGAGCCTGCTCATTAAAATCCATGTTTGCATCCAGCAATGGCTCCTTGGGTTTGCTCCGTCCACGGGGGTGTCCGTAGGGAAGGATCCGGATCCTTGCCCGCAGCATTCCCTCCAGGGGTGGCACATTCCCTCTGGAGGTGCAGCTCTGTGTGCACCCCGTCACCTCTCCCAGAGCAAGCCAGGAAGCCAATCCAAGGTAAATTCCTGGCAGGAAAACACCCAGAGGCTGGAAGTGACATTAAAAGGGTGCCACGGGCGGGGGGCTGCGCACTTGCCCACTCCCCTCCCTGCAGAAAGGGCCTCTCCAGCCACCACATCCCGAATTACCTGGGCCAGGGAAGCAGCCAGCACAGGGAGGGTGGGGTAGCGAGGGGTTCTTCCTTGGAAAAACCTCTGGAGCTGTCACGGTCCCACAGATCTGACCCTCATTCCCAGGAGCTGCTCAGAGCCTCCCAGCCAGGAGAGCGCTCCCACGGCCCGGGAGCTGTGGGAACGCTCCTGGGAGAAGCTGTTCCTGCTCCCCACAGCGACATTCCGGGTTTCTGACGCTGAGCTCAAGCAGCAGCAGCCTCACAGCTCAATGACTCCAGCGGAGTCTCCTTTACCCCCTAAGGAGCAGTGACAGCCCTGGGAGTGAGGGCCAGATCTGACATGGCACTGGCAAGGAGACTCTGCTCCTTGAAGCCTTCTCCTGTCCCCAGCCATGAAATAGAGGGAATATTTTCCCTGTCAGAACACTTACCTCTTCCACACGCTCTCCTGAAGCCAGCAAAAGTGGCACCAGGAATAAACCTTGGAAAACAGGATGCAGCGGGAAGTGGGAAAGCCAAACCCAGTGGCTGGGTGGGAAGAGGCAGGCACTGGGCACTGAACAACCCCCATCCAGGAGGGAATTCCAGCCAGAAGGGCCTGGAGAGCAGCACAAGGAGGGTGAGCGGGTGCAGACTCTGGCAATTCCATTTTGTCCCGTTTCCCAAAGTTTGTCTCCCTTGTGTGAGGCGTCTCTGTGCCTGCATCACTCTGGCACCAGCCACATGCTCCCTTCTTTCTCTTGCTGGATTTACACCCTCAGTCAAGGCAGGAAAAGCAGAAGTACCAAAATTCCAGCAGTGCCGTTTGTTAATGACACCGGAGAACCAAACTGGTGAGGAAGGCTCCTGAATCCCTGCAGTGGCAAGGCCTGACTGTGGAAACACGTTTGCAAAGGGATCAGCAGCTCAGCTGCCAGGGATGGAGACACAGAATTCCCAAAAAGGGAAGGCAGAGACGTTTATTCCGGCAATGCCACTGCACCTCACCTGAGCACAAAGCGTTGGTGAAGGACAACCACCCCCTCAAGTGTACGGGCACACCCACTAACCAGGAATCCCGGGAAAACCCTTGGATGGAGCCAACGCTCCCTCTGCTGCAGATGAGGAGGGGTGGAGGGAAGGGGGGCCAGGGGAGGAAGAGGATTTGGGAACAAGGATTTAGGGACGAGGATCTGGGGAATGCTGCCTCAGGCTGCTGCAGGGGGAGAGGGCAGCGGGACAGGCTGTGCCCCCTAAGGCCAAGACCCCTCAGATCCTGCACGGGGATCCCACCCTCCTGCAGCAGCTGGAGGCAGGAGGGATCAGAAGTGATCCATCCCCCCAGGACGGAGCTCTGGGATCAGGGATCAGAGCCACTCGTGCCAGCAGAGGGAAAGCTTGGCCCGAGCACCGAAGGGTCACACAGCAAAAGGCCACATCCTCGCCCTCCTGCTCGCCAGGGCCCAGGCTGCCCCTGCCCTGCCCACCCGCCCCTCCGTGGGTTCAGTGCAGTCAGTGGTCTGAGCGCTGCCGGCCTCGGGAGCAGCAGGAATCCCTCTCTCCCCTATGTCAGGATGTCGTGGGCTTGGTGCTCCACCAGCATCTCCATGCTCCGCACGTCCGTGCACCAGAACTCCAGGCGGTCCTTCATGCCCTTGATCTGCAAGGCAAGGCCAGGGGGACCGAGTGCCTCAGCTCCCGGGAATGCCCTCACACCCGAGAGCCCAAACCACGCCTCAAAGCCCCACACACCCGGAAAGGGGGATGGCCCAGCCCTGGAAGGGTTCCAGGACAGGGCTTGGAGCAACCTGGGATAGTGGAAGGTGTCCCTGCCCATGGCAGGCAGTGGGACTGGATGGGCTTTAAGGTCCCTCCCAACCCAAACCATCCTGGGATTCTGGGATTAACAGCTTCTACCAGCAAATCCACAAGGGTTAAACTGAAATGCACCAGAGGAATTGTCTGCAGCTGGAATTCCAGGCACTCAGTTTTGGGTTTAAAGGTAAAGAAGCCCAACAGCTCCATTATCATCCTGGATTTCCCTCTTCCCAAGAGGAATGTGCCTCCTACACCCCTGAAACTCCCAGGGATTGTTTCATGCATTTAGGAATGAGGCCTGGATCCTCCTGGAAATCACAGCCACGGCTTCTGTGTTCCGTGGTGTTTGTGGAGGTGCCACCTCTGTCCCTGTGAAGCCCCCCGGGGCAAAGCCGAGCCCCCAGGGAGGCTCCTTCCCAAGGCGTGACCCCTCCCAGCTGCGGAGCCACTCCCGGGTCACCTCACATTACCTGCTGCAGGTCCAGCACCCGTGGCTGCACCCACGTCATGTGCACCCTCTTGTCCACCTCGTCGATGCTGCCCTTCACCAGCCCCACTGAGAGCGCCTTCATCACCAGCAGCTCCACCTGGGAACACAGACAACCCCGGGAAATGACCCAGATCTCCCCGTTTTCCCCCTGACAGGAATAAAACCTGGCACCTTCACACGAGATCCCCTCAGAATGCAGGGCAGCAGCTCTCACACCTGTCCCCTTTCAGGTGACAGAACTGCCTCGAGACTCGGCACCTCAACATGGAGGAGTTCTTCTCCCTAAAACGTTTCCCTAAAACTGGATTTTAGGGGGTTTTAGCTCTTTTTCCCTACAACTAGATTTATTTTCTCTTCTCTGAAATCCCAGGAAGAACAAGGCAATTGGAAAAAGCCAGCAGAGCCCAATTGTCCCCGAGCAGCAGGTGGGAGTTGGTCTCCTCTCCCAGGATTCAAGTGACAGGACAAAAGGAAACGGCCTCAAGCTGCACCAGGGCAGGTTCAGGTTGAACATCAGGAAGGATTTCCTCATGGGAAGGACTGTCAGGCCTTGGAAGGGGCTGCCCAGGGAGGTTTGGAGTGCCCATCCCTGGAGGTGTCCAAGGAATGACTGGACGTGGCACTCAGTGCTCTGGGCACAGGCTGGACTCGATGATCCCGGAGCTTTTTTCCAGCCTAAAAGGCTCTGGGATTCTGTGGGGTTTAGGTCTACCCAGGCACTCTTAGAGCTCCAGAAGCTGGACATTACCAAGGGTGTCTAATGCCAAACTCACCTCGTTGACGGTGACTTTGGCACTCTTGGCAATCTCCTCGAAGGTGAGCTGGCGGTGGTTGGCCGGGCGGGTGAAAGTCATCTGGATCCAGGGAACAAACCAAAAAAAAACCAACCCCCACAGGGTTTTAGGGATTCCCACAGCTCACAGAGCCTCCCTCAAGCTGCCCTGCCCAGTCTCATTCTGCACTGGCAGCTGCATTTCTCATGTTTAACCAAACAAGAATGTTTTACACCAGTGTGGGGTGGTGACAACAGAGCCGGGGCCTTCCTGTGACAGGAAGGGGCTGTTTGAGGTTATCCATCAGGGAAGGGACCCTCAGTCCCTGGGAATCAGAGATGTTTAACTGTGTTCTAAAAGCCTTTTGTTATCCTGACACCATCCCTGAGGGATTGCTCTCCCCCTCCTCCACATCACAGAGTGGACACCTTCCACTATCCCAGGGTGCTCCAAGCCTCAATGTCCAGCCTGGCCTTGGGCACTTCCAGGGATCCAGGGGCAGCCACAGCTTCTCTGGGCACCCTGTGCCAGGGCCCCAACACCCTCACAGGGAGGAATTCCTTCCCAATATCCCATCTAACCCTTCCCAATAACCCATTCCCCCCTGTCCTGGCACTCCACACCAGAGCCCCCCTGGAAGCAGGGACAAGCAGCCCAGCACAAGGTGTTTTCCCTCACGGAACCTGCTCCATCTACAGGCAAAATCCACACTGAACTGCCTGCACCCAGGAGTTCCTGCAGCTGAGTGACCAGACACAGACACGCTGAGCCCATCCCAGCTCACCTCCATGAGACACAACAGCTGGATCTTCTGCAGCAGGAGCGCTTCGTTCGCAGCCAGGTCGGGCTGTGAGGGGAGAAAAGGCACCAAAAGTCAGGTCATTATTGCATTTTCCCCCCGTCCTGGGGGAAAACATACAGGAATAAATCCCTGGGAGGGTTCATTTAGGAGGAAGGAGGCCACCACAGCCCACCCACGGTTCCAGAAAACAATCCAAGTGCCAGTGGACTCACAAACCCACTGCTATGCCAGTGGTTCCTGGTGTAGCCAGTGCAGGTAACATCCAACACCACTGCTTTCCCTCACACCTCCCAGAACAGGAGGGAAAAGCACCATTTTCCACTGGAAGCACTCCAGAGGGAGGCCAAAAGAAAACTAACGATGCGTATCAGGATGGAATAACCACTCCTATGCTCCCTTCAGAATGATACCACTGCTCCAGAGCCAGCAATGAGGCAAAGGGGATTAAGAAAAGGCCTAGGGACTCCAAATGTCAGCTGCAAATCCCAAACCTGGGCCTTCAGCAGTGCCAGAGCCCTCACCTGCTTCCCCCAGGCAGACTTGAGGGCCTGGAAGGTCTCCACGTTGCCGCTGTTGAAGGCGAAGAGGGTGTCGATGAGCCACTGCCGGTCCGTGCTGCGCAGGGACTCCAGCACGGGGTGCATCAGCTGCAGGGGACAGGCAGGAGGGTGTGAGCAGGAGAAACCAGCTCCTGGGGCTCCAGGGACCAAGGGATGTGGCAGCACTCACCAGCTCCCCGAAGTTGTAGACGCCTTCTCCCAGCAGCCCGGCCAGCCCCAGGGTGAAGGCTCTCTCCTGCTGCTCTGATACTGGAAAAAAGACCAAACCAAAAATAACACAGATGAAAAAAAACCCTAACCAAAACCCACTGTGGATAAAAAAAAACCCTAACCAAAAATAATTTGGATGAAAAAAAAACCCAAGCCAAAAATATTTTGGATAGAGCACCACTTTAAGCCCCACCGAGCCCTCTCTCACCTGCATTAAACTATTCCCAGCCCTCATCTTCCCCCACACCGCCTGAAATCCAGGAGCCTGCAGTAACCACAGCACAAAAAGGCTGCTTTTTGAACCTAGGGTGAAGATTTTGGGGAATTGGAACAAACTCATCCTCCTGGCAGGGGCATTCCCCCTTTTCCCCCTGCTGCAGCCCAGGAGCAGGTCCTCGGGGGTCACTCCTCAGGCCAGCCAGACATCGGATCCACCACGGCACAGCCAAAACAACGCAGAGAAAACCTCGGCCAGGGCACTGATTTGGGGTGGGGGGATGGAGCAGAGCGTGGAAAGGGGGATTTCCCCTGGAGGGGAGTTACCTGGCAGGTCCTTGACCTCGATGCAGCCCAGGAAGCGCAGCGCATCCTTGTAGTAGGCGGCGTGGTTCCCCACGGTCTGGTAGTACTTGCTGGAGAGGTCGTAGAAGCGGCTGTGCACGGATGTCACCCCGGGGAGGGTGTTCAGCATCTCCTCCACCTCCTCGATGGTCTCCTGGGAAGGGCAAGACCCGGCTCTCACAGGGGAAGGAGCACCTGGAGTGTGCCTGCCCTCCCGGGGGATCCCCGGTGACATCCCGGGCAGGTGACACCAGCCAAAGCCACCATCACCCCCAAACCCTTCCCTGTGAGGGTGGGGAGGCCCTGGCACAGGTTGCCCAGAGAAACTGAGGCTGCCCCATCCCTGGAAGTGTCCAAGGCCAGGGCGGGGCAACCTGGTCTAGTGGAAGGTCCCTGCCCGTGTCCCTGCCCATGACTGGGTGATCTTCAAGATCCCTTCCAACCCAAACCATTCCAGCATTCCACCCCCCAAACCCATCCCTCTGCACTTGCTCGAGGAGACCCAAAGCTGCCCTGCCTGGAAAACATCATTTCAGGTTTGAAAGACAGTTTTAAGACCAGCCAAGGATGACAAACCCCATGGGCTTCGCTCAGGCAACACCACCACAGGTCACCGTGAGCAGCTCCCACAGCCTGGTGAGCTCACGAGCCCTTCTGAGCTGGGACAACCCCCAAGGAATATGTCACAGCACCCCAAAACTCCCCATCCTGGGCCACCCCTCACCTTGGTGACCTGCAGGTCCCCGATGTTGAGCTTGAGGGCCCCGATGGCCGTTTTGCACAGGATCACGGCCTCGTCGCTGCTCTTCACCTGCAGGGACACGGGGACCCGTTCAGAGTGTCACCTGCAGCCAGGGGCTGGATAAATGTCCCCTGGGACCCCACTCCTGCACTCAGATCCCTGGGGAAAGGTGCTGCTCCCCAGCACAGCTGTCACACACGCCGGTGAAACCCACCAGGAGCAACTCCCAACGTACCTTTTCCCGGGTCTTCTCCAGGAACGTCAGGGCCACGTTGGGATCTGGAGGAGGGGGAAGAACCGATTGAAATGTGCAGCTCTGGTGGAGCTAAACCTCGCCACCAACACCACCCCTTCCACAGGGCTCCTGCAGGCTGCAGCAGGGGTTTTTCCACGGTGGGCCCTCAGCAGGTGCTGCCAGGCAGGCCGGGCTTTTCCTCAGCAGCCACCTCTCCCGGGAAGCCGTGCACACC
>VWZW01000254.1:48960-66998 GCA_013397115.1 Edolisoma coerulescens | reverse complement strand
GAGGTAGGTGGGGAACGCCCGGCCGGGGGCCGGAGCATCCCTGCGGGAAGGGGAGATGGGAGCCGGTGTGGGGATGGGATGCGCTCCGTGGTGGAGAACGTGCCGTCCCCGTCTGAGCAGGGACATCGCTCTGTGAGCCAGGGCTGGCCTGGGAGCCCGCGGAGTAGGGATCTGCCAGGGAAATCTCAGAGTTTTCCCAAGACTGGGGGTTCAGCTCTCCGGGAACCCGGTCTGACGGGGCAGAGCCGTGTCCTGGTGACAGCAGGGAAAGGCAGTGCGGTGTCACGTCCCTGGGAAGGCACTGTCACATCCCTGTGACAGCAGGGGAAGGCAGTGCAGGGGCACATCCCTGGGAAAGCAATGTCACACATCCCAGGGAAGGCAGTGCGGTGTCACATCCCTGGGAAAGCAATGTCACACATCCCAGGGAAGGCAGTGCGGTGTCACATCCCTGGGAAAGCAATGCCACGTCCCTGCGAAGGAACTGTCACGTGCCAGGGAAGGCAGAGCTGTCCCAAGGAGGCCTGGAGACATTTCCAGCTCTGTCCTTGCTCCCAGGGCTTGCCAAGCCCCAGCAGCTCTCCCGGCTCTCCCCACGCCTGCTCTGGACCGTGCACAATGCCGTGCTCCAGCAGCACTAATTTTCCGGGAGAAGCCGTTCCCTGCTGATAATGAGTGTTCCCGAACTGCTAATGACTGTTCCCAGATGCCAGTGGCTGTTCCCAGCCCAGCTGGGCACGGGCTGCGATTCCTTTGGGCAAGGACACATGGCCCAAGGGGGGAACAGGGAAAGGACAGTGTCTGTGCCCACCTGGGCAGGGTCACACATCACCCCAAGGGAAACTCGGGACACAGACGAGTCTCCTGGATCCCAGAGGAGTGTAAATCGCCACTGAGACTGGCGATTCCCAGTGGGTCCAGCCCTGTGTCCATCCCTGCCCAAAAGCACCCTCTCCCAGGAACACCGGTGATTTCATGGATTTAGATCCACGAAAGGAAGCGCAGAGGGACGTGTCTGCTCCAGGGTTTGGGTCAGAAAACAGCCAAGCTCTCTCATAGTGAAGCCCTAGCACAACTCTGCCCGGGGCAAAGCTTCCTGTGGAGTTTTTGGGTGGTTTCTGCCCCCGAGCCGAAGTCGCTGTCAGTTCTCTCAGTGCTGTGCTTCCCTCTGTGCCGAGCAGGACGCAGGGCTCCCGGCCCTTCTGCCTGAGCGCGGCTGCCAGAGCCGTTCTGGGCACGTGGGGAGGCGGCGAGGGCAAGCAGCAGCTCACCTTGAGGGACGTGGCCGAGCTGCTCCGGAAGAAGCAATGTCAGCGCGTGGTGGTGATGGCCGGCGCCGGGATCAGCACGCCCAGCGGCATCCCGGACTTCAGGTGATGCCTCCATCCCTCCTCCGTGCCCTCGGAAGTCCCGTCCATGGGAAGGGTGATTAAACACCGGCAGGGGCTGCCCAGGGAGGTTTGGAGTCCCCAGCCCCGAGGTGTCCGAGGAACGAGCGGACATGGCACTCGGCGCTCTGGGGGACGAGGTGCTGATGTGTCACGGGCTGGGCTCGATGCTCTCGGAGCACTTTTCCAGCCTCAGATCCCGGGATTCTGGCTCCAGCCCAGGTCCCACCGCAGCCCCTCTCAGCTGCCCCCTGTCCCTGCAGGTCCCCCGGGAGCGGGCTGTACAGCAACCTGGAGCAGTACAACATCCCCTACCCCGAGGCCATCTTTGAGCTGGGCTATTTCTTCGTCAACCCCAAGCCCTTCTTCACGCTGGCCAAGGAGCTCTATCCTGGCAACTACCGCCCCAATTCCGCCCACTATTTCCTCCGGCTGCTGCACGACAAGGGGCTGCTCCTGCGCCTTTACACCCAGAACATTGACGGGCTGGAGAGAGGTGAGCTCCCTCTCCCCGTCTCCTGCAGCAGCACCAGGAGGCGGGGGGAGAAGCGGGACCAGGGAGATGCACACAGGGAGGCTCTGGCTCAGTCCTCTCCCACACGCTGCGTTCCAGTGGCTGGGATCCCTCCCGACAGGCTGGTGGAAGCTCACGGCACCTTTGCCACTGCCACCTGTACGGTGTGTCAGAGGAACTTCCCCGGAGAGGACTTCAGGGTGAGTGGGGCCAGCCAGGCGTCAACACAATTAACGCAAGGAAGCATTAATTATTATCGTAATGACAGGTCCAAACGTGTTCTTTTGCCCTCGGGGACAAGACATTTATGGAGGGGACCAAGTTTGGGGTCGGGTGTTGCTCTGAGGACATGTGGTGAACCCATGTGATGGGAAGGTTTGGGGTCTCTCATGGCGACAGGGTCCCTGTGACCGGCAGTTTTGGGGTCTCTCAGGGGAACAGCGTCCCTAGGACCGGCAGTTTTGGGGTGTCTCAGGGGGACAGGGTCCCTCTGACAGGCAGTTTTGGGGTCTCTCAGGGGGACAGGGTCCCTGTGACCGGCAGTTTTGGGGTGTCTCTGGGGGACAGGGTCCCTGTGACCGGCAGTTTTGGGGTCTCTCCGGGGGACAGGGTCCCTCTGACAGGCAGTTTTGGGGTGTCTCCCTTCAGGGAGATGTCATGGGGGACAGGATCCCTCGCTGCCCTGTCTGCACCGGGGTCGTCAAGCCTGACATCGTGTTCTTCGGCGAGCAGCTCCCACAGCGCTTCCTCCTGCACCTCACAGACTTCCCCATGGCAGACCTGCTCTTCGTCATCGGGACATCCCTGGAGGTCTGGGAAGGAGGGAAACCCCTGGGAAAAAGGCACATGGAAAACAAGGCCTGGAGGGACTCCAGAGGGGAGAGAGGGCTTAGAGGAGAAGGCGAGAAAATGGGTTAGGGAGGTGAAATTTGAGGTGGAGGGTAAGGAATAGGGTGGAGGTGCTCTGAGAGAGCCTCTGGGAACAGGTGGGCACCTGGAGAGCTCTGGGGCTACCTGAGGAAAGGCCACCAGGTAGCTGGTGACGCCGTGACCCGTTCAGAGCCGCGGTGGCTGAGCGGTCCTGAGCCGAGCGTGCCGGGCACTGGTGCCCCTGGCAGGGTGACTGTCCCCGTGCCCCCTCGGTTCCCCCCTCAGGTGGAGCCCTTTGCCAGCCTGGCGGGAGCCGTGCGCAGCTCCGTGCCCCGGGTGCTCATCAACCGGGAGCTCGTGGGCCCCTTCGCGTGGCAGCGGCGCCGCGGGGACGTGGCCCAGCTCGGGGACGTGGTGGGCGGCGTCGAGAGGCTGGTGCAGCTGCTGGGCTGGAGCGACGAGATGCAAACGCTGATCCAGAAGGAGAAGGAGAAGGTGGGAGGAGGCTCCGCGCCCCAGCTCCCCCTCAGCCCCTGCGTTTCCCGTGCTGCAGTTATCCAGGGCAGTGGGTTTGTGTTTGCTGGGGTCACGCTGCACAGAAAAGCGCAAAAAAACCCCAAACCAGCCCAAAGCTGAGCGCTGTTTCACAGCCGCGGTGCCAGGGCAGAGCGCTGTGGGCTCGCTGTGTCTGTGGTGGACGGGAAGACGTGGATCTGCCAGTCCTGGATGAACCAGGGACATGGAAAAGGGCAGGACTGGGGCTGAAAGCAGTGACCCCCTCAGGGGCTGAAAAGCTTCCCGTTACATCACCTGCTGTGTGAGTTTTCTCAGACGAGCCCTGGAGCTGGAGCTGCAGATTCCAGGGGCTGGGAGGACCCAGCCAGGAAATGCCCCTGGCCAGCAGAGCCCCAGCACAGAACTGGGATGAGAGGGGCTGGAAACCCTCGCTCCCTGCAGTCCCTTCATGGCTGTGCTGCCCCTTCCAGAGGTTCCTCTGGAGCAATACGCAGCAGGAGAGAGGGAGGGGAGGCTCCAGCTGTGCTGAGACCCAACCTGTGCTGCTGTGGCCGGACAGGGAGCGGGGTTCCTGCTCCTGCTCCACTTGGCAGTGATGAATCCTTAAATATTTTCCCCACCCTTCCCACATCTGTAACCTTCTGGGATCTTCAGGAGCGAGAAATTGCAGGGGAACAAGTTCTTAATTACTCAGAGCTCAGTGCTGATGTTAATTACTGCATTCCTTTAGACCACTGGGAGGTTTTTTCCACATTTGACATCAAACACAGCTGTATTTTTTAGGCATACGTTGTCCAAACGTGACTTCATAAAATCTGGCTTCAAGGTTCCACTTGTAACATCCAGGTTGTTCTTACTTCCCTCAGATTATGCAGCAGGAATGAGTAGGAATTCTTAGCCTTTTGGCCAGGTTTTTGATAT
Organism: Edolisoma coerulescens; assembly: GCA_013397115.1. NCBI lineage: Eukaryota > Metazoa > Chordata > Aves > Passeriformes > Campephagidae > Edolisoma > Edolisoma coerulescens. Next base: position 62,789 of record VWZW01000254.1, on the reverse strand, counting down.
TAAATACCAACATTTTGGGGACCAGCCAGCCCTTGGCATGATGCTTGTGCTGCTCTGAATCCCTGAGGGATAATGCTGATGCAACAGTGATGGAGGAACACCAGTTGCATGGAGCAACCTGGACCGGTGGAAAGTGTCCCTGTCCATGGCCAGGGGTGGGAGTGGATGAGCTTTAAGGTCCCTTCCAAGCCAAACCATTCTGGGATTCTGGGGTTCTGTGAAACCCGTGGGGACGGTGCAGGGGCTGGAATGTTTGATGCTCCCTGGCAAGCGCTGTGGTCTCTGTTTCCAGCTGGATGCCAAGGACAAGTAGGAGGGTGCCCCTGTCACCCCTCAGCACGTCACTGCCGTGTCACCAGCGAGTGTCCGAGGGCCTGGGGGCTCGTGCCAGCGCATCCCACGAGCTCTGTGCCTGCAGCTGGCTGTGTGGATCTCCCTCCTTCCGAGCTGTCTGTCCCGGAGCCTCTCAGAGGCGCTGGTTCCACGGAGCAGGAGCTGGAATGCCATGAAGGTCAGGCCAGGACAGACTGGAGAGTGTTTTCCAGCTCCCACCAGGCTGAGCATCCAGTTCCTGTCCCGGCTCCTCCCCAGCCACTGTTCCCTTGGCCACGATCCCCAGCTGCTGCAGGCTGTGTTCAGTCTTCCATGAAATCTCTGCTAATCAGGGGACAGGCCGGGGTGGGGGGGCTGCTCCCCATTTCCATTCCAGCTCAAGCTCCTGGGGAGTTTCTGAATCACTGGAGTGTTAATTATTTAACAATAAAGAGAGATAATTCGTTTCTGGATGTCACCTGAGGGGTTTTCTGTAAAGTCACACCTTCTGTCCCCACCACTGCTTCTTTCACCTGCTTTTTAGTACCTTTTTTCCCTTTTTCCCCCTCACACAAGTGCCTTTCCCTGCTGTAGATGCCATCCTGGGGGGTGGCAGTGTCACAGCGTCCTGCTCTGTCCTGGCAGCCACGTCCTGCTCTGTCCCAAACCTGCCACAACACAATGCAGAGCCTTGTGGCACATGGATCCACACTGGAAGTGGTGGGGACTTAGATTTTAACCATCCCCTGCCTTCCCCCAAAACAGAGTTCTATGATTCCATGATTCCTCCTCCCAAAACGCCCAGTGCCAGGCTCAGCCCCTGCTCCAGGGCGCTCCAGGCCAGGCCTGGCAGCTGTTCCTAGGGATTTAAGCACTCTGGAAAATTGAAACAACAGTATCAGAAGCAACTGCATTAAAAACATCAAACCCCCCTTTTCCTTTTGCACGGAAAGCTCGGGAAAGCTTCAACAGCTGGGAAGGGATCAGGGGTCTGTGTCTGCACACAGAAGGGTTGGGGGGAGGGTTTGCTAGTTAAAAAAAAAGAGAAAGATGCAATTGGCCTAAAAGCTCACACTGTGACAGAGCAGGGCTGTCCCCAGCCCAGCAGGCTGGAATGGCACTTGTGGGTCAGTCAGGAACTGAACAGAAACACAGAATCATCCAGGTTGGAAAAGACCTCCAAAATCATTGAGTCCAACCTGTGACTGATCCCCACCTTGTCCCCAGCCCAGAGCACTGAGTGCCACCTCCAGGCCTTCCCTGGACACTCCAGGGATGGGCACTCCAAACATCCCTGGGCAGCCCCTGCCAATGCCTGACCACCCTTTCCATGAGGAAATTCTTCCTGATGTCCACCTTGAGCCTCCCCTGGCCCAGCCTGAGGCCGTTCCCTCTCCTATGTCCCTGTTCCCTGGGAGCAGAGCCCGACCCCCCCGGCTGCCCCCTCCTGTCAGGGAGCTGTGCAGAGCCACAAGGGCCCCCCTGAGCCTCCTTTTCTCCAGGCTGAGCCCCCCTCAGCTCCTTGTGCTCCAGCCCCTTCCCCAGCTCCATTCCCTTCCCCAGCCCCTCAGTGCCCTCCTTGCCACGAGGGGCCCAGAGCTGGACATGGCACTCAAGGGGCCTCAGCAGTGGGAATGGGAAAACCAAGCAAAGCATCCCTGCAGCTCTTCACCTCCCAGACCGTGTCCAGAACACCCCAGCTCCTGAGGACACATGGGCAGGAACGCCCGGGGTCCCCTGCCACGGGGATTTCCTTGCTCGGAGGAATCACGGCCACGCTGCCACGTGTCAGGTTGGCTTTATTCTAGCGTCACTTGTGCATTCCTACTCGTGACGGGAGGTTGGGGAACTCGGGGGCATGAGACAAACGGGAGGATTTTCTTTCCAAAGAAAACAGGAATAAAAATAAACACAAATCTACACCAGGCCCGACAGCAGACCCTGGGGGACACCACGACCTGGGGACAGCGAGGAGGAGCCAAGGACAGAGCACAGGTGTCGGCCTTTTGTCTGGAAAGCGGGAGGTGGGGAGAGGCGAACGCCCGAACCCGGCTGGGTGGTGACAGGGGCAGTGCCCAGTGCCAGGGCAGGGACGTCGGAGCGTTCCCGGCAGCCGCCCGCGCGCTCTCTCTGCGGCCATGGAATGCTGGAGGCTTCCGAGGCCTCACCGGGCTCCGCTCCGCTCACCCACGCGCTCCGGGTGTGCACGGACATGGATACAGCCACCCACACCACGCCCTGCGGGTCCCGCTCCCACGGGAGGCCCACACCCCTCTCTGGCAGCCCCCCTTCCCACGGCACTCCGGGGGAGCAGCCCCCGCTGTGGCCCCACACACACAGGAGGCTCCGTGGATCACCGAACCCTGATGGAGCGGCAGGAAGAGCCTCCCCCTGACCCTTCTTCCCAAACAGCACGTATTTGAAAACCAAAAATCCTACTGGAGAGTCCTGGAAGCAATTTGGAGTGTGAAATCCTCAAGGCTGCTGACGGGAGTGACCGAGGTGGAGGCAGGTCACAGAGACCTCTGGCAGGAGAGGTGGCTATGGAGCTGGGAAGGAGGCAGGTGTTCCATGTGGTGGGCTCCAAGGGGTCCAGGCTGGATCCGGATCCCATGGGGAGAGTCCTGGCGCGGTGCCAGCCCCTGGGTGCAGCACCAGTTCCGGGGGAGAGCGGCCGGAGCCCGGCTCGCCATGGCTGGGGCGGGGGCCGGCTCAGTCCAGCCCCAGGTCCGAGTCGGAGGACGAGCGCTCGTCGGCGATGTTGTGGATGGCGTTCTCCATGGGCGCCAGGTTGCCGCTCGGGGTGATGCCCATGGGCTGGATCACCTTCTCCCTGCGGCCAGGGGAGAGGGGGAAGGTCAGCCAGAGCTGCAGCACAGCTCGGGAACAGAGCAGGAATGTGGGGCTGGTGGAAACGGCCTGAAACACCCCCGGCACCACTAAAGATCCCTTCTGAGAACTGGGGACTGTCCCAGCCCTAAAACTTCCAGCGTGGAGAAGCAATGGCCTGGAAGCACAATCCTATTCCCTGAATAGGCTCATTTCTAGTCCCGTTCTGTGTGTTTGAGGATTCCCAGAGGAAAACTAGCACCAGGGTCCATGTTCCTCTCCCTCCAACACGTGCTGGAGTTACTTCCCTCCTGCTCTTGAGAGCCTGAACTCAGTGGGGCTCCTCTGGGCCAGAGATGACTGGAGAAAGCACTCCAACAGGGAACGTGGCTGGTGGCACTGGCTGCCATCTGTCCCCAAAATGCTGCTTCCCCGTGAGCAGCACTGCCAGGACAGAGGCTGCTGTCCTTCCCAAGCGCTGGACAAAGCTGGCGAGCAGCAGGTGCTTGGGAACAGCGCAGGCACAGAGAGGAATTCCACAGTGTCCCATCGTGCCAAAGCTGGAAGGGCTGGCAGCGCTTCCCCTGCACATCATGGGGCCATGCTGAGGGAAGAGTTTCCCACATATCCCCTGCCACTCCCTCTCCTAGATCCCTTCAGGCCTTGGGAACGCAGCCAAAGCAGGGTTTGTGACAGGTGTACCCCCCGACACACACCGTGTCCCAGTACCTGGACAACTTGTCAAACATGTTGACCAATTTCATGGCTTCGTGCTCCTTCTGCTCCTCCGTCATCCCTTCCATGGGGTTGGGCAGCTTCTCCTCCACACGTCCCGTCACAGGGTTGATGCTGCACAGAGAGCAGTGAGGCCGGGGCTCAGGACGGGGACAGCAGGTGACAAAGGGCTGCTTGGAATCCTTCTGAGCCTCATGCAGCAGAGGAATGGCGCAACAGGACTGGCTGTCACCACTGTTTGTGTCCTGAGCCCCAAGTGCCATCACAGTGCTACGAGGGCTTCTGACCTACATCCTTATAAACACCTCCCTTTTCTCCAGCACCCCCTCCTGCCAATGCCACAGTGCCACTGGAAATGAGGTACATGAGGGCAGGTGACATTTCCTCCCTCTCCTCAGGGCAGGAGACAAAAGCTCATGGAGAAAATCCCAACAAGCCCAACCTGCAGGGACACTGAACAGGTGAAGCTGGTGAGTGTGGGACATGGGTGGGCACGGGCCTGGACCCCCCACCCTCGAGGTACCACCCACTGCGGAGGAAAGGAGAGGGAAAGGGAAAAAGAAAGAGAGGGAAGGGAAAAAGAGGAACCAAAAACCAGCTGGGTGTAGCAACACTGAGCCCTGGAGAGGGACAGGAGTAACAAGCACTTCCACCCCTGCTGCACATGGAAGAGCAGAACAGGGAGATGGCAGGAGGTGCATGAAGAGGGATGAAGAGGGATAAAGCAGGAGCGGGAGGAAGGTGTGGGAGGAAAGAGCAGATCTCTTTACTTGGGCTTTGCCTCCTTGTACTCCTCCGTGTCCGTGTCTTCGTCCTCCGAGTACTCGCCCTCCTCCCGGCCGCCGGCCATGAGGCCCCGTGCGGCCAGCAGCCCCGCGGCGTTCCCGTAGCCCGTGTACTTCACAAAGCGGGACACTGCCAGAAGGGACAGACACACTGTGCTCCCCTCCTGCCTGCAGCCCCAGCAGCACGGCTGCGCCAGTGCCCAGGCCATGGAGACACGGAGATGCTGACGGGGAGCAAGGCCCATGGGTGGGGGCTGAACGTGAGCCAGGCTGGGTGCAGGGTGCTGGGCTGTCCTCCAGCACAGCTCGTCCCTCACCGCTGGCCTGGGAGGCAGCACCTCCTTCCCACAGAGCTCCTGGAGCGCTCCCCTTCTCCCCGCTCAGCGGGGCTGTCCCGAGGGAAGGCAGAGGGTCCCCGTCCCAGGGCCTCCCTGCGGAAGCCCCGCAGGACTCACCGCTCTCCTTGCAGAGCACGAAGAGGAACTCGGCGGCGCAGTGCTTGACGTCGGTGTCGATGTGGGTCATGAGCCTCACCAGCTTGTTCCGCAGGGAATTCCCCACCTCCGGCCGGTTCCGCACGTCCCGCAGCGGCGGCAGCACCTGCAGGGCCGCGGCCAGGGTGACGGGTCACTGTGGGTGCCAGAGGCCTTGGCCACCCACGGCAGGACCCGGAGGTGTCTGGAGGGTGGCCACCAGCAGGGCTTTGCTCGTCTCCCCGCCCCTCAGGCAGCACCCTGAACGTGGGGCTGAGCACAGCATACCCTGGCCTTCAGGAACTTCCTGGTCTGCCGGTGCACTCGGGCACTCTCCGTCAGCAGGTTCAGCACAGGGGTCAAGTTCTCCTTCAGCTTGTGGCCCTGCAGAAGCATCCCCAAAAAGAGCAGCACGTCAGTCATGCTGAGCTCAGCTTGTCTGGCTCATGCTGGAGAACACGAGCACAGACCAGCAGGGAGATGGATGGACACGGAGCTTCCCAACCTCTGCCATACGCACTCAGTGCCTCCTCCCTCCCCACAGGAGGAGGCAGGGCAAATTTCAGGCAGTGCCAGAAATATTTGGGCAGGGCGTCCAGGGCAGAGAAGTGCAGTGGTAAGAGTTTGGAGGCCCTTTGGAACAACTCCAGAGGCTGAAAACCACAGTCAGCTTGAAAATAACACAAACTCAGGCTTCCAGAGCTGCCCACTGGATCGCTGCTGGGTGAAACAGGGCTGATTTGTCAATCACACAGTTAATCATCCGCGAATCATCCGCTGTTCCCCTGATCTCACTGCCTGCTGCCCTCAAAGCAACGGCAGCCACCTTCCCAGTCCAGGGATGTTGGTTTAGTCGTACCAACCACAGCTCTGCCAAAAGCTGTCCCTCCTACAAAGGGCTAACTGCAAACCACGCCTGGTGCTGCCCCCAGGCTCTTCCAGGCTGAGGGGAAGGTGCCCTGGGCCTGTGGGAAGCAGCAGCCCCACCACTCACCCTGTCCAGGCGCCGCTCCAGGAAGTCCAGGAGGATGCTGACCGCATCCATGTTGACGCCCATGTACTCCAGCGAGCCTGGCCGCACCTTGGGAGTCAGGAGCACGTCCAGACACTTCAGGGGCAGGTTGCCCAGCAGGTTGACTGTGTGGCTGCACGTGTGGAAGAGAGGAGAAGTGAACACACAGTGACGGAGCTTTGCTCACAGAAGCTCTTCGGCTCTGCAGAAACGAAGGCGCATCGTTAACTTGCGGGAGCGCGAGGACCCTGCCATCCAAGTTCTCCTGGAGCATCTCAAGCTCCTCACACCACTGAAAGGGAGTAACTTAAAAATGCTTTTTGGGCAGCTGAACTATATACTGAGAGTCCAAAGAGACTTCAGTGACAAGTGAGAACCCACAGATCTTGACACAGAGCCAAGCAGGACCAATCTGGGTGGCCCAAGGTCTGTCTCTGGAGTCTCCTCTTTCACTCCTCATCCTGATGTTCCACGCCAGCACTGCTTGGGATCCCCCTGACTATGTCTTCTTGGGGACAGGGAGGCGTCACCTGCTCCACGCTGAAACCCCTGCACCAATAGTGCCTGGCAACATGACACAGCTGATTTCTCAGCATGGCTTAAGGCTAATTAAAGCCACCTCATGGACTTTTTAATTAAAGCAGCACAGATCTCTGGCCAGTTGCCCACTGAGATGGATATCATTGTTGGGACAGCCTGACACAGGACACGGAACAAGATCTCAGGGGCCAGGAGGCCATGGCATTCCCACGTGGCATTCCCAGGGCAGGAAAGGCCACTCCCGAGTTCCAGCAGCGTGAGGGATCCCCAGGCCAAACCCAAGAGCTGCTGGTCAGCAGGGTCCCTCCCAGTTGCCCAAGGTCAGGCAGGATGTGCCCGGGGGGGCTGGTGAAGCTCCGGGTGAAGCTCTGCCTAACACAGACCTGTGGAACTCCTCGGTGCGGTCCTCGCCGTCGGCAGAGATCACGAGGCAGTGGCGCAGGAGGGCACCCAGGTGCCGGTACAAAGCAGCATCTTCCTGGCCCCAACATGGAGAGAGGAACACCCCGATCAGCAAAGGGGCTCCCACACATCCCCGAGCCTGCAGCCTGGCCCCGCTCTGGCAGCCTGATCACGGACTGCAGGGCATTCCAAGGGAGGCAGACTCCCAATTCTCCATTTGGGAAGGCTCTAAAAGCACAGGCAAAGGAAGGGACAATACCGCACTGGACAGAGGCAGTGCCCTAAGGACACCCGAGGCCCTCACCACCCCGAGGGTGCCCAAGGACCAGTCTGGGATACGAGGAAATGCAAGGGAGGAGAAAGCCTGCAAAGCCAGAGCCCGGAGACACGCGAATGCCCTGGGCCCAAGGAGCTCACCTCGTCCACCTCCCTCTTGCTGGAATCAAAGGTGATGTTGAAGAGCACTTTGAGGATCTCCATGGCTCGCTCCGTCTCCTGCCGAGGCAAAGGTGGGAGAAGTCCCTCCTCAGCGGCAACTTCATAGGGGTCCAACCACTTGACCCCGAGGGTCAGCTCCAGGGTGTCTGTCATGAGGCTGATGCCCCGGAGCTCCTGGGCGAGCTGCTGCCGGATGTCCACCCTGAGGGCCGTCAGCAGGAACAGCAGGCGCAGGTCGAAGAACTTGATGTCGTGAGGAAGACTCCGCTCGTTGTAGAGCTTGATGCGCCGGGCCAGCCCCACCACCAGCCGCCCCTCCGCCGTCAGCTCCTGCGCCGTGGTGCTGCTGAACACAATGTTGCACAGGCATTTCAGGGATTCCAGGATCACATCCAAGTCCGGGATCTCCCGGATGAGCTCCTCCGAGTAATCGATGCCGGCGTGCCTGGAGAGGGTCTTCAGGCCTTCCTTGGTGGTGAAAGGGTCGAGGCAGTGCTTGTCCCGGGACAGGATGCGGATGCTCTCCAGGCAGGTGACCTGGCAGGACGGCTGCAGCTCCCTCTCCAGGAACTGGATCAGCAGCTGGGCCATTTTCTGTGCAGATGGAAACAAGCAATGCCTTGGATACTGACACTTCCCGGTGCTCCCTCCGGCCCTGGCATGCTCTGCCCTGGGCAACAGCAGCGTCACCTGGGCCCGCTCAGGGGTGCACTCGGGAAGCGCCTGGCTCTGGCATTGATCCTGGACCAGTGTGGGCAGGAACAACCAGGACAAAACGTCTTGCAGAGGGTATTGGGTGCAAAGGGAGAGCACAAACAGGTCACTGCTGTAGCTCTGCCCTGGTGAGGATGGCTCAGGCTGACAGGGCCGACCTGCCCCCTGCACAAGGCAGGGCCACAGGACCCAAGGGAGGTGAGGAGGGCACGTGATGCCTTGGGAAAAGAGGTGAAGACACCTCAGGAGAATTAAATAAGCAGCATCTCCTCAATTTCAGTGCTGTCTGGAGACCTACTGGCCCAGATCCTCCGTGGGTACAGACTGGCAGAGCCCCACTAACACAGTTCACGGGAGCTGCGAAGCTCACGGGGAACGGCGAGGCACAGAGCGGCACGAGAGCACAGTGAGGCCTCACAGACACAGGCAGCTCGGGCTGAACCACGTGTGGCAATACTCCACGTCACACCAGTGACCACACACACCGCTGGGGGAGCCCACCAGGCCTCAAACACAACACAGCTCAGAGCACGGGTCTTCCTGTGATGTTACAAGAGTGAAAGAACCCAAACATGAGGTTTGTAACTGGCTTAACACAGCCCCATTGGTTACACTTCGAAATAATCAGAGAATCACTAAGGTTGGAATCATTAATCATAATCATTAGTCATTATTCATAACCTTCCAGGTTGGAAAAGACCTCCGAGACCATCAAGTTCAACCTGTGACCAATCAGCACCTTCACAACCACACCAGAGCACTGAATGCCGTGTCCAGTTGTTCCCTGAATACCTCCAGAGATGGATGGTGACCACACCATCTCCCTGGGCAGCCCCTTCCAATGCCTGACCACCCTTTCCATGAAGAAATTCCTCCTGATGTCCAGCCTGACTCTCCCCTGGTGAAATGAAACTACTGAGGGAAGGAATGAATGAAGAAAAACTCAACTTCAGTCCTTAATGTGAGGCTCATGGTGTGCCCCACACTCACATCCTGGGGAAATGAGGAAGTACAGCTGTCCTTCCTCTTCTCCTTCCTCACAGGGAGACAGAGTTTCAGATCCAGTCCCAGCAACCAAAGCCTCGGGCTGGCTCAGGAGAAAGAAATCTCGGGGTGTGTGCCTGAAGCTGAACCATCAGAACACCCAAGCACCAGGAACTGGTGGTGATGCTCACCTCGTATTTCATGGCATGCACCCCAAAAGTGGGACACTGTGCCTGGAGCCACGTCCTGTGTGACTGTCCCAGCTCAAGCAGCGGGTCAGTGAGAGCTCGGAGCTCATCAGACCCAGTGCCACGTTTCAGGCTGTGCCCGGACGCTCCATGTGGCAGCAGCTGGCCCTGGCACAGCCAAAGGAGGCCCCGCTCTCCACCCAGGTCACCTGGCCTGCACTTGCTGTGCTAACACAGGCACTGGCACCACCCCCCAGTGAACTGACCACAGAACTGAGCCAGCTGGAAAACAACCCAAGGAAAACAGTCCTCACAGCAGAACAGCCAGGCCGAGGCCTGCCCTGGCACGAAGAGCTGCGAGCAGGTTCTTTCCCTCTCAGTGCCAGATTACACCAGCTTAAAGGATCTGCTAATACACAGCTCCAGGCAAATCCCACTGCTGGCTCCCAGCAGAGCCCCTCACCCTCCCCCGGAGCCGGCACTGCTGTGATCCCTGCCCTGAGGCACCAGAGATCACACCCGTGGCTGGGGCTATGCGGCTCACGGAACCACTGCTAACGCCGGGCAGACACCGGCCTTTATCCAAACCACCAACTACTGGTGGAAGAAACAGAGCCGGGCACTCCAAGCACACCATTCCCTAACCAAGTAAATGGAAAACTCTCATTTCTTCTCCTGTGGGAGCTGCTTGCCAAGCCTAGCTGGACATGAGCACAGAGCAGATTCATACACTGACCAGAGGAGGACAGCACGCAGCGTGTGCCTACCTTCCTCTCCTCCCGCTCCTCATCCTCGAAGGTGAAGCACTGAGATTTCTGTGGGAAAAACAAAATCAATCAGAAAAAGGAATAGGTTAAAACTCCATGGGACCAGGGCAGAGACACTCAGCTGGAAAGCAGCAGGTCCAAAACATGCTGCAACAGCAAACACACCATCTCCTGACAGTCCTGACAGTCCTCCCCCCCCCCCCCCNCCCCCCCCCATTATGGGCATCAGCCCTGGATCCACAGCACCAGTGGAATGCCACGGGCCAGCTGACAGATGGATTTAGTTTAAATACTGCAGCAGCAGAGTGGGTATTCATCCCAATCCCAATATCCCATAAGAGCCGGTAATTCCCCTGCTCAGCAACACCACTGAGCTGTGCCTACACGTCTCCCCCTGATGATTATTATTCCTTTTCCTGACCAAACGAACTCCTGTCTCCTTGGTACACAGGAATGGATCTTCATGGTTATCCAGGTTGTTCTTTAAACACAAGGGACTTGATCTCCACACTCCACCCTGTCCCCTTCCCAACAAACACTCCTGATCTCCATTCATTGTGCTTCTCTCACTGTTTTGGTTGTTCTTCACTGACAGTCTCCTTCCTGGCCAAACCTGCTCCCATGGAACTGGAGAGCACGGGAGATCACAGGTGCCTGGGGAGAAGCAGCACTTCCCAGGGACTGAGGCAATCCTTGCTCATCCTGAGAGAGCGTTTGATCCCAGCTTGGAGAACGAAAACGTTTAAAATCCATAAAACACTGATCACGTGTGTGCAGTCACCAGGATCCCAGGGATGGAGCTGGTCTGTCCAGCCTGGAAGCAGCGATGGACACAGGGCCTGGAGCAGCCCCGGGGGTGGGGCTGTGTGTGAGCTCCATGGGCTGATCCATCCACGGGCTGTTGGACCACGTCACCAGGAGCTGGAGGCCCGGTCCTGGCACTGCTGTGTTCCACAGGCAGGCTGCTTGTTCTTCCCCCAGCACATCCTCTCTGCAGGCTGTGATCCTGTTTGGGGCTATTTTGGCTGCACCTGGGGTTTTGCTTTAGCTGTAGTTTATTCCCAGCAACCAAAAATTCTGTGCACGACAGTGAATTAAAGTAAATCCGCAGGAAAAGGACACAGAACCATCAGTCTTGCAACAGAAGCGATGCCAGGCCGTGCCAGGTTTAACTGCAGTTTCATAATCCTCTTTTGACTGCTCCATTTCCTCCAGATGGGCCAGCAAACTCTGTGGTTCCAGTTCCCTAGGCCCGGGAAGGACCCAGCTGGGAGAATCCAACAGGAAATATTGTGGTTTGGGGGCACACAGACACTGTTTGCACGCCGAGGACTCCAGCGCTGCACCTGCTGCTGGTGCTGTTAATCCTCAGGGCTGTCCTTAACAGGCACCTGCTCCTTCTCGGCCAATACCTCCCCATTCCACATCCGACTGCCAGGAACAGCTCCACGCACTCTCTCCCTCACACACTCTTGCAAACTATTCCTCAGGTTTTCCCTGCTGGCTTCCACCTACTCCAGCCTGGTGCAGAGTGAGTCAGAGCGATCCACAGGGCCAGCCCCTCCCAGGGGAAACCTCCAAAGGAAATTTCCCTGACAACCAGAGTCTGTTTCAAACAGGATTTCACAGAGCCACAGAATATCCTGAGCTGGAAGGAACCCACAGGATCATCCAGTCCAACTCCTGCCCTGCACAGACACCCCAACAATCCCATCCTGTGCCTGGGAGCGTTGTCCAAACGCTCCTGGAGCTCCGGCAGCCTTGGGGCTGTGCCCATTCCCTGGGGAGCCTGGTCAGTGCCCGACCACCCTCCGGGGGAAGAACCTTCTCCTAATATCCAACCTAAACCTCTCCAGCTGTTCCCTTGGGTCCTGTCACTGGTCCCAGAGAGCAGAGATTGGAGCTGCCCCTCTGGAGGAAGCTGTAAATGGCTGAGGTCTCCCCTCAGTCTCCTTTCTCCAAGCAGAGATTTACCACCACGGATAATCTTTTCCTACTTTAAGGCTAAAAATGCTCCCACCTCTGTTTCCAGATCACTGGGGTTTGATATTCTACATTCATTATTTCCTGCTTTCAGAGCCGTGCCCTTAAAAGATCCCAGCAGTCACCTGTGATCATTTTTGACTTGCAAATCCCAACATCGTTTCACCTGCAGCTCCTCCCTGGACTCTCTTAGCACCTCCAAAACTGCCTTAACATAAAAGCTCCTCCTACTCCGTCCTCACAGTGATTTTTATTTCCCAGCCACGTTTCACTTGGGGTCTGGATAATAATTTTTTAGGAGTCCCTGATTTGAGGGAGGGGTTGATGCTCACTCACCTCTTGGTTGTAGACCTGGAGCACCTTGAGAACCGTGTCCTGCTCCCCGCTCTCCAGCGTGGATACCACAGCCTGCAGCTCCATTATCCCAACAGCTCGGCTACGGCACAACCCGGAGGAAGAGGAGCGAGGGGACTTCCAGGGTGATGGAAAAGCACCTCGGCACACCGATCTCTGAGAGGGAGGAGAGAAAGGGGTGGGGAGAGCAAGGAGGGAAAAAACGCAACGCAAAAAAATCCCGAGTGATACTGCTCACACTGCTGCATCCATAAAAGTGGAGCAGATGGATAACCCGAGCAAAGCCAGCAGCCAGCTTCCTCTCTCTCTCTCCTGCTAATCCTCTTCTTCCTCGCTTTGCTTTTCAGTGTTTAATACACGCCCTCCCAGGAAAGCACTCAGGGAAAACCTTCCCCTCACCAGGCGGGGATTAACGCGGAGCAGCTAACAGCAGCTCCCTGAAATAGCTCCCTGCCTCCTCCTCCTCCTCCTCCTCCTCCTCCCCGCCTGCCCTGATTTCTGCTGCCGCACAGGGGGAAAATAACAAATAAAGCCAGAAACATTGAGTGACAAGGGATGGAGCGGCGAGGCAGCCAGGCGGGAGAGCATCCTCCGGCTCCAGGCGGAGCTACCTTCGCAGGTGGCGGGTCTGGTTTCGGGCTGGGCTATGGCCGATCCCGGGAGAGGATGTGATGTCCCTGCCCACGCTGCCAGGAGCAGAGGCGCAGCGCCGTGCTTTTATTTCGGACACGGCACCGCTTTAGCGGCTCACGGAGCCCCGCGAGCCCACGGTGCGGGGACGTGACTCCCAGCGGGGGGAAATCCCAGCGGATTCGGGCTCGGACGTGGGTCCGGCTGCCGTGTTCCCAGGAGGATGAGGCTGAGCTGGTCACGCCGAGCTCCCCAAAGCGGGACCCCAGCCCCAGAGCCACCGGGGTCTGGGAATCCCACGGGTTGTTCCCTCCTGCCCACGCAGCCCCAGAGGGGCTCCTTGGGGGCACCAAAAGAGGCAGATCCTGCATTTCGGAAGGCGGAAAGCTGCGGAGACAGGAGGCTGGGCTGGCCCGGGGCAGGGACACAGCATCCCCGTGCCCAGGGGCTGGGGTGGAGGGGATCCACCTCTGCTTTCGGGGGGATGGCATGAGCCCATGGATCGCTGGGCATATCCCCCTTTTCCATCCTCCTGCTGGCTCCTCACGCTGCCACCTCCTTCCCCCACCATCTGGGTGCACTCCAAACCCCCCTTTTTGCCCCCAAAACCCTATTTATGTCTCTAAACCCCTACTTTCCCCCCCAAACCTCTATTTTTGTCCCAAGCCCCTATTTTTCCCCCA
>VWZW01000254.1:25235-42391 GCA_013397115.1 Edolisoma coerulescens | reverse complement strand
CAGCTGGGGGTCACTGGAGCAAGTTGGGGGCAGGTTGGGGGTCATGCAGGGTGGTTTGGAGCCCGTACAGGGCAGTTTGGGGTGTGACATCCCCTCCGTCTGTGGCACAGGGGGAGTTCTGTGTGACCGCAGTGCGCGAGGGACTGGTGGTGGCCTTCGTGCGCTGGCTGTGCCGCACCGCCCGTGGCTTCGCTGACGGCCCGGCCGAGCGGGGAGCCCCCGCCGCCCCCCCGGCCCTGCTGCTGCTCCTCGCCCGCCTCTGCCTGGACTATGAGAACTCCACCATCAGCTACATCCTCACCCTCACCGACGAGCAGTTCCCGCCCCAGGTGAGCCCCTAAACGGCCCTAAGGGGATCCTGAATGACCCCAAGAGATCAGCAGGAGCATTTTGCATGGCCCCAAGAGCCCCTGAAGCCCCAAGGACATGTGAGAGGGGCAGTGATGTGCAGGCAGAGCGGCCCAGAGTGCCCCACCTGTCCCCAATGTCCCTGTGCCCCCAGGACATGAGATGTGCAGTCACGGGCAGGGTGGCACCCCCACGTGTTCCCACGCCCCTCGTATTCCCAGCGGTGACAGCGCTGCAGGGGAGGCGCGGGGCTGTCCCTACCTGTGCGTGTCCCCCAGGACTCGGGGCCGGCGGTGACGCCGGGGCCGGCGCTGTGTGCGGAGGCGCGGGCGGCGGCGCAGCGGCTGCTGGACCACTACGTGCAGGTGCAGGGCGCGTCCGTGGCGCAGATGCTGCGCAAGAGCGTCGAGACGCGCGACTGGCTGGGCACCGTCGAGCCCCGCAACGTGCGCGCCGTCATGAAGCGCGTGGTGGAGGACATCACCGCCATCGACGTGCAGGTGGGGCTGCTGCCGGGGCGGGGGGTTGGACACCCCTGGAGGGCTCCAGCGGGCTTGCCCGAGATCCCGGTGCAGCCCTTTGGGGATCCTGAAAGGGTTTGGGAGGGTCACAGACTTGAGGGATGCTGGGTGGTTTGGGGGGTCCTTGGGAGGGGGTTTTGGGTGCTGAGGGTGTGGTGCCACACACAGGTGGGGCAGCTCTTCGAGGAGGGGGTGAGGCGGGCGCAGAGCAGCGATTCCAGCCGACGCGCCTTCTCCGTCTACAGCAGCTCGCGGGCGCCCGGCCGCTACGCCCCCAGCTACACCCCCAGGTCAGCCCTGCCATCCCTGGGTCACCCTGGCACCCCTGGGCTCCCCGTGTCACTGCCTGGGCTACCCCGGCACCCTGGGGCTCCCTGTCACTCCTACAGTATCCACTGCACCTTCCCCATCATCCTCTTCATGATCCCAGACTGTCCCAATATCCTCCCACTATCTTGACAGCCCTTAGCTGTCTCCATATCCCCAAACTGTCCTAATGATGACCCGTTTGTCCCACCCATCCCTGTGTTCCTTACAACTGTCCCAGAATCCCCTGGTGATCCCCACGGCCCTTGTGTCCCTCAGTTGTCTCGTCCCTCCATGTCCTGGGACCATCCTCACATTACCCTGCCTTTCTGTCCCCAAACCATCCCTGCATCCTCTGACCCTCTCCATGGTCCCTAATGTTCCCTGTGTCCCTGTCCCCACATCCCTGGCTCTATCAAGTCCCTGACTGTCTCTGTGTCCGTGTCCCCAGTGCCCCCATGGACACCCACCTGCTCAGCAACATCCAGAAGCTTTTCTCTGAGCGCATCGACATCTTCAGCCCTGTTGAGTTCAACAAGGTGAGGTCATGGGGACACCACCATATCCCTAAACATCCCCAGAGGCCCCAAACTGCCCACCTTCCCTCTGCCACATGTCCGTGGTGTCAGGGCTCAGGGGGTCCCTGGGAGCTGGTGACCAGGACAAGGGTGTCCCCGGTGTCCCCTGTCCTAGGTATCAGGACGGTGGGGGAAGGAGGGGATCTGTGTAGCAGACCAGGCCAAGGGTGTCCATGTGCCACATGTCCCCATGCTCATGAGTTCCTGGGGAGTGGCAGCCGGGACAAGGGCCCTCACATCCCATGTGATCACCATCCCTGTGCCCGCGTGCCACGTGTCCCCGCTGTGCCCTCACGCAGGTGTCGGTGCTGACGGGGATCATCAAGATCAGCCTCAAGACGCTGCTGGAGTGCGTGCGGCTGCGCACGCTGGGGCGCTTCGGGCTGCAGCAGGTGCAGGTGGACGGGCACTACCTGCAGCTCTACCTGTGGCGCTTCGCCTCCGACGAGCGCGTGGTGCAGGGGCTGCTGGACGAGGTGGCCGCCAGCGCCGCCCACCGCTGCCTGGACCCCGTCCCCATGGAGCACAGCGTCGTCGAGCTCATCTGCGAGCGGGGGTAGGCTGAGGGACAGGGACGGGCCACACCTGGGGCCTGTGACACCTCTGGGGACAGACCTGGACCTTCTGAGTCCCCGCACATAGATGAGGACACTTGGTGTGTCCTTCCCAACACGGCAGCACACGAGGACACCTTGCCCCCCCCCCGGGTCACACCATGTTGTTTAAAGCCCCTTTCCCCATTGCCTCCCCACCCCAGTGACTCAGTGTCATCCCCCCACCCTGGTGACATCCCCTCGTGCCTGGAGACAGCCCCTTTGTCACTAATAAATTATGTGTGAATTGAGCTGAGTGTTGTGTCCCTGTCTGTGCCTGGGGGGCGGGAGCTGGCCCTGCACATGGGTGACAGCAGCCAGGGTGACAGCACAGGGACAGGGGCTGGGCACTGAGCGATGTCCCCAACGGACCCACAGACATAAGGGCCCCAAACCTTAAAAATCAGGCACCAAAAGCCTCCACGGGTGCTACAAAGTGCTGGGGAACCCCCAGGACACAGATTTTCCACTGGAGATCAGTAGTTCTCCCCAGACAGGACATTCCTGCCTCAAGGAATCGGCACAAAAGGGGCAGACTCCAACCCCTCAATTTCTCTAACAAAAAGCTGTGAGGAGCCCAGAGAAGATTAAACTCACTTTATCCAACAACGTTCAGCCAGGTCAGAAGCTTTTGTACAAGAAATCGCGGTCGCGCGGATACAGACCCGGATGCACGGGGCAGCCACGGAAGCACAGGCACCCCATGGTACAGACAGCAAGAGCCAGACCTGGATCTACAGAGCAGCCCCAGAAGCACAGACACGCCACAGATACAGATCTGGGCATTGAGAGCAGCCCCCGAGTACAGACACCAGTGTATTTAAATACAAAACACACATCTTTTGAAGAACATTTGCTGGCAAACACCGCACTGGCTACAGACACACAGACAGGATCACGTCCCCTCACACAAAGCAGTCTCTACAGGGGTTTTACAGGACTGGGCTGGGTGCAGAATGAAGGAATGACTAAACCACCACGGGCTCCTGGAATGGGAAGGCTGAGCTGGAATTTTTGGTTCGATGAAATGGGGCTGGCCAGAGTCCGGTTAACAGTGGCTCACTGAACAGGAAGTGCTAAACAGGCCGAGAGACAACGAGCTGATGCTGAGCCACAGCCAAGGGTGAACAAGAGAGATTAAGGTTAAAAACATCCTCTCAATCCCATCTGGCCTCACCGATGGAATTTCACTGAGAAACAAAAGAAGTCTGCCAGAACCCTTGCAGAGTTTCTCCTATTGAGGCCCAGAGCTGGCTCACACACTGGTGGGTCCTCGGGGACATGGTCACACCTGTGGTGATCTCTCCACAGCTGACGGAAGGTCACTGAGACCCTCAGTGTGTTCCCGCCTTGTTCCAGCTGTGCCAACGTCAGCCATGCCCGGCTGCTGGACACCACCACACAGGTGGGAAATGGAGCGATGAATCCCGTTGGGATTGCAGGAGATGAAGAGCACACCTGGGAACACCTTCCTGAGAAGAACGGTGGAGCAGGCCGGACTGTGCCCTGGAGCAGTGGTTGTCTCTGGCCTCGAGGGCAGCACAGACGTACAGCTGAGGGCAGGTACTGCCAGGCCTGCGTAGGAGGGGGATCCCACAGCGTCAGAGACACCCCTCACCCGCTGAAGGTCTGAGTCCATGCCAGCTCCAAGCTAAGGGTAAGAGAGAGGCACTTCCCGGGGCAGCACCTCATGGCTCGGCCTGACAGAAACCAGCCCCGCAAACCGAGGCGCAGGAGCCCAGGAAAAGCTGCCATTTATTCAACACTAGAACCTAAATACCTAAAGTGAAGAGTGACTCCTTCCTCACCTGGAGACAGGAAGGCACACCAGCTGCACGCCTGCACTCACCTCAGGGCTTCTTGAGGCCGCAGGGCAGCCCCAGGGCCGGCTTGGCCCCCACGGTGGGCGGGGAGTGCCACACGGCCGAGCTCGTGCGCTTGAAGTAGCGGGGTTTGCTCTTGTAGAAGATGTGCTCCAGCCTGGGGCTGGGGATGGCCCCGAACAGCGCGTCCACGTCAGGGGGGTTGTAGTACTGCCGGATCACAGCCTGGCTGAGCTGATTCCCTGCGGGAACAGATGAGGGGTGCGTTAATTTGGTTAATTGGGAGTGCTGTGTAGGCTGTTGCACGCGGCGTGTCCCGCTCTGCTCGTCTCTCGTCACTCCAAGGCAGCTTAGCAGTGTATTTGTCCCCCATCACGTTGTGACAAGATCCCCAAGCGGTGGAGGAGCCCCTGATTCCACATTCCACAGAGAATCATGGAATGGTTTGGGTTGGAAGGGATTTTGAAACTCATCCAGCTCCAACCCCCTGCCACAGGCGGGGACACCTTCCACTAGACCAGGTTTCTCCAAGCCCCTGTCCAGTCTTGGACACAGAAGTCCTCATTCCATGCTGGAGTACTTGTGACTCCTCCAGGCAGGAGGGACTGGGCAAAACCCCACAGCAGGTTCCGGAGTCTGCTGGGGGTGCTGGACACACGTGTGCCCCCACACCCACGTACCAGTGGCCCAGGCAGGGACGGGCTTGCGCGGCTGGCTCTCGTCATCCGTCGAGTCGTCGCTGTTCAGGTCCATCCCGTAGTCGTTCGAGCTTGCCACAGGCGGCTTGAATTCCTTCCTGCTCTGCGGAGTCATCTCGTACGAGTTGCAGGCTGGGGAATTCTAGAAGGGAAACACATTCCACAGGTGCTGGATGCAGCAGCACTGTCACGCTCCGAGCTACAGCAGGACCAGCTCATCCCCATCTCCTGCTCTGTCACCTCATAGCAAACCCCGAGCCTGGCAGTTCTCAAGTTTGGACCCAAGAGCTTGACCCAAGTTCCAAAGCTGTGACCCAATCATGGCTGTGCATGGCCTTCTCCTGTTTAATTAGGCTGATTAGTCTGCCATCTGTGGCATGAGCACATAGCAATAGATGAATCTAACAGGTCTAATAGAACAGAGCCCCACTCCGGTCAAGCCAAGGTTAACTGCAGGTTTTATGTCGCTGGGCAGAGTCACATGCTCTAAACACTCTGCAACCCAACTTCCAGGCTTTATTAATGATATAAAACTGCTAATTGCTGTACAGAGAACCTGCCCACCAGCTCAGCCAAATGGAGCTCACGCTAATGGGAGCGGCACAGGTGGGAAGTGTAAGGGTAGGAGAAAACCTACAACTGCGAATTTCAGTTTTGTCAACTGGAAATTTTCAGTAGAAATTCAATTTTCAATCAGGAAATGAGTTTCTGGAGAGTTGGACACAGTTGTCCTTCCCCACCAGGGACCCCCTTCATGGCTTTGTGTCCAGTGACTTTAACTCCCAGCCACTGGTTCTGCACTCAAAGATTAAGATTCCGAGCTTTGCAAGCACAAGAGCCACGTGTTTGCTGTCAATGCTCAGGACACAAACACACCTGCAGGAGTCTCCCGTGCCAAATCACCACCATTCCACAGGCTCTGCTGCCACCTTGTGTCTGTTCCCAAATTTGACCCGAAATAAAACTTGAAGCACGTCCTGCCCCTGAGGTCTT
Source organism: Edolisoma coerulescens (assembly GCA_013397115.1). NCBI lineage: Eukaryota > Metazoa > Chordata > Aves > Passeriformes > Campephagidae > Edolisoma > Edolisoma coerulescens. The sequence continues at coordinate 36,531 of VWZW01000254.1, read as the reverse complement.
TCCAGTATTTAAAAGGCACCTAAGACAGCTCCAATAGCTGCTGTCTTACCCACAGCCAGAAACCCTGTCCAGTCCCTCCTGCTTCCCTTCCCTCTGTCATTGAAATATTCGTGGAGTCAGCCCCAGATGAGCAGGATTTACAGAATTCCTGTGTTATTGGAAGGGCAAACAAAAGCAGAGGGTGGAACTGCCCAAGGGAGGAGTGGGTCAGTGCCGGGACTGAACTCTGCTGCCAGCCCTAAGGACCCATCCCCAGTTACCTCCTTGTTCTCCAGGAGCGGTGCCGGGGCGCTGTCCTTGGCCTTTTGCTCCTCTGACAGTTTCTTCTGCTCTTCCTCCTGCCTCTTCTTCTCCGCCACCATCTGCTGCTCCCGCTGCCAAGCGACACCCACGGGATTACCCTTAGGGGCTACACTGCCAGCCCAGCCATCCACCCTTGTGACAGGCACAATATCCAAGCACCTCATCACAGCTGTTCCTCAGGCTGCTGAGGAGTGCTTGGGACACGGTGCAGCTCCCTCAGAGGGCCACAAACCCACTGACCTCCATGCCCGAGCATCAGCTGCCTTTCCCTGACACAGCCAGGGCCTCCCACCTTGGAAAACGTGCTGCTGACTTTATCTTGGGGCTACAAAAGCCAGAAACCAGCTGACCATCTGCAGAAATATGTGCTACTGATCTTGGCCTCTTTCTAGACTAGTAAACAGTATTTTTAGAGGCCAAGTCTCCCCACGGTACCGTAACCAGCCCAAACAGGTCCAGCTTCCTGCTCAGAAGTGCCACAGTAGCTCCTCAGGGCTCCCCACAGCGTCCCCACTGAGCTGCTCCAACAGCAACAGCTGCTGTGGCCAGACTGTGTGGCTCTGTCCCTGCCCAAAATCAATCACCCACCTCCTTCTTCTCCATCTCCCTGCGGAGCCGCTCCTTCGCAGCCGCTGCTTCCTTCTGCAGGCGGGCAGCCTTCTCCTGCTGCTCCCGGAGCCTGGGAACCACAGCACAGCCCCTCACTGCCAGAACCACACCACGGCCCTCCTTCCCTCCCAGCTCCTCAGGCACTCCCCACCGCACTCCTTACACCCCTGAGCCCAGAGTTCCTCCTCAGCAGCTCAGCACCAGCGACAGTGCAGAGCTGTGCTGCCGGGTCACAGCAGCTCCCTGCTGCTCCAGCCTTCCACTCCTGCCCTCTGCTCCGGCTGCGTTTCAACCCCAGCACGGAATTTGGTACATAAATGGGGACTTTGCCTTACTTTTCCGCCTGGATCCGCTCCTGCTCCCGCTTCCTCTCCAGTTCTCTCTCTGCAGCCAGCTGTCTCTCCCGCTCCTGTTCCGCCTGCCTCTGCTCAGCGATCTTCCGGGCACGCTCCTGCTCCTCTTCCCTCTTCTTCTGCATCAGCTCCCTGTGCCGCCGTTCCTCCTCCTCCTGTAAGGCCGGGCAGGAGTTACTCACCTGACAGGAGCAGGCTCCAGGGGACAGCACCAGGAACCCCTCACTTGGCCCAAATCCCCATCACTACACGGCAGGGAAACCCCTCGGGGGTAAATCCCCAGTGCCCAAGGCAGGTGCGCCCCTGTGGGACAGAACAGGCCCCCACACACCTGCTGCAGGGCTCTTTGTCTCCTGGCCTCCTCCTCTTGTCTGCGCCGGGCTTCAGCTTCCTCCATCTTCCTGGCAGCCACTCTCTTCTTGATCTTCTCCTCTGCCAGCCTTTCTTCCCGCACCTGGAGCACACACAGACCCAGTCTAAGGCAGGATGGCACAGCAGGACATCTCACAGGGCAAACCCTCCTTCCTCTTCCCCCGGCAACCAAGGGGGCTTGTGCTCTGTTTTAAAAAGGTCATATTTAGGGCAATGACCTTGTTTTACATCCTCCCAGGAAGAGCTGACCCCATCCTGAGGTTTGCACATCCAGTCCCACAAAGCCATTGGAATACAACCTCAGAGCCATGCAATCAGGCATGCTGGGGATAATTAAAGCAGACAAATGACCACTAGGCCACTGCACAAATTGCCTGGAAGTCTGGCATCTGAGGAAGGCTCTGGAGGAAGGATGTTTGCTTTCCCCTGTCCAGCTATTACTCAGATGGGAGAAGCAGCAGATAAAGCCTTGGGGCCATTAGGCTGCCTTTATCTACTGCAAGTCCTTCTCCCATCTACCAGAGCATTAATAAAGCCCATTTAGATTTGTGATTATGGAAAAACAGGGGTTCAGCTGCCATTTGCTGTAGCCAGAGAAAGGCTGTCCCTCAGGACCACCAAGGCTCTGGAAAGTTCTTTATTCAACTACTCTTTGGTTCAGCCTCTAGAATCCAAGCAGCCTCTGTGGCCCTCTTCCCAGAGAGCCCATTTGTGTGGTACCAGCTGCCTCAGTGACTACTGATTGTCCCAAAGAGGCTCTGCAGGGGCTGTACCTTCTCGGTCTTCTCATCGAACAGCGCGATCTTCTGCTCGATCCTCCTCTTCCTCTCCTTCTCCATCTCCTCCGCCCGCTCCCGCGCTTGCAGCACCTTGCGCAGCCGCTCCTCGCGCTTCCTGAGGACACAGCCCGGCTCACCGTCATGTTCCAGCCAGGTGAGCTCCCCCCAGCTCAGCAAAGGCCAAAAAGACACAGCAGGAAATTCAGTGGCCCAAATTCCCCATTCATTTAAGCACCAGCCATGTTTAAGCTCTGTCAGAAAGGGAGGACTCAAGACAAAAAGCTGCAGCAGTGGGCAGTGAGGACAGTCAAAGTTTTTTATCAGCATGCCAGAGATATCCCAAGGAAAAACACTGCCTGTGCCCACAGGAATTCCTGCTGCTTGCACAGTCCCTGCCAGATAAAACACCTGGACACAGGAACCTACAGGTGCCAAGAGCAGTGTGACCACATCAACTCACAGCTTCGCCTCTCCGAGTCGCCGTTTCTTCTCCTCCTCCAGCTTTTGCCTTCTCAGCTGCTCAGCTTCTTGCTTCTTCCGCAGAGTCTCCAGCTTCTGCCTCTCCTTTTCCTGAGGGGAATTGAAATGTGACTGCACCCACTGGCCAGGGCTCCTTCCCACCTCATCTGCTCTGGGCAAGGGCACGGGGGTGACAGCAAGGAGCTGCAGGCAGGAATATGGGACAGAGCTCAGGCAGCCTGTGACCTGGTCAGGAATGGATATATGCAAGGAAAACACTGGTGTGAATCTCAGGGAGCAAGAGGAGAAGCTGGGGTGTAGAAACAGGAGCCTCAGCTCTGGAAGCCCAGGCAGCACCCTCAGGGACCGCAGGCAGCCAGCCCCGTGCTCTCCCTTGGTGCACAGGAGCCACCAAGCAGCGCTAATGCCTGGCACGGCTCCCGCTTCCTGCGGCGGGCGCGGGGACAGACGGTGCTCCAGGAAACACCTCGAGCTCCTGCTGGCGCCTGTGCCTCCCACGAGGCTCGAGCTGCTGGTGAACCACGAGCACTCCGAGAGCTCCCAGCACGCAGCCAGCTCCATGTGCCAGCCAGAAACGGGGGCTTTCTCCTCGTTTTCCTGACCCAGCCGAGGCACACCGTCAGCCAGGGGAGCAAGATCCGGCCACCGCTACAACCACAGCAAATGGATTAGCATCAACCCGCTCCGTGCCAAAGCAGGCCTGCTCTCAGCACTAACCCACAGACCAGCACGGGCGTTATCCAAGGCAGCCCCTTACACTGGGCTCTGTGCTGTAAATGCTTGGTGCTGTCAGCATCCAAGCTGGTTAATACAAAACTAACAATTATATCTTATTGCTCTGCTGCTATTTAGTTATGTTTAGCTCCCACATGGAAAAACTCCCGAGGGGGAGCTGCCTGCACTGGAATGAAACCTAAAACATTCCATGAACTGACAGCAGCAGGGGAAGCACTCCCTAGCCAGAAGACTCTTTTCTCATCCTATTAACTCCTTTGTAGTACTGACACTAACATCAGCAGGGGCCCAGCGAGATTGAAGCTGGAATCCTTCACTGCTTCCCAATGGCCTTCCCTGACCCGCTGGAGCACAGCCAGGCTCTGAGCACAGCTCTAGGAAGCTCTGCCATTAGGCTGCTAGATGCAGGAATACCAATCCCTGCATCCTGCCCTCCTCTTTCTCCCTCTCAGCTCTCCTGCAAGGAAACACCAGCCCCAGAGCTGCCTACTTTGCAGGTGAGTTGCTGGGTATCAGGAGTATGAGCAATTCCTGCTTGGCACATGGCTTCCGGCACGGCTCCGAGTGACTCCAGGAAGCTACACCCTTGTCTAGAACTAGCTCTCAAATCCCTCCCACCCAAACTGCTCCTGGCTTGGAAAAACAGGTGCTTAGAAAGCTCCCTGGGGTAGTGCAGGAGCACCTGCCTGCAGCCAGCCAAGCTGTGCTGCTGGTCCCAACAGGATCCATCAGTGATTCTGATGCCTGCTCGATTTGGACACCAGCATTGTCTGACTGGCCCCACATCCAGGACAGCCTCCTGTTTCCTCCTGCCTCAAGGGTTTGGAAAACCTCCAAAGTTTGAATTTAAGAGGTATTGGCTCAATCTCACTCATGAGAAAAGTCCTAGAAAGGAGACCTGGGATCTACAGGCTTCAGTTATCAATACAACTCAACATTCACAATCTCCTCGATTTCTGTTTCCGAGTTTTCATCTCTGACTGTTACTTGCCAATAGCACAGGAGAACAATGCAGGAATAAAGCTTGGAGTTAAAACTGGAATTTTTAAGGAAGCTGACTAACCTCAATTTTATTTATTTATTTAAGTGTAACCAGACCTCTTCAAACCACTCAGTTTCAAATGGGTTGCAAAGCTCCTTTCATGGCCGTGCTTTAAGCTAGGCACTTAATCAAACCACTGTGTACTGGCTTGAGCAGAGCCTCCTCTTACCTTGGGATCAGCCTGGAGAGGGGTGTTGTACCTGATGAAGGATTTTATGACTCCAGTCCTCCCCACAGAGCTCGGTGTCATGAGGAGCTGGTTCTTCTGCACGGTGTGCAGGAACGTTTTGAACGGGCGCACCACCTGTGGGAGGAACAGCAAAGTGTGAGAGGGGGCGAGTAAAAAAGGGTCTTGGTGAGGCATTCCGGGGTTACGAGGATCTCACCTTGCTGGCTGGGAGGACTGGGGATGGGGTCTTCCTCCTGAGAGGAGACAGCCCTCCCTCCTCTGCCTGCTGGTGGTCGTAGCGCTCGTCCACAGCTCTCTTGTAGCTCGGCTTCCTCCTGTGAGACAGCACAGCCCATCACACCGGGCAAACCCTCCTCATGGCCCAAGTCAGGGCTGGAAAGGGCCATAAACTATCCTGGGCTTAAGAGAGTGGGGAGGCCCGGGCACAGGGTGCCCAGAGAAGCTGTGGCTGCCCCTGGATCCCTGGAAGTGTCCAAGGCCAGGCTGGACGGGGCTTGGAACAACCTGGGATAGTGGAAGGTGTCCCTGCCCATGGCAGGAGGTGGAACTGGATGGGCTTGAATGTCCCTTCCAACCCAAACCAGTCTATGATTCTAAGATTGTGCATGCACAGTTAGCCAATAAATAAAATCCTAATGCAACAGAAAATACAAATTGAATCATAGAACCATGGAGGCAGGGAAAGCTAATTTGCAGAAGTTTCATGGTCACAAACACTGAGGCCAGTGAACAATGTCCCAGCATTGAACCTGTTTGGAGCGTGACCACAGCCCACCCAAGACACTTCCAACCAGGACATACCTGGCACTCTGGGGCGGATCCAGGGTCGCCCCATTCTTATTTAAGCTCTTTTCTGAAAGAGAACAGTTACACAGTGAGTTCTAGCAGGAAAAATCCCCTCCAACACAGGTCTGACAGCAGAGAAAGGATGCAGCAGCTCACTGAACAGCAAAACCACCTGCAAGAGCGGGCATGGCAGGACCTGGCTCTCATGGCACCATTCCCACCTGGAAACTCCAGACAAAGCAGAGCTGCCCAGAGCTGTCTGGGTTCTGCACAGCTTCAGCAACAGGGCTCAACTGGGCCTCCCACAACCCTCCAGCCTCATTATATCCACCCCCATGTGCTTGCCAGGATGGAAATAACTCCAGCACTGAGTTTTCTCATTGCTAATTGCCTGAAACAAATCCCTGCTCATCAAACATTAATTAATCTTTCAAACTGAGCTCTCAAATTAACCAGCCAACCTTTCCAGCTTCCCAGCCAGCCTCCCAAAATGATAACTTCCCAAAGTGCTGCCCCAAAACCCTCTGGAATTACCACTGCTGTTCGGCTCCTGGGGCTGCCCCTGTTTGCTGACTGTGTGTGAGCGAAGGGACATCCGAGGGCTTTGGAAATCCTGTGGGAAAAGCAGAGGGGTTTCGGGACAATGGCCCGTGGAAACGGCCCTTTCCTGGTTCAGATCGTGGGGTGGCTCTGACATGGAACGGTCGGCGGCGTTACCGGGGAACGCCAAACCCCCCTTGGCAAAGGCCTGGATGCTGCATCATCAGGAGAGGCAGGGACGTTAACACGAGCATTTGCGCTGCCTAAACTCAACCAGCTCATCAACTATTAAGGCCAGGAGCCTTCCAAGCTGTAAATCTGTGCTGCCGGAGCTGCGGCCAGAGCCAGCGTGCCCATTTCCCCGAGCAGTGACGAATGGGGAGCCTGCAGACGGCGGGCAAATGGCTCATTTCCATGATTTATCTGTTTGTTATGGGATTCCCAGCGCTGCTCGCTGCCTCTGCACTTAGGCTGGGGCACGCTCCGCTGGGATAACGGGCTGTAGTTCTGGAATTGCTCTCTGCTGGCAGCACCAGCATTACCTCCTGGTCAGCACTTCACAGTGCTGCATTGGGAAGAGAAGGGATTGAGGGATGATGAATTCATCCTCCCCGATTGCTTCTGCAGGGCCTAGAAAAACGGACTTCTCTTGAGTTTCTGCACAGCCATAACAGCTCTCCTTGTTTTCACAAGTGCTTCAGGTCACTGCTCTTCCCCATTAATTCAGGCTCTGCTCATCGAAATTTATTCTGGACAAAACACTGACATGATCCTGGGACTAGTTCCTCAGCGAGGATTGTGAAGGGAAAGGTGTTGACCTGAATAATATTCACAAATTTCTGTGTGTGTCCAAACTAACAAGTGCTGAATTACCTGCAGGACTGACCAAAAGGTCAAAAGAAGCTTTAAAAATACAGCGTGCAAACCATGACAGCAGCTGAACCAAACTCCCCTGAACTATAAAAGGGTTGCTTTATCTGTAGAGATTGGGGACGGAATCGTCACACAACGATCTCTAGCAAGAGGTTAAGAAGGAAGAGCCAAGCAGGACTCAACCCTGAGGTCAGGCTCGGGGTGGTGTGCAACAATTTCAACAGATTTAGGAAAATGACAGAGGAAGGGCCATGTTTTAGAGAATCTTGGAAAGCATCCGAGACTGTAATACCCTCTGACAGAACACCTCCACCTGCACCCAATGCCATGGGTCACACGTGCTCAGCTCCCACAGAAAACTTCACTGGCTTTGGTTTTGCTGGTTCTGGAATGTCGTGATTAAGACTTTAGTAGTCTGAGTACCAGAACCACAGAGGCTGTGGATGGGCTCACACACCTCTGAGCCAGATGCTTGGTGCTTTTCTCACTCACTGCTATGGGACAGGCTACGAGGTCTGGCAATCCACAGTCAGAGCTCCCAAATTTCCCAATAAGGTGTATTCCACACATTTTCCTCCCAAATCCACACAGAGACAAATGCTTTTAATCCCTGCCCAAGTCTTACCAGCTTGGAGGGGGTGCAGGATCCAGGAGGAGGCCTAGAAAAAAAAAGAAAGACAAAAGGGGCTGTGCTTAACAACACTGAGGAAACTGGGAAGATACTTGGATTTTACACCAAGAATGGCAGTGAAAAGGTCCTGCAAGCAGGGTAGTGAGGATAAATAAATAACTGAAAGCATTCTCACCCAGTTTTGACAACGGTTTCCTCATCCTCTGGCACACTTATGGAGCTGGAGACTGTGGGAGAGGAAAGAAGACACCTGAGCTGTGAGGCTGGGGTGCAGGCCAAGGATATGGTGGGACGAGGGCCTCCAGACACTGCAGAGGGGCTTGTGCTGCCCTGGGGAGCACACCCAGGTGGCACTGCAGGAGCGCAGCCGGCAGCTCCGGCTCAGGAAAGCAGCTTTCAATTATGGATGAGTTCAGGGCAAAATTCCACAAGCTGGCATTAATGGGGTGGGGCTTGGCCTTGGGCTTATCTGCAGGGCCCTGAGTGGACATCAGCAGCAGCTAGAGCCAGCCTTATTTACAGTGGGAGTGCTGCTTCCCAAGCCAGCATTCCAGCCGGCTCTGCTGCGGTGAGCTCAGAGGCTCCGGCACAGCCAGAATAACCATGAATAACCGTAGCATCAAACAACCACAGACTGGTTGGGCTGGGAAACGACCTTAAAGATCATCCAGTGCCACCCCCTGCCTTGAACAGGGACACCTTCCACTATCCCAGGTTGCTCCAAGCCCTGTCCAGCCTGGCCCTGGACACTTCCAGGGATGGGGCAGCCACAGCTCTATCAACCCATGCCAGGACCTCGCCTCCCCCAAACAGAAGAATTCCTTCCATATGTCCCATCTAAATTTCCCCTCTTTCAGTTTGAAGCCATTTCCCCTTGTCCTGTCACTCCAGGTCCTGATGAAGAGTCCCTCTCCAGCGTGTTTGCTTAATAATTCAGGCAGTTTAGATCAGACTGCTCTTCCCTAAATCTGCCTCTGCCACCAACTGTAAAAGCGTGAGAGACTTTTAATCTACAAAGTTCAGCCTAGAAATTCCCTTGTCAAACAAACTCTAGAACCAGCAGCCAGATCCTGCTAAGGAGAAGTGAACTGGTGGGAATTTCACCTTTCAAGAAACAGGCAGGGCTTTGGGAGAATCCATCAGCCCTTTTGGATCCCCAAAGCCTTCTCAGCTTCGCCAGCTGTCCCCACAGAAACCGGGAAGACCAGTTGACCACAGAAGCTGTGGCTGCCCCATCCCTGGAAGTGTCCAAGGCCAGGTTGGATGGGGCTTGGAGCAACCCGGGCTAGTGGAAGGTGTCCCTGCCCAGGGCAGAGGGTGGCACTGGTCCTTCCAACCCAAAACATCCTGGGATTCCAGAACTAACGACTTCTCCCAGAAAATCAGCAATGGTTAAAGCTAAATTGAAATGGAGACACGGAGGCTGATCTCCCAGGTGATTTATAAGGCTGAATTCAGTTACCTGGGTTTCTCTGCTCACAGGGGGCCCCAGAAAGCCAGGGAGAACTTCCATGAGGGCTTGCAGCCCGACTAGCCCGGGAAGCTCAGCTGCTACCCCCACACTGAAGCCCCAGCACTTTGCTTTCCTCAGCAGCAGAAAGCGGCAGAAGCCCCCATGACACCCAAACTCACCATCCACGGAGCAGGAGGACACAGATCTCTTCCGAGCCGCCTTCTTCCTGCCCGCTGCCCTGGTGATGGATGTCCGGATCATGCTGTCCCTCTTGCTGGCCAGGGAGTATTTCTCTGCCAGGGAGGTTCTGCGGCTCAGGGAGGCTTTCCCCATCAGGCTCCGGCGCACAGAGCGGCGGCTGAGCCGGGAGCCCGTCGGAGTCCCCGGGCCGTCCCTCAGGGGCTGGGAGGGCTCCTCAGCCTGGCTGTGTTCCCGTGGGGAGCCGTCCCCCTCCTCCAGCCCAGCCTCTATGCTCAGGGTGATGGTGACATTGGCTGCCTTGGCTGGCTGCAGCTCGGGCCCAGCCTGGCTGGCCTCGGGAGTGCAGGGCACCACCAGCTCAGGGGCCGTGGGCAGCAGCGGCGATTGGGGAACACCGTGCTCCTTGGGAGAGCCATTCCCTGAGCTCGTGGGGAGCAGCTCTGCCGGCTTCGCTCCGCTCCTCTGGAGAGGCACTGCAGCACCAACGTGGTCAGCTTCCACCCAGGGATCCTTGTCCTTCCCTGCTGCCTGCCGGGCAGGAGGGGTCTCAGGAACCACCTTGGAGCTGCTGGCAGAGGCTGCAGCCCGGGATCGTGTCACGCGCTGGGGTGGAGAGTTTTCTTGGGCCTCGGCCCTGCTGAGTTCCAGGTTTTCTTTGTTTCGGAGTCGCTGAGAAGCTCGCACAGAAGGCACCGGTTTGAGGCTGCTGTTCCTCCTCCTGGAGAGTCTGATCCCAGGAACAGTGTGTTAGACGGGAACAGGAGTCAGGAACAGCCCCGACTCCTTCCGTGCACACACGGGAATGGAGCCAAAACACCTGAGATGGGCCCCGGAGACACAGAGCTGCTCAAGGCAGCTAATGCAGACAGCAATTAAATTATTAAATAAATTAAATTTAAATGACTTTAAAGCAGAAAGATAATAGACAGAGCCACGGAGACACAGAACCAGGCAACAAATAAAAGCACTTCTCGTGAGAATCAAAATCCAATGTTTTTCGGCCGAAAGTGGCCCAGACACAGGGTCTGACCGGACTTTTAACACCAGGGCACGCGCGGGACGAAGGAAGGGGAACTCCCACTGGACAAAGGAGAGGATGGCCAGGACATGCTCCAAGGAGAGAACTGTTCTGTTCAGCCTCCCACGGGCTCCCTCCCTTCTCCAGGCCCCGAGGACACTCTCTGCGCTCCCCCTTTCCGCGGCCCGTCCCGAACGGGGCTCCCCGATCCCCGCTCCCGCCGCCCCTCACCGCTTCCTGCCGGGCTCCTGCTCTTCTTCCTGCAAGGCCGACAGCCGCTTCCTCCGCTGCCGTTTCTTCTGCGACGGCGTCTTGGGCATCAGCTCCAGCTCCTCACTGTAGTTGCTAGAGAGGAAGGGGAGATCAAGATGGGATCAGTGCGGAGGGCAGCCGGTACGGGCCGAGGCCTAGCGGGGAGCGGGATGCGGGTACCTGACAAACATCCTGACGGCCTCCTCGTAGATCTCATCCAGCCACACCATATCGGTCTCGTCCACCTGCCGCAGGAACTGGGCCAGACGCCGGTCGCACTCCGCGGGCAGCTCCAGCNCCCAGCGAGCGCCCCGCGCCCGCCACAGGCCCCATCGCCGCCGCGGCCACCTTCGCGGCCATCGCCTCAGCGCCAACTGCCGCGCGCGCGCCGCACGCCGTTCAAACACGGCCCCGCCCCCCTCGCCAGCCAATCACCAGCGGCCGCCCCCTCAGCAGCCAATCACCGCCCGCCTCCCCTCCACGGCCCGCTCTTCTCATTGGCTAGCACTCGACACCGCTCTTCTTGCCCGTCTCTATGCTCCTGGAGGACTCGGCTCGGAAGGCGGGGCTTGAGGGGGCGGGCCCATAGGCCGCTCTATTGGATAGCTGAGGATAACGGACGGGCACAATGTCCAATAAAAGACCGGGGATTGGGTGGTGCGCGCTGTGATTGGCGGAG
>VWZW01000254.1:12052-25112 GCA_013397115.1 Edolisoma coerulescens | reverse complement strand
CGGCAGCGGCGGCGGCAGCAGCAGGGACAGGAGCAGCAGCAGCAGCCGTGGCGGCTCTGGTTGGGCGGCGAGCGAGTGCTCTGGAGGGTCCCTTGGGACGTGGAGGTGGGTCCCCCAGGACCTGTACCCCAGCCTGTCTTATGTTCCCCCCGTGCCCGGGAGCAGCCCGGTGCCTGCGTCCCCCTTTCCCACACTTAGGGGTGTCCTGGCTGCCCACCGGCCTTGTCCTCTCCCTCTGTGCTCCAGGCGAGGCAATGGCGGCGGGTCCCCAGCAGCTGCTGGAAGTGTGCGGGCAGAGGCTGTCCCGCTTCCTCTGCGATGCCCAGCACAAGCACCTGGCCTGGCTGCGGGAGGTGGAGGAGCAGGGCATGAGGATGCTCAGGAGGTAGGGGCTGCCCTGAGGGAACCGCTCTGTGCCCCCCTGAGCTCCCAGCTGGGTGCGGCTGGACTCAGGTGTGGGTGGGTTTGGGCCCTGTCCCTCCCCTGTTTTGGGAGGGTTGATGTGGACGGTGGGGGAAGCAATCTGTGCTCTGCCTCTTCTGCCTCACAGCAGCTTCAGGGATGAGCCCATGCTCTTGCCCAAAACGCCGTCGCAGAGGAGGAAGCCCAGGAAAAGGCAGTCCTCCTGGATGAGGGAAGAAAACAAGGAGCTGAGCAGGAGGAGGTAGGTGGGTCAGCTTACTCTGGCTCTGCCTCGTGGTGTTTGGATGGGACAAAACAGTGCCTGCATTCCCTGAGTTATTGAAGGGGCACATTGGGGTTGAGCACTGTTTGGATTCTGGTGAGAGTTTGGGATAAAGTTGGCTGCTTTCCTTCACTTTATTATTTTCTTTTTCTAGTTATAGTTAAAGAATAATAAACACTCCGTTTTCTTGTCTGTTTAGATTTGGGTTTTGTCTCATTGGGTTTGGCTTTTGGCCTGAGGTTGCTGCTCCTGGTGTTCACTCCCTAAGCCTCTGTGTCAGTGCCTGGAAAACTTGGGAAAGGGATGTGTTCCCAGCACCATGGCTGAGCTGGCAGGCAGGGAGGCTCCAAGGGTTTCTCAAGGGGCTGAAGTGGAAATTCCAAGTGATTTACTTTAGAACCTGCCAACTTTTAAAGCTGCCCAAACCCGATCCATTGGTGTGTTAGGGCACTAAAATCGTGCTAACCGTGGTGAAAAGCCCACAGGAGGAAGAGTTAGAGCTGGGAGACTGTCAGGAAGCAGACACGGAGGGTGGGGAGAGCAGCAGGAATAGCGGGAGCGTGGGAGGTTCGTGTGTGTGCGAGGGAGGGCGGGAGGAGCAGCGCTGCGGATCGGAGCGGGGAGAGCTCCAGGCCCTGCTCGAGGTGCTCAGGTCACACCTTCTGCAGGGGAGCAGCCCAGCTCACTCCTGTTTGTGTTTTCCCTCGCTTGAGCTTGGTTTGGGAAGATGTGCTGCTGCAGCCAGGCCTGTCAGCAGGAAGGTGACACACGGTGTGTCCCTCTGCCCTGCGCTGCTCCCAGGGTGGGGGTTAAACCCAGCTCTTGGTGTGGGGCTAAATGCACCTTTCCCACTTCCACTTCTCCACACCTGCCTTTGGATCGCCAGCCTGGGCTGCGTCCACCTGCCTCTCCCCAGGGACAGGATGGGCTGTGAGGGGGAATGGTGGAGCGGAGAAGCCAGCAGCAGCTTCCCTTTAACACCATCTGCTTTTCCCTCTAAAACTTACCTGGGAGTGGATGACTCCTTCATCACTTCCTTCAAAATCCTTTCCCTTTAAGGTTATCCCGAAGGAGGAGCGGTGTCAGGCTGCTGTGTTCCAGTCTGAATTCCCAGCGGTGCCTGAGCCGGGAGCAGCCCCGCAGCCCTGGCTGTGAGGGGCAGGACGTGTCCGTGCCTGGCTGCGCTCCGGGACCTCAGCCCGGCAGCACGCCCCAGCTCCCGGCTCTGCCTGGGAAGCAGCCTGTGGAAGCACGCGTTCCCATGGCAGGTCTGGAGTGCCAGGAGCGTCCCCAGGGCGCTGCTGGGGGCGATGCAGCCCCTCCAGCAGCTTTGGGGGAGCAGCCCCCTGAGGGGGACGCAGCGGCCGAGCTGCAGGAGGTCCCCGGTGTCCCTGGGATCCCGGCTGAACAGCCAGGAGGGGATGAGGAGCAGGACCCCAGGAGAGCCAGCACCTCCACTCCCAAGGCCGCTCGGAACAGCAGTCCTGCTGCGCTCCGAGGAGATGGATCTCCCCAAGGCCTCGAGGCACTGCTCTTCCAGGACTCCTCCGGTAAAAGCACGGCAGAGAAATCCAGGACGCGCCGCCGGAGCAAGAGCCACAGGGCTTCCCTGGCGGCAAAGTGCTCCCTGGCCAGCAGGAGGGAGAACATGATCCGGAGATCCATCGGCAGGGCCATGGCCAGGAAGGCAGCAGCGCGAGAGTCCTCCTCGGCCTCCAGCAGAGTGAGCTGTGAGTCCCTGCCCCGCTTCCATGTGGGAATGGAGCGATGTGGAGCGGCTCATCCCTGGCTCCAGCTCCCCCAGGGCTCCTTGTCCTTGTGGGCTCCTGGGGTGCAGCTTCAGGCCGGGGTTTTGGTGCAGTGGGTGGAGTTGGGGTACACAGGTTGGGAATGGGCAGAAAGCACAACCGTGGAAGGGAGAGCGTGGCCAGGCTGGTTCCAGCCACGCGTGCCTTTGGATTGGGAGAGACTGCTGCACTCCCTGGGGAAGGGCTGTAATTTATGGCATGTGCCAGCTCTCCAAAAAATCAATAGGGCTGGAAGTGCAGCCCTGAAATCAGGCTGAAATGGGCAGAGGAGCTCAAATGCCTTTTGGGGGTGGATAGAAGAGACTCAAACTAGCTGTGTCACCAGAGGAACAGGGGTCAGGAGCCCAGGCTGTTCCTGGTGGCTCCGAATCCCTCGTATCCTCCATTCCTGCTGCTCCTGACAGGGCTTGGCTGTTTGGGCTCTCCAGAGCCATCGCTTCTGCAGGCGAATGGGCTGTGGTGGAGCATGGAGGCCTCTGGAATTCAGCTTTGTCAGCCTTGAGTCATGCCGTATCCAGGCATTTGTTACAACACTTGGAGCGAAGGGGTGTGATGGGGGGGTGGAACGAGCCTGGAATCGGCCCAAACCCCCCGGATCCCCGCAGCCGAGCGTGCAGGGAGGCAGGAGCTGCAGCCAATGGCCTGGGAGTGCTGGCTGTGACACAGGCAGCTGGAGCAGGCTGCAGGCAGCACAGCCTTCCCAGCCCACTCCAGATCCAGTGGCACTCGAGGGAGGTGTGGTGCTGGTGGGGAAAGCTGAGCAGTCCATGTTCCTGGGAGGAAGCCTGAGCTCCTCCATGTGCACCCTGTGGCTGTTGGGAGCCTGGGAGTGAAATCCCCCAACCCCACTTAGGCTTTCCTCTCCAGGTCAGAGCTCCTTGGAGGCTTTTGTGGAAGAAGATGCAACTAGCGGCACAAGGTGAGGCTGCCACATAGGGATCCCTGGGAAGGGATCCCAGAAGTCCCTGTGGGGACACTCTCCAGGTGGCTTTTCTGTCACAGATTTTGTCAGGGACTGCTCAGGTGTTGCTGTCACCTGGGGCTGGATGAGATTTCACCTGTGCTGTTCAGGCACAGGGAGCTGAAGTCCTTCACTGGGGTGGGTGGTGGTGTGTCCTGGGGTTCCTGGAATTCCTGGCTGCCACTGGCCCTGGAATGCTGGTGGTCAGTCAGGTCTGCTCTGGCTGGAGAGGGGACAGGAAAGGAAGGGACAGCACAAGGCTGCCAGAGCTCCCTCCTTAGCTGGTACTGGGGCTGAAGCTGGTTATAGGGTGTTCAGCAGCACAGTGGGACAGTCCCTCAGAGGAATTTACGGCCCAGCCTTGGTGTGCCTGGCTGGAACAGCCTCTGGATGTGCTGAGGAACCTGCACCTCCCTTGGGGTCCCATATGCTGCCTCCATCACCTGTAACTCGCCTTTAGACAGAACTCAAATTATTAAAATAGCTTTTCTCTTTCCTTTACAGGCCTGAGCTGGAGCCCAGTTCCCCGAGGGAAAAGGTGAGTTCTGAGGAACAACGCTCAGGCTGTGTGGACACCCTCTTGCTGAGTCAGCACCGTGGCTGAGGTTGTCACTGGATGCAGGGAGGTGGCCGGTGTCCCAAAATGAGCCAGCACAGCCCCCGCTGGGAGGGGAAACAGACCCTACCCGAGCAAGCAGCTGGCTTTTCCAGGGCAGCAGGTCCCAGGCAGCCTTGTTCTTGGGAGCAGCTGTGCTGAGGGAGCGCTTGTCCCCTTTCCCTGCAGGCTCCTGGAGATGTCCCCGTTCCAAGCACAGGTCCCCGGGCTGCCAGCCCCCCTGCCCAGCAGCTGTCCCCTCTGGAGCAGCAGGCAGGGAGTGCTGCAGGTAACTTCCAGGTGGTCATGCTTTCCTTGCATGCAGCCCTCAGCACGCACAGACCTAGGGGTCGGGGGGGCATTCCTGGGAAATGTGGGATTTCTGTTGAAACAGAACCGCCTCTGACCACTCAAGGGGAAGCTTTCCAGGTAAAGTTTGGGCCTCCTGAAGAGGTGACAGCAGTTAGGTGGGCAAGGACAAGTAAATGTGTCCAAGCCTTGAGACAAACACTGCCCTGTCCAGCTTCAGTCTGTGCAACGAGTGAGTGGGGACGTTTGGGAAGGAGCTCCTGGAGCTGGAGTCTTCCACAGATCGTCATGTCCTTTCCCTCTGGGGTTGCATTGTGTGAAGATTTAGAGGTCCTGATTATTTTCTGTGCCTCCGAGCAAGAAGGAGGAGTTGGGTGGGGTTTTTGTTCCCTGTGGGAGCTGCAGGACTTGACAAGCAGCTGGAGCTGGAGCAGAGGGAAGAGTCCCTGGAGGGAGCTGGGTGCCTCACACCTGGGCCTTACTGCAGGTTTCTCCACAGGAAGCCATGTAAATCCCAGCAGTGAATCCCAGAAGAGCCAGGAACAGCCCCACTGTGCCAAGTCCCAGGAGAATCCCTCCCGCATGTGGTAGGAGAACCCTGCAAGGAGCAGGGATGAGCCAGGGGTCTGGAGGGACTCAGGTTTAGCTTTTTAAGTCATTTGTGTTAAAAAGGGGTGTGGGGAGTTGTTTCCCTGCCTTCCCCTCCCAGCTTCCAGTAGCTCTGAAATCTCCTTTGGCCAGATCCTGTCTCCTGGAAGTGACTTTTGGAGCCTTGTTCTGGTCTGGGACTGGGTCTGGCATGGGGAGGAGCACCCAAGGTCCTGCACAGACCAGCACAGTTAGCTCGGAGCTGGGAGGTGACTCCAAGGGCTCCCGAGGGGGTGGTCAGGGAGCGAGTGACTGACCTGGTTATTTTTGTCTGTGTGAGTGTCTGGAATACCTGACCTGACTCCCGGAATACCTGATGTGTCTCCTCACTGCGCATTGCCAGGGAGGGTTTGGGAGAAATGTGTAACAGCCAGAGAATCCCTCTGGGGGGTGTGACAGCCACTTCATGTCCCTCCTGCTAATGCCACCAGGGTGAGAGGCTGCAAGCAAGCCCTGGGTGTCCTGTGGCACGGGCAGCAGCCGGGGGGCCGGGCCCTTTCCCCTCTGGATGAGAAGCACAAGACCTCGGCACACCAGGCTCCGTCGTCCCCCTCTCCGGCCAGCAAGGTGAGTGGTGGCCCAGCCCTGTGCCCCCTGTCCCAGGCAGGCCCTGAGCTCCATCCCTCTCTCTCCTCAGGCTGTCAGGCCACTGAAGAGCTTCCTGCAGGGACAAGGGGGTGGCATCAAGGACTTCATCAAGCGCAACACTCCCACCCGGCCCAACCCAAAGGTGCGTTGTGTCCAAGGGGGGGAAGAGAACGGGCTGCATGTGCTGGGAAGGGGAGTTCTGGTGTTACTTCCAAACCTTTAATCGTGTTTTTTATGTCCTTTCCCTGCAGGGAGACTTTGTTGTAAGTATGACACCTTATCCATGGGGCTGGACACACTGACCACCCTCTCCCCTCACGCCAACGTCATCAGCCCTCTGGCCACACCAGTGGTGAGGTGACAGGATCTCTGTGCAGGTGTGTTCTGCTGGGGCTGGGCACTGCTGGGAGCTCCTGGCCTCTGAGCCAGGCTGCCCTGTGCTCCCTCTCCACCGTTCTCCTGGCTCCTGGGACAGGTGGTCACCTACAGCAGGGGAGTGCTGTTCTTTTCTAAATATATTCTCTCCAGCTGAAGGACTGAGGTTTTTCCCTCCTGTGCCTCTGCTTGCACTGGATAATCCCTGCTGCCAAACATGTGCTGTGCCCCCTTCTCCTCACTCCCCATCCCGGTGTCCAGGGGAATGCCTCCAACAGTGACTGCGTGTACCAGGCTGCCTGAGGGGAGACACAGCCCCCAGCACCTGGTGCAGCCTGAACTCTTCTCCCTTCAGGAGAAGGAGAGGCAGAGACTGGAGAACCTCCGGAAGAAGCAGGAAGCTGAGGAGCAGAGGAAGAAGAAAGTGGAGGAGGAGAAGAGACGGCGTCAGGCAGAAATGAAGCAGTGAGTTGGGCCCCTTTCACCCTGCTCTTCCCTCGGTCAGCACAGCCTTGCCTCGTGCCTCCCGCTTGGAATGGGCACTCTGGGAGCAGGCAGAGCTGACGGGGCCCCTCGTGCCCACGCACTGCCCAGGAAGAGGGAAGAGCGCCTGAGGAAGGCCCTGCAGGCTCGGGAGCGCGCGGAGCAGATGGGGGAACAGAAGAAGAAGCGGGCGGAGCAGAAGATGCTGCAGAGTGATGAGAAGGTGAGAAGGCTGAGTGGGCTTTGGGCCTCCCGGAGAGCTGTGAGCCCAGGAGGTGTGAGCAGGGCACTGGCAAGGTCCGTGCATGCCAGAATCCCTTCTGACGAGGGGAGGCTTTTGTTCTCCGTCCCCCTGCACGTTCCTGTTGGGACAGGCCCTGCTCATGCTGCTCTGCGTTCAGGGAATGTGGCAGCCCCTGCCTGCCCTGGGCACAGCCCTGCAGGTGACAGCCTCACCTGGCCCACGTGCTTGGACTGGAGTGTGACTGAGGAGGGGGTGCATTTGGGTCAGGTTTGGGTTTCAGAGCCTGACCTGGCCCTTTCTGGGGGGGCTGGTGGCCACGTGCCGGTGCTGCTGCTGCGTTACGGCTGTGAAGGGCTGAGGGACCTGTGCCTGAGGGCCCAGAGCCCGAGCAGCCTCTGGGTGAGGCCTGGCTGCTCATTTTGGGCTGGACTGAAGTGACCTTTGGAAAGGGTCAGCCTTGGAAAACAAGGAGTCGTGTTCCTTTCAGCCCTTCCCAAACCCTGAGCGGACAAAAGTGCTCCCACTGCTGGGTGCTGGGTCCTTGGTCTCCTTTGGACCTGGGATATCCCAAGCTCCAGACCTGCCTCCAAGGCTGTGAGGTGTGTCCTTGGAGCGGTGGAGCCAACAGGTGAGGCTTTCCCAGGTGCACATCTCACAGGTGAGGGAAGAGAAGGTGGCAGAGGAGCGGAGCAAGAGGAAAACGTCCAAGAAACACGGGGAAGCGGAGGCCCGGAGGCAGAAAGCTATGAGAGGGGTGAGAGCAACTCGGGGCCCTCCTGCACGTGGAAAAGGACAGGGATAGCAGGGACCTGCTGTGTTGGTCTGGCTGGTGGGACAGGGACAGGTCACTGCCTGCTTCTGCAGGGATTTTGGGGTCTGGGCTGCCAGGTCTCTGTCCAGGCAGCTGAGGTTGGGTTGGGACAGAAGGGAGACGAGTCCCGGCTGCTGGAGGCTCACAGGGTTTTCCTCTTGCTTCTTCAGGAGGAAAACGAGCAGCAAGAACCACTGCAGAAGAGAAGAGAGGATGAAGTGAAGGAAAGAGGGAAGAAAGTCTTGGAGCTGAAGAACCTTCTGGAGCAGCAACAGCTGGGACAAGCGAAGGAGAGGTGCGAGCTGGTGCCTGTCCTGGAGCAGGGAGTTGGCCACGGGCATGGGGAAGCAGTGGATGTAAATGTGGTGTTGGAACTGGGCTCTGGGGCTGCCTGGAGGTTGGGGGGGCAGGAGCAGGAGGCTGTAAGAGGGTGAGGGACAGATGGATGTGCTTCCCTCTCTGAATTCTCTCTTCTCCCCAGGGATCCCAAGCAGCGAGGGAAGGAGAAGCCCCCCCAGGCACAGCTGGAGCCAGTGGCGTTGGCTGGCAGGGCCCCCAAGGTGGGGTTGGAGTGTCCTGGGCTCAGCCTCTCTGCAGCACACGGGCTGGGTTCAGGATCAGGTGCTTTCCAAGTGCTCTGTCGCTGGGGTGTTGTTTAGAGGATCAAACACAGTAACACTAATGACATTGTACAGAGGCTCTGTGCAGGAACAAGCCAAGGGCTGGGGGTTCCCTGGCTGGCAGGTGAGCCCTCAGCCCTGCCAGGGTGTGGTGACAGCCATGAAATGGCTCTTGGAAGAACACCCCAAAGAGCATTTGCTGATCCTGAAATGAATATGGAAATCAGAGATTTATTCATGTCTGCCTGCCCCATTTCCTCACCCAGCCCAAAGGATGTGACCCCCAAACCAAACCTCGGGTGCCCCATGGCTCTGTGTCACCTCATTTGTACCCACACAAAGAATGTTGGTGCTTAAAGTCAGGGCTGTTGTCTTGGAATATCACAGTAGCATTTGCTTTCACTCCCTACTCTTAAATTCATTGCTTCATTAGTGAAAAATCAATGCCCCAAATGGTTCTTCCTCTTCAGAATCAATTCTTCCTCCTGTGTGGGCTCCTGCTGCACTCCTTCCCTCAGTCCCTGGCACTTGGACTCCTTTGTGCTGTATAAATTTAATTTAAGGTCTGAATCCTCCCTGTGCTGCCAGCAGCTGGGCCAGAATGAGCCTGGCCAAGCTTTTCCAGGCAGCAAAAAATGGAAGTAAATCCAAGTGCTGAGCAGCACAGGAGGGGAAACTCTGGGAGAAGTGGTTTGGGTCAAAAAGGAGCTTGAGCAGTGGATTTTTTTTCCCTTTATTAGGGGAAAGAGAGTCCCAAAGAGCTGCCCCTTGGGCCTGGGCTGGAGAAAAGATACGAGCCACCAGAATCCTTCTTCCCAGCTCTTAATGTCTGGCTCCAAGCAGAGAGGGTGAGTGTGGGCCCCAGAGAGCCAGGCTGGACCTGAGCAGAGACAGGAGTGGCTTTACCTGGGAGTCTTGGGTCGGGGGTTATTCCTGCAGAGGAAGCCCCAGAGGCACTGAGGGCTGGGTGTTACCAGGGCTGCCGAGAACGCCGCTCTGCTCCAGAGGCTGTTCCGTGTGAGCGAGGAATGACTGAATTCCCGTGTCTTGCAGGAGGCAGACGGTCAGCAGCAGCTGGGAGAGGAGAAGAAACCCCTGCAGCCAGCAGCCCCTGGGCCGGGGCCGAGCACCGCCGTCCAGGTGAGCCCTGGCCCCGGCACAGCCCTGGGCTGGCCCCCGCCTGCTGTGGCTACTTGGCCCCCGCGGCTCGGAGCCGCCGCAGCTCTGGTTTGCGGTGGGAAAACCAGTGGCTGGTGCTGGGAAAAGCTGCTGGAAGCGGCCACAGGAGGGCAGCAGGGCCTGGGGGGACGGCCCGGCCGGAGCGGCCCTGGGCAGCCGGGCTGTGCCGGCTGCAGCCGCGGAGCCCTCCCCAGGCGGAGCGGCGGGAGGGGCTGCTCGGAGCTGGGATGGAGCGCTGCCTCTGCCGGGAGGCGGCTGTGGGGCTCTGGGCTCCATCCTGGCTGTGCCAGAGCTCCAGCGAGCAAAAACCGACCTGCCACAGCATAGGTGGAAGGGTTTGGGTGTAGGGTTGGGTGCTGGGATATGCACAGTGTGCCTCTCCCGGGTTTTTCCACAGAAAACAGGAGGGGAAGGAGTGTTAAGAGCGGGTGTCAAGGCACGGAGCCCATGACAGCTCTGTCGTGGTTCAGGGTTTGAGCACTCTGGGGCTCTGGTGGCCATCCCAGCCAGGGAATTGCTGCTTCCTTTGCCCATCCCTGTTCTCTGTGTGGTTTCAGAAATCCCTCTCCACGTCCTGCCTCGGGTCCCTGAAGGGTGCTCAGGGACCAGGCTCGCCCCCGGCTGATGAGAACAGCTACGGGCTGGATCTGAACAGCGACGACTCCACCGATGACGAGAGCAACCCTCGGAAGCCCATCCCTGCCTGGGCCGATGGTAGGTGCCAGCTCTGGGCTGGCTTCCTTTCTGTCCTGCCCTGGAGCTTCCCGGCCTCGCTTGGAGCCATCCCACAGTGCAGTCCAGGAGCGTGTGCACCTCTGGAAGCGCTGGCTGCTCCCAGCTCTGTGCTGAGGGCATCAGCGCCGCTTCCTGCGAGCGCTCCTGGGCTGAGGTGAAACCAGAGCCCTCTCCGAGGAAAGGGGGGACAGCCCCAAATCCTGAGGAGGAGCGAGGTGTGGTGGCTGTGGGAGGTGTCCCACCCCTGCTGCACAGCGTGTGGGCCCTCAGAGGGAAGGGGAAGGGAAGGGGAGCGCAGGGCCTGCATCCATCCGAGCGCTGTTCCCGCAGGGGCGCGGCTGCAGCAGGCCATCGTGCACCAGTACTACCACCCGGTGGACGTGGACGCGCTGTTCGGGGCCATCCCCAGCCCCAGGCTGGAGCACATCTTCTACAAGAGCAAACCCCGCTACTTCAAGCGCACGAGCTCGGCCGTGTGGCACTCCCCGCCCGGGCCCTCCTGCGGCCCCTCCTGCACCTTCCAGAGCTGAGCCAGGGCACGGAAAGGGGTCTCTAGGGACCATGTGTTCTACTGGATTTACGATTTTAACTTGGTTTTTTCTTCTTTTGTACAGAAATAAAGTTGTTTAATAGAGTCCAACACGGGGTGGGTGTGCCTCCTTTCCCACACCTTGGTTCCTGTGCCTTTTCCCCTGCAGAAATCACAGTTACTGGTCTGCAACCCGAGACATTTCCTCTTCTGCCTCATTTCCTATTCATTTAGGATGTTCCCTCACACAAGAGAGCTTGGAACTTGCTGTGGGGAAGATCAGATTTTTTAATCATCCTGAGGGGATAATGTTTTCATAATGCTTTTTCTAGACATTTACTGTACTTATGTATTTCTCTATCTTTACTATCTTAATTATCTGCAATTCCTTTTCCTTCAACAATTCCTGTGCACTCATCTTAGTCTGAGCCAGCATCTTCTTCCTGCTGTTGGAAAAATCTCCCTGGACAATTTAAGCAGTGGCTAATGCCTCCTCACCCTTCTTTTCTAATGGAAAAAGGAAGCCCAGGCCCTGCTCTGGATCCTGTTTTGGCAGGATCAGTGGTACAGCCTCTCTTGAGCAGGAGCTGGGTTCATTGGGCAATGGGGAAGGGTGAGGGATGGGATGGTTCCCCAGGGGCTCTGTCAGTGTTGCAGCTTTGACCCCCCACCCTCAGCAGCAGAGCTGCACCCATCCCACTCCTCCCTCCTTTCCCAAGCCTCAATGCACAGGGGTTGACGGGAGCAGTGATGGCTGGAAAGAGAAAAGGCTGTAGGATAGATTTACAGAGCCAGAATCCCTGGAGCTGTCCTGCCTCTCCTTCCACAAACCGGGGCTTGGAGCGCTCACTGCCAGAGCCAGTGCTCACCTAAGGCACCTTGTGTCCCAGGAATGCCTTTTGGATGGGGTTGGGGTCATGCAGGGGGTTCAGGGGTGAGGGGGGAGGACAGCCAGGCTCCTTCCCACCCCGGAGGGGAGCATCTGTCCCCCAGCTTCCTCAAGGACAGTGCCCTGCAGCACAATGTCCCTGTGCCCACCTCCCCAGGGGCTTGGGCGAGGAGGACACGAGCCCTGCTGCAGCCCAGCCCCGCTCAGGACAATTCCCCAGTTTATTTGGTGCCAGTGGAGCCCGGAACAGTGGGGGAGTGGAAAAAAACCTCGGCGCCAACAGCTGCTGCCAGGGGTGCGCTGCCAGGCTCCGGGCTGAGCGCTAATGAGGTGTCTGTGCTGCCGCTGGCTCTGCTCGGCTCCCACAGCGCCCGGAGCCCGCTGGGAGCCCGGGCCTGGTGCTCCAGGAGCTCCCAGGAGCTCTCCGGGAGCCTGGAGCAGTGCTGGTTAATGCCACCCCAGGAGAGGCGGCCGTGCTGTCTGTCTGCCAGCACCGCACCAGGGAGGATCCATCCCATGGGATGTGGGGAGCAAAAGGCCCCCCAGCACCGGCATCGGGCTGCCGGTGCCAGCTGGAAAAAGGAGCAGCTCCGTGAAATCAGCAGGAGAGAATTAAGCAGGGATCCCCTAGACGTGGGCGGGCTGGATGTGGAAGTGCCTCCTTCCTAGAAATGCTGGAGCCATGGTGTTGCAGCATTCCCAGAGCGAAGCGCGGGCATCCCTGTGAGCCCAAAGGGCCGTTCTCAGGTGGGAGGGGGCAGGTGGCTGACCCCGCTGTGTCCCTCCAAACGGAGAAGGGAAAGAGGGAGTGTTTCAGCTCGCGTGAAGCAAAACAGCTCACGTCAACCTGAGGCATCTTCCAGGGCTGTGAGCACGGCAGGAGCACGGGAGGGTGGCAGCGCCCCTTGGATCCCAGCACTGCCTTTGGATCCTAGAGCTCCCGTCGGATCCCGGCTGCCTCGTTTCTCCCCTCTGCCGCCACGTCACCTGTTTCTGTTTTCAGCGCCCGGGAACCCCTGATTCACCCCATCCCACGAGGATGCTTCCCGGGGCTGGGAGAGTGTGGGAGGGCTGGGGACCGGGGCAGGGGAGTAGGGTGCCACCCCTCTTCCTGCTCCATCCCTGCCGGGTGCCTGGGCCATGCGGGTGCGGTCCCCCGGCCTGGGCAGGGGGTCCCTGGGGCGGGGGCACCTCCTCCCGCCGCTGTCTCCCTGGCTCGGCGGCTCCGCATCCCGCTCTCCTGTTGCTCAGAGATGTGGAGGCAGTTGCTAAGAGACACCGACACGTCAGTATCTGGCCCTAAGGAAAAAAAGAGGAAAAAAAAAAAAGAGACAGAGAAAGAGAGAGACAAGGGAGGACGAGGAGGAGGAGGGGAGGAAGGAGGTGGGGAAAGACCTGCTCCCATCGCCAGGCTCGCAGCAGCCTTGGCCGCCGCTGCCGGAGCCCAGCTCCCGACTTGGTGGCCTCCGGGGTGAGGGAGGCCACCGGGGACCCCCCGTCACCGTCTGGAGCCCCCTACATCGCCACTCAGGACCCCCACATCACCGCAGGGAGCCAGGCCCTGCTCCCTCCCTGGCCAGTGAGTACCCCGAGGCACCCCG
>VWZW01000253.1:0-15936 GCA_013397115.1 Edolisoma coerulescens | reverse complement strand
GTCTATTAAGTGTGATAATTGCAACAGTGTCATGTATGTTCCTAAATCATAGGGTTATTACCACTTTCTGAGGGGGAAGATTGCTCCATCCTCTTCCTGGTCCTTTTCCCTCTGACCAAGGACCAGGTTTCCAGTAGAGCAGTGGAGCTGGCCCAGTTCTGAAAGCAAACACTTCCTCAGAGTGTAGGGAAAAGGAAGGAAAGAGGACTGGACTGCAGAACCAAATAAGTTTGGGTTACAGATAAATAAGAGAAAATTGGATTGCAGGTTAGAAGTAAATAAGAATGTCAAGAAGCCTGTCTGTTGGTCATGGATCATAGTGGGTTCCATGTAGGATGATAAGTCCACCAGGCATGTCTGGGAAAAAAATTAGGAGTCTTCCCAAGAGTGACAGACCTCAGGATTGGAGAACAATATATAAATAGGAGACAAGTGATAAAAAAGCAGAGGTGAGGATAAGGGAATACAAATGAAGTGACTGGAGAGAGGGGAAAAACACAATCCTGTGTTGTTTACACACTCAAGCCAACAGAGAAAATAAACAGTTCTTGTACCCCTATGAACTTTTAAAACCTGTCCAGAGGTGATGCTGCTCCTTTCTCCTCCTGCCAGATACCATTCCATGGTACGTATCCCACAGTAGTTCGTCTTTGTTCCAGTCTCTCTTTCACATGAGGATTCAGCCCCAGACACTCCACCCCTCAATTCAGTCCACTTCAGGAGTTTCCACCTACATCTGGAATTTAGCATTGCTTGTCCAATCAGGAGTTTAATTTATCCTGCCTCACTTCAAAATGAGCTCAGAATAAAATATTGATCGTTCTGTAAACTTGATCCCATCATCCTCCATTGGGTTTGGAAGTTTCCATAGAGATGACATTTTCTGCTATGGCTTGTACCATTTTCCAGTTTCAGCTGGGCTGCAGAGCAGCAAAAGCAGCATCAGAAAGGAAGCACCTTCTGCAAATTCCCAGAAAAAAATTAGGTTTAATTTCTTTAATATTTGATTTGGTTACAAATCATTCCCAAATGCCTTCATGATCACAGAACTCCATCTGGATGCGTCAGATAAATAAAATATGATAAAGGATCTGTTCCCACAGCTGCTGGGAAACAAAGAACCCAAGTGTAAAGATCTTTTCCTCAGCCAGAGAGGGCAGAGAGGATTCATTTACAGTCATACAGACAATCACCGAGAATTCCCTTCTAAAATCGAGGCCCACTGAAAAATGCAGAGGCTCCTGCACATGTGACGTTTTCAACACCAAGTTTAGCATGAAGAACTATGAANAATGGAAGGTGTCCCTGCCCATGGCAGTGGGGGGCACTGGATGGACTTTGAGCCCCCTTCCAACCAAACTTCTTCATCCTTGGTCCTGGACAGCCCTGCAAAGGGCAACCACAAACCCCCCTCACTGGGATGAAACAGGATATTTCTGCTCTATGTTAATGCTACACCATTAGCAAAACATTTGCTTCTTTTTCAGGTCATAGGATCACAGGATCCCAGAATGGTTTGGGTTGGAGGCACCTTAAAGCCCATCCAGTGCCACCCCCTGCCATGGACAGGAACACCTTCCACTAGCCCAGGTGGCTCCAAGCCCCAATGTCCAACCTGGCCTTGGACACTTCCAGGGATCCAGGGGCAGCCACAGCTTCTCTGGGCACCCTGTGCCAGGGCCTCCCCACCCTCACAGGGAGGAATTTCTTCTGTATCTACAGCATCATAGAATGGTTTGGGTTGTAAGGGACCTGAAAGATCATGTCATTCCAGTCCCTCCTTCCACATTATTCCAATGTGTTGATTGATACCCATTGAGAGGAATCAACGATACCTCTTTAGGTGGGAAAGGGGGAAAAGGAAGGTGGAATGTTAGAATATTATAAGATAAAAATAAAAAAGCCACACATAAAACCACCCCAAACCAAACCAACAAAGAAACAGATAAAAAAAGAGAAAAATTTATTTCTCTTGATACAGGAATGGAGAGCAGCAAGCAAATTATTAAGGAGCAGATGGGAAGAAGGCATAAAAATCTAACTTGTAATGCAAAACAAATTGTTGGTGCTATTTTGGGAAGTAGGACTGTGTTAGGATTGATACTGCAGAGGCTGCCTGGGATCTGGCCCACAAGGAGGAGTGAACATCTGTGTTCTGTGGGTGGGCTGGAGTCCATGGATTTTTACAGATCTCCTGCTATGCTGTGAGAAGGAAGATATTGTCATGCTGGGTGGCATTTGAGATCCACTGGAATAAGATAAGGATAAATTGGTATTTGTTAGCTAGGAGACCAAGCAAATAAACATAAACTCTGAGTGCCACATGCTGTATTTGACCTGAGGGCCTGGAGTGTTGACTCCTAGGGCTCCCCCCCCATCCCAAAATCTACAGCCAAAATCTGCAAGATGGTTAATAATTTTTTTTTTTTCAACAACAACAATGGACTGAAATGTTCTGCTTTAGTCAGGAAAGGCTTTTCCAAAAAAAGCTGGGACTCTAGAGGGTTAGAGCTGTCTGCATTTTGATTCATCACTGTTGATCCAATATAAATCCAAGCTCGACCAGTCTCCTTTTGGTTGTCTTTAAGGTGACAGGAAGAGTTAATTGTCTATGTTTGAAATTTCTTATTCTTCAGTGCAACACTGGGACTAAAGATAGCACCAATAGAATATATCCATCCCTTTTTATCCAGCTTTTTGCTCAGGAATCTTGGATGGTAAAAAATATTCATCAACAAGAATGAACCCTGACAATAAAATACAGAAATTAGTCTGAGCATGCTGTGAGAGGTAAGTTACCTTTTCAAGAGCAGGGGGAAAAAAGGAAAAATGAAAGATACTTCTGCTGTAATCAGTAAAACCATGAATCATTCCTGATTTCCAGTAATTTGAATGTTTCCACAATAATCTCTGCCATCTGAAATAACTGTTAGGGAAGGAGACTGCTCATGGGACAAAAATATTGGTGAAAAATTACAGTTCTTGCTTCAAATTCCAGTAAATACTTGGATGAAATTCCTGAAGAAATTTAACCAGGCCCAAATTTTACAGATGCAGAAATTATAGTAATGATGGCTCCGTTTTAGTTCAATGTGAACATCCCATGGAAATTCTTTGGAAAAGGGAATCTCAGGGATTTTGTAGCTGCCAGGACATGTCTGTTCAGAAAATGAAGCCTCAGACTTGCTCAGAGTTCTCTGGTGTTTCCTTTGGTAAAAACTGGTTTAAACATGAGATCTTAAGAATCTCACCCAGTAACAGGAAATCATGGGAAACATTTCCCAGGTCCACCATGGAGGTGGGAATTGCTGTGCCTTCAGCTGGCTTTGGCTCAAGGTTTTAGTCCCTGAGTTTGACTTTCACGAGTTCACATTAAGCAAACTTGAATGGGACCACTGGGTCATAAAATCCTTTTGGGCTGGTAGTCAGCTCCACAGAGGTAAATGATGGAATAACAAGGACTTTGACAAGGTCTTTGCATTTCCACAGAAGAACTATCCAGTATTATTTTATTCTTCTGGTAAGGTAAATAGAAATTTTCTGCATTATTTTTAATTGAATGGATTCGTGCCAAAAACCTGACTGTCAGAAATCCCTTTTCCTAATGAAAAGAAGTAAGCCCCAAATACTGCTGGCAGCATCAGCTAAGAAAAGAAAACCAATTAAGCTCAGATTAAGATAATTTTCCATTCCAGGAAAATCTGAGAATTCAAAAGTTGGTTTGTTGGGGTTTTTTGACTCATAGAAAGACTCCATAATTAAAAAATATATAAGCAATTACCCAACAGTGGGGAAAAGGCAAGTTCTGATAGATCAAATATTCTCTCAATAGTTTTGAAATATAAGGTATTTATATAGATTTTAATTGATTGATTTTACTGCAGTAATATATTATTATTTATTATTTGATTATGATAGTCTAGTAATATCCAGGTTAATATTTAGAACATTTTAAAGGCCTAACTTCTTTTGCAATTTTCAGTCTGCACAACTTACAGCGTCAGATTTTTTACTTTCTCTCACCTTAGAGAAGCATCAGTGTCTCCAAGTAGGATTTTTGAAATATTTCTAATGAAATGTAGGACTTACAACCATGTCTGTTTGTGTGAAGCCATGGGAAAACCCTTGGCTGATATAAATCTTACTGATTTTTAGTTTCTTGTTTCTCACGTAACTTTGGGAATTTTTTTAATTACCAGTAACTTTCGGATTTTTTTTGTTTTAATGCTAAGTACATTGTTCCCTTTAATCCTGGTCACTAATAACCTATAATCTTACTCATGGAATAAAATAGGCAGACAACTGAAACTTGGGAAAATTCAACCACATGACATGAAATGAATTTTTCTTTCTTTTTCTCTTTTTTTTCTTTTCTTATGCCTATCCCAGGCTTGGTATAGAACTGTGTAGGTTTTGTATTTATGTCTATAAAATATACATTACATAATGGTGGAAACTGCAGCATCAGAAAAACTCAGAAACTTTTGGTTTAGTGTAATCAACTGGGGTTTGTCCAGAGCAGTTCAGGATCTGCCTTAGCTGCAGCGGTGGAAAAACATTATCAAATTCTCATCTATCTGAAGAGTTTAATTCCACATCTTTTGATTATTGATTATGCTTTCCATTTGTATCATTCTACGAGATTAAATGCAGCACAATGTCTCAACCTTGACCTTCACTGGAATTAGGCAGTTGCAATAAACAGGTGATAAAGCAGTTTAATCATTAGTGGATGTGGGGTTTCCTACCTAAATTTTCCCATTCCTGTGCTAAATGCAAAGACTATGGATGTTTCTGAGATATCTAACTTCTGTTAATTACCCTAAGTTTGTTCATTGACAACTGAGGCAAACAAAATGAAGCCTTCCAAAACTCCTGGGCTTATCAGAATGTTAAAATAGCTTTTAAATTAAGATAGCAGATGAGAATTTATCTTCTGATCTTTGAAACCACTCATCATTTAGGAAGAAAAGAAAGCTCTAAGTGAGGGAAAACTGTTTATTTCTTCATCAAGGAGTTTAGATCCTCCAAAGGGCACTGCTCACATCAAGTAGAGCTTTTTAATTAAGCTCACTAAACAAATGCTAAATCTTTCTGTGCAAGTATTTATATTCAGCGAGCAGCACTCCTGCCTTTGTTAAACATTGATTAATGTCACAGGCATCTCACATGCAATATTTTAGGAAGATCATTAAGTCTGATTATTAAGTCTGGGAGCAGCACACGGAGCAGAAGGGGCTGGTGCAGTTTCCAGGCTTCTTCTACAGGGACTTCTCTGGGAAGTGGTGATTGTGGGGGGATGAACGAGGAGATCAGCGGGGCCTTTGCAGAACCACAACAGGGCCAAGAACCTGAATGGGTGTTCCTAGAGAGGAGCAAAGAAAGGGGACAGTGGAGAAATGGGAACTCCTGAGGTGTGGGAGGCTGGAGATTCCCTACTTTTGGTTCCATCTGTAAATCTCCTTCCCTACCCCGGGTTTTGCAGAGGGTGTTGCCAGTGGAGGGACCACAGAGCTCCGGGGCTGGGGGTCCAGGCTCTGGTGACAGCGCCTTGATCCTGCCGGGGGAGGGCCAGGTTGGTCCTGGTGGTTTCTGCTCCCTCCCCATATTTTTTGAGGAAATGCCACCCCTGATAGATGAGTGGGATTACACCTTTTGTTTCACCTCTCTCTCCTTGACAGCCATTGCACAAGGATCTTGCTCTGGATGTACAATTGTATTACTGATCTTTAAAGTCCTGCCAGCACACTCCCGACAGGTGTTAAGGAAAAGACAGCACATTTTCCTGGGATTTTTCTTCCCCCCCAGATATAATATGTGAAAAGCTTCACCAGTTTTTCACAGCTGTATTAGTATTTTTCCTGTTAATGTTAACCCACATTGCTGGATTCTTTAATTGCCTTTTCTTAATCACATCTCTTTGGCTGAGATTAACATTTGGCAGCAAAGTGACTTGGCAATAATTCTTTAGGAATTATTTGCCCACACTCCCATAACATTCAAAAAGATCTGTTTGTTCATGTTTGCCTGGCAAAGTATTGAGTTCAGACATGGGAATTCTCTTATGTGAAAAGTAGTGCACACTAGAATATAAGCTTTCATAGGCTGTACTAAAAATAATATAAATAAAATAAAATAATGAAATAAATGTCTTCATTTAGATTAAAGTCTTGCATGCTATTTTCTCTCTCCCTGGTGTTCTATTAATGGAATTTGTTCTTGCATGCTCTAGACATAAAAAATCTTTTGTGCATTCCAGATATGTCAAAACAAAATTAAATACAATCAAAACCTGTCAATCCTCATTGTTTACTATCTTCTATTCCTTTTTTTTCACAAATAATTTTTAGGTCATCAATATGCAGATGTGAATTTTAAAAGCAACAATCCTAAATTAGGAAAAGCTTACTTTTTGGGGAGTTTTGTTGGATTTTTTTTAAGGTTTTTAAGGTTTGTTTGATTAGAAATGTCAAGACTTATTTTGGGGGAAAAAAACCAAACACAAACCTTTATGGAATAATAAACAATCATTTGATTCCAGTAGTTTTTCATGAAGATTTCATTTTAATTCAGCCCCCAAATGCCATCCAAAATAGGAAGATATAAAATAATGGAATATGTTAGGGTTTGGGGTTTTTTTTAACATGTTCTTTCTGGAAAACAACAACAAAAAATTAATCACACCTCCTATCTTATCTTTGCCTTCCTTGAAAACAGGCAGGTCTTTACCCCAAACAAGGAAAGGAGACTGTGGTGTCACATCAGATGTGATGTCGATATTGTCCAAGAGTTTGGAGTAAAGAGCTGTCAAAATGTGGTGTGGCCAGTGCAGTTCTTCAGGGGCTGGCACTGCTCTAAAATCGAGTTACCCACGAGTTAGGGGCTGCCTTGGTTGTGTGCAGGGGAAGTATTCCCAAAAGAACAGCACTTGGAAAAGGATGAAGCTGTAATATTTCAAATTGCTGCTCTTGTGGAGCAATGCAGCCTCGTGCTGTTATTGTCATCCCAAGCCACCTTTTCTCTCAAAGAATTCCAGAGAAAATAGGAAGGAAGGAAGGAAGGAAGGAAGGAAGGAAGGAAGGAAGGAAGGAAGGAAGGAAGGAAGGAAGGAAGAAAGAAAGAAAGAAAGAAAGAAAGAAAGAAAGAAAGAAAGAAAGAAAGAAAGAAAGAAAGAAAGAAAGAAAGAAAGAAAGAAAGAAAGAAAGAAAGAAAGGATTTGAAACTCAGCAAACAATAGGTTTTAAAAAAATCAATAAATAGGCAAACACATCCTGACAATAATTGGATGGCTTGATAATCAACTTCTAGCTGAATTTTTAAAATTCATATTCTTTGTGGAGAAGGAATGAATCTGGTATAAGATTCTCTTTTCTTTATGGATTAAGCCCACCTTTTCACAAAACAATTTGCCTTTTCTCTTTTTTTGTCCCCCACAGAGATTATATCACACATAGTCTCACCAGGAGGATTACACAGGACAGGCATTTTCCTTCACGGAAGTTGCAGTTCCAGTCAGACCATTTTTCCCAAAAGGTTTGTGCATATTTTGGTCATTAAACATTTCCTTTTTTAAAGAAAAAAACCCCAACAACAAGAACAAAACCCAAACCAAACCAAATGAATGAATGAATAAACACAGCCAAAAAACCACACAAAACCACCCAAAACACAAAACCCTCCACCCTCCAACAAGCAGACAAGCCCCTGAAGAACTGCACTGGCCACACCACATTTTGACAGTTCTTTAGGTCATCAATATGCAGATGTGAATTTTAAAAGCAACAATCCTAAATTAGGAAAAGCTTAATTGTTTTTGAGTTTTGTTGGATTTTTTTAACATTTTAAGGTTTGTTTGATTATAAATGTCAGGATATCTTTTGGGGAAAAAGGCCCAAACACAAGCCTTTATGGAATAATACACAATCATTTGATTCCAGTAGTTTTTCATGAAGATTTCATTTTAATTCAGCCTCTAACAAGCAGACAAACCTCCCATAAAAAATTATCAATGATATTGTCTCAGTTTAAGACCTAGAACTGACAGCGAGAAGGCAACAAAAGTAACTAAGGAATCTAAATGCCAGATCTGTCACCTGTGTGATTGAAATATCACATCTCTGTGAATAGATGCAGCTGCATTATAGGTAAAAAATTAAATAAAATGCAGGGACAGAAATACTTCTCATGCTAAAAGTTTAATACAGTCTTTTAAAATGTGAGTAGGAAATGTTATATAAGCTGGACAAAGTGTGTTAGTTATGGAATCAGACAAGCTCTCCACTTGCCACTTTTGCATTTTGGAGCCTAATCCCCCAAAACAGAAGCAGGAAAATGGTGAGGCACTACCAGGCTGTTGGATATTGAGTTGCAGTAGAGAATGTCTGACACGCTTGGAGGTGAGACACTGAACCAGTGTCAGGAGAGAGAGATGAAGTCTGGTTTACCTGCCCTGTGATCACTCACAGAATCATGGAATGGTTTGGTTTGAAGTGACATCTAAGCTCTTCCCAATCCATGCCCTGCCATGGGCAGGGACACCTTCCACTAGCCCAGGGTGCTCCAAGCCCTGTCCAAGCTGGCCTTAGACACTTCGAGGGGTCCAGGGGCAGCCACAGCTTCTCTGGGCACCCTGTGCCAGGGCCTCAGCACCCTCACAGGGAACAATTCCTTCCTAATATCCCATCTAACCCCACCCTCTGGCATTGGGAAGCCATTCCCTGTGTCCTGTCACTCCATCCCTTAGAAATTGTCTCTCTCCATGTTTTCTGTCGGCTCTTTCAGGCACTGCAAGGCGACAATGAGGTCACCCCAAAGCTCCTCTTTTCCAGGCTGAACAATCCCAGGTCTCCCAGCCTTTCCTCCCAGCAGAGCTGCTCCATCCCTCTGATCATCCTGGTGCCTCCTCTGGACTCATTCCAATAGATGTCACCATATTTCAATTAGGAAAGAACCTGCTTATTCAACATAATCTGAATTTATTTCACTGGTTTACTTTTACCCCTGGAGTTTTTTTCCACAGTTATCACCTCAAACCAATTCAGTGGTTTGTTGGAGCATACGCTTCATCCTTAATCTTGTTTTCCTCCGAGGTAAACAAATTCAAATGAAGTGTTGTGTGCAGATAAACTTTGAGATCCTTGCTATCCAGGAGGGATCTCAGGTCTTGAGTATGTTTCCCTTCAAACTAAAAGTGCCAATTGTATCTGATTAGTGGTGGCAGATGGTCAAGATAAAGTTTACCGTAAACACATTGACTCCGATTCTGCTTCCCAGCAGTGCCTCCACGAGCCTGCTTGAAGAGATTTTCACACTGATTAAAACTTTCAGCTTCTACACACACCTATTTAATCCTCTTAACTTTCACACATGGTTTTAGTTTCTCTTCTCCATAACTATCAGACTCACCACTGTTTAAACAAGGGCTTGTATTTTTGTCGTGGTGCAAACAGCTGCAAGAACAGCTCATTTAAAGTTTGTGAGGCAGGATGGGTTACTGCAGGTGCAGAACAATTTCTATTCAAGGGTTTCTATTCACCAGTGTTCACACAGCTCACACACCAGCAAAGGCTCTGCTCCTCCAGCCCAGTTAGGACCAGTGTCATGGACCCAGGGCATTCACATCCAGCTGCTGTATTTTAAATAACAGGACAAGAAGAAATGGCCTCGAGGTGCACCAGAGGAGGTTTAGATTGGATATCAGGAAAAATATCTGTATGGAAAGGGTTGTAAAGCACTGGAACAGCCTGCCTAGGGCAGTAGTGGAGTCACCATCCCTGGAAGTGTTCAAAAACACGTGGATATGGCGCTTGAGGACATGGATTAGTGGTGAACATGGTGCTGGATCTGGGCTGATGATTTGACTCAGTAATCTTAGAGGTCTTTTCCACCCTTAGGGATTCTGTAATTCTATTGTCCAACATTTACTGGTGTCTTGGCCCCTGAATGTGATGATCCCACTGTAGGCCCAGACACTAAAAAGATCTCAGAAAACCACGTACGGATATTCCCCAAGAGAATGGGAATGGGAATGGAGCGCTGTTTGCACTATTTCACCAGTTTTCTACTTGGATCGCTATCACTGTCCAGTGTCCTTCCCAAAACGTGTTACAAGGGCTTAAAATTGTTAACAGGTCTGTGTATCTGCTTCTCCCCAGCACATCCTTAAACCTTGAAAGAAACACCACCCCCTGCCATGGGCAAGGACACCTTCCACTATTCCAGGTTGCTCCAAGCCCCATCCACCCTGTGTGTGAAAACTTCCAGGGGTGGGGCAGCCACAACTTCTCTGGACATCAGAGTCCAACACCCTCTGAAGGGTTCATTAGACATTTCCCATGTGGAGGTTTAGTGTTTCATGCCAAATTTCCTTGTTTGGAGCTACGGGAAAACAAACCGCACTTGAGAGGTTCCTGGGCCCCTCCATTGAGCTCAGGAGTAGCTCCCACCCCTGCTGTGGAGCAGCCAGAGGGATCAGTCAGGGCAGAGCTGGTGCTCCAAGGAACCCCACCATGGTTCCTCTACAGAGCCACTCAAGGAGCTGCAGTGCCAAAAGACACTTCCAACCTTTAATATGTTAATGCTTAAGTATTCATCATTTGAAGAATTTGGTAAAGATGAGGGTCACCTATGGAACACCACAGGTTCTGGGGTCATAAACAGAGCAGTTTTCTCTTTCTTAACAGGCTGGTAAAAAGAACTTAATATCCATAAAATTTAAGTAGCACAAAACCAGACAAAGGAGAGAAGGCAACCCAAAGCACTGTAAGAAATGTAGCTGTAATTTCAGTTCTGGCTCAGACAGCTTGGAGACGTCACTAAATCCACAGGTTCCTGACTGCCTGTGGGAAAATGTAAAGCAGGGAATTTTAGAAGGAAAAATCCGAGAAATGAGTTAGGGTAAATGTTTTCTGTATGGTATAAAATGTTAAGAGAAGCTTAATATGTTTCTAAAATGAAAACTTGTAAATTATGGAACTGTTTTCAACAATTTGCTATCTTCATAAACTTGCCACTGACAGCAATTTAGTAATTATTGTTGCATATACGTGAGGTATGGGAAGAGTTTACAATGCATTGCATTAAAATTGAAGATTTTCCTACATAACAGACTGAAGTGTGATAAAAAACCCCAGCATTTTGACCAAAATTTCTCACTAGTACAGCATAAACCCCATCAAACGTGCAAACACTAATCTTGTTGTTGAACTTCAGGGTGATTAAATCACCAAAGGTGGAGAGAGGGATAATTCCCTGGTTGGAGGAGATTAAAACAGGAAGACGAGAGGACTGCAGGTGAACAAGATTATTCAAATGAAAGCAGCAGGAAGGAAGAAGCAACACCGTGGAAGAAATACCTCTGGTTTTCAGTGGGAAGGGGTGACATGAGCTCCTAGTCTGGGTTAAAAATCAATGATAGTTTTCATTTTACAGTCATGGAATTTGAGATATATTAGTGTAATCCTTCCCATTTTCCCTGCCTCTTCTCCATAAATGAGGCTCGTACATGCCCAGATTATTCACCCTTTTATTTAAATACATTTTTCTTCCATTTCATTCTGGTTTCTGTAGCTCTCATATATAGTTGGGAATATGTCCTAGATATCAGAGGTTCACATATTTGCGCAAAATAGATCCAAATTTTGGTGTCCAATGGGCTTCTGCCAGATTTAACTCCACAAAAAACTAATATAGAAGACTGCAGTAGAACCACAAATGAAAGCTGATGAATTTTGTTTTGGCAGTCTAAATATTAATTGGGCTAAAATTAAGTTTTAAGGTCTACAAATAAAAATTGTACCATTTGGCTTGTACCAAAATTGTGAGTTGTAAGAAGATTTTGATTGTAATTACAGGCACACACATGGAAAACCCTGGGCATATAATAAGGAAATAAACCAATTTATTGCTCCAGTCAAAGCCGTTCTAAGGGATTCTTGAAGAGTTTGCAATGCCCAATCATTGACAGTTTGATAGATAATAAATCTTATATCAGAAATACTTCACCCAGGAAGACACGTCTGGGTCCTTCTGGCTACCTGAGCTCCTCTAACCAAATATCTTCACTCTGCAAGTTCT
Organism: Edolisoma coerulescens; assembly: GCA_013397115.1. Taxonomy (NCBI): domain Eukaryota; kingdom Metazoa; phylum Chordata; class Aves; order Passeriformes; family Campephagidae; genus Edolisoma; species Edolisoma coerulescens. Next base: position 3,861 of record VWZW01000253.1, on the reverse strand, counting down.
GAGAAAAAAAAACCCTCTTTTTTTTCCCTCCTGGTTGTTTAAACAAGGGCTCCACATGGTGAGGGATTTACATTTTATCCTTAATCAAAGCTACAAGAAGCAGTCAACTTCACCTAATGATAGGGAGGGAATGGGGATTTGAACAGGATTTAAAGTAGTGAAAAGCATGAAGAGATTAATGGTTAGAAAAAAACAAAGTAGGAATGATTCCTGGAAGATGTGGGTTTAATGAATTATTGGAAAGAGGAGGGAGAGGGCACTTGGCAAAAAGACACGGAGCTGAATGTTCATTGTGCATTAACATTAGCAGAATAATAGCACAGAAGGGCTATGAATGAGGGTAATGAAGAAATACATAATCCCAGAGAGGAGTTTAGACTTGAAATGTTCTTATCTGGAATGGATATGTGGGAAGTCTATTAAGTAAGAAGGGTAGAAATGTAGTGGCTCCAAAGTCCTCCCCACTTTCATTAGCTCAGGAGCACAAAGTGGATTCCCATTTTAGGGACCAGAAGTCACAGCAAGTGTGTGATGTACATTCCTTAGATTGTTTTATGTGGTTTAGTCATTGTTTCTTCTTGGACTCTAAGAATATTTTTCAGGTGAGAATTTGTTCCCACAAATGTAACTTAACTCTGTCTCTTCAGGGACAGGAGGAGAAGCAATGAACATTTAATGACATTCAAATCTAATGAAATTTTGAAATTCTTTAATTTGCAATATTTTCATTATTTTCTAGATCATGTAGGTGAGAGGTGCCAGAAAAGGAAGATGTTAAAGTATCACACATGCCATACATGATCTCCAAATGGCACATGGCTGGGTTCATGCAGGTGGACAAGGAATTTTTATTCCATTAGCCAACAAATATGGGGATTTGAGTGCTTTTCTTATTCTCTACCCCCAAAGCCCCTGCACTCCTTTTTTTTATGTAATCTCATGCATTCTGTATTATTCAGTAAGGAGAGGAAGAACAGGTAGATGAGAACTATTTTGACTTCAGTAAATTTATTTTTCCTGTCAAAAACCCATTAGAAGTAGATGGCAAACATATACATCTTACATGTCTTTTACAATCTTTTGGGATTCCTTGTGTCCTTATTTTTCTGTAAAACTTCATCCTATCCTAGTGTTTTCAATTTTATATTTATGCCCTTGACTGTACTTAACGAAATGTCATAAATTGCTGTGTAACAGTGAGTTTATTGCAGCTAAACTAAATGCTATAGATTCACTAAATCAGGCTTTTATATGTAGATGTGTTGTAATTTTCCAACCGTGTGTGTGTTTCTAAATTGCAGGTTCAGCATTATGCACAAGGTAATAGTTTTTATTTCATTCTCCTGTGCAAATGAGTGTTGTCAGTCAATCCAGGCTCAGATCCATGTTACTGTTTTGCATTTATCAGTCACGTAGTTGTTAAATGGTGCCACAACAGAGTTAAATTACCTCAATCTAGCACTAACAATGGCTTTCCATCAGCATTCCATTTCCAGTTCCATTATTCCATTAATATTTAGATTTCTTTGGCAATGAAATGTGCTTCCTGTGCTTATCACGCTAAAGTCATACAGAAGATTTCACACTTTTTCTAAAGAGAAAAGAGTATATTTTATTGCCCCTGCTGTTATGAAGAGTTTGATGTTGCTACTAATAATTCACTGCAAAAGGAAAGGCATTTGATAACTGTAAACAGATGATGACAGAGAACAAGTAGATATTTTTCTGACACCTGATGTAGAAATACCTCCATGATCTCTGTGCAGTCAGGCTCTGTGTGAACTCCATAAAATGCCCACTAATCAAATACAGATGGGTTAATTTCAAAATTAACCTCCTCAGGGAGGTTATATCAGAAAGTCATCTCATTGTAGAACAAAATCTATTAATGATGAGAGATGTATTTTGGATTTAGGGCTGTTGTTTGGGTTTAGGATTTTTTTTTTCCCAAGTTCCCATATAATTTTCCCAGCAGTTACCAAAATGGGCCAATAAACCAAATTAATTTCTTGCTGTGCCATCTGATAAGACCAACCCTTGCCAGGACAGAAGATACTGTGTTGGGTTTTCAGCTGCGGCTGAAAAGGCACAGCCCAGTATAAGAGATCCCAGCTCAGCGCTTCTGAACTGGATCTTGCTGATCTAAAACTCTCAGAAGGACAGAGGCCTTTGCCACTTGCAGCATGATAGGCTGAGACTGACACTCCTTCAGCTTAAGGTCGATGCCACAAGATAAAAAGGTGTTAAAAACAGCATATCTTTAAAATCAATTTTAATCATTAGATCTTTTCCCCACCCCTCAGTCATGCAGAGCACACCGAGGGGGAGCTGTCAGTGTGAGATATTCAGACTAAGCAACAAATATGTGAGGAGAGAAAAAAAAAATTGATATTTGTCTCAAATGGGAAATTGCTCATTTTTTAAACAAATTATACTGTGTCCTGTAATGAAGTGAGTTTTTGAAATCTAGGCATTCAAATTTCTAGGTTCAATTTCAGAACAAAACCCAGTCAGTGGCAATAAAGGACATTTAGCTGTGTTGTGGGACATCCAGTTTTGAACCCTGATTTTGCCCTAGCGCCACATTAGTGTTCTCAGCTGAGCTGCCTTCAGTCTTTGTTCCAAAGTGTGTAAATAATTAATTACAGGCAGAAGAAATAACAGAGAGAGTTGGATCTTGTATCTTAGTGTGAAGGTGGAAGTGTCAGACTCCTAGAAATACAGAAAGTGGTTCTCATATCTTCTGGCAAAGACTTTTATCTAATGAATAGGAACTTTCTGACAACTTGTACCTTTTTAGAAGGACAAAGAAGCATTTCCTGTGCACATTTATGGCCAAGTGATGTTTTTAATCTTGACCATAACAAGTAGATTTGCTTGGGGAAAATTTATTTCCTGATACTTTGACTTATTATTCTGTCTGTCATTAAACATGATTTTTAGCAGTTTTTAGCTCAAGGTATATGTTCAAATAGTTCTGGAATCATCCATTTAATCAAAAGTTTGGAAAGGACAGTTGGTGGCTCTCATGAATGAATTATAGACATCAAGCTCTTACCCTGAACTAATGCATCCCCACTCTTCTCCACTGCTTCCCAAAGCTGGGCATAACTACAGACAATGAACCTGATTTGAGAAAGGCAGCGGAAACAGGAACAGCAGCAGCAAATTTATTTCTGGCATTAATTTGTTATTTATCACAGTATCCACTGGAAGCTAATTTTATTTTGCTTTATAGCATTTTTTAATAGTTGTGAAGTGTTTTTCTTGCTCAGAAAGACAGCGAGATTTTATTTTCTATTGTTAGAAAATACCACTCTCCTGCATCATTACATTATAATGGAAAAGTAATTTGCTTCCTCAGTAAGTGGAGCACTGCCTTCATTGATGGGAAGAGAAAAAAAAGTGAATTAAGGCTCAAAAGAAGTATCAATGCATTGCACGTTGCAAGGGGAAGATAATATTTGTTCCCTGACATTGTGCAGGGTGTAGGGAAAGCTAATTGCGGTGTGATTTCTCTGATAAGACAGCATGCTGAAAACTCCTGGAAAGAAGACTAATTTTGGGGCATTAAAATTCTGATGTTACTAATAAAAATGTCATTTTGAGGTTTAATGGGAAGATTTTGCAATTTCCTTGTAGCACTGTGCTGTACAGCTGTTGGATCCTTTGGTATCAATGATGGCATTACACTAACACTATGTAATTCACAACGTGACAGTGCCTGACACCACATGATAACCAATAATGATGGAACTTTATGGATTACTTCTCCCTGTTCTGCCTCAAATATTGCCAGTTTTGACACCAGATGAGGCAATGTCTGCTGATATTTTCCTTGTGTGCTGTGTGAATTTTTCA
>VWZW01000252.1:211145-241600 GCA_013397115.1 Edolisoma coerulescens | reverse complement strand
ATCCCCGCCCTTACCATTCCCAGCATAAAAGCTCCCAGAAACCCATGTGATTTGGCTTTCTGTTCCTGAATCTTCACTTTAGTAAACCCTCGTGGAACTTGCACGAGAAGCCCCCTCTCTCGTTCTTTGTCTCCACTTGCACACGCTGGATTATCTGCCCTTAGGCTGCTCCATCGGGTGAGGAGCTCGCCTTCAGACTCCTTTTGTGTGTGTGCCACCTTTACCAAAGACGTAGCAGCAAGACCTCCGAGCTAGCCGTGTTTAGGTACCTGGACTTGCGTGCTATAAGCCTTCTCATCTCAAGTCTGATCAACCCCAACTCTCAGCGTGCCTTTTTAGGACAGTTGCTCCATCACCGTGATCACCTTTGTGGCCTCTTCTGGATCTTCTCTAACAGGTCTTTCCTGTGTTGAGGACCCCAGAGCTGGATGAAGCACTCCAGCTGGGATCTCACAAGGGCAGAGTTAAGAGAGAAATCTTCCTTCTNGTCGACTGCACCACTCACCTACATGTCCTCTGCAAACCTGCTGAGGGTGCACTTATCCCACTGTCTGTGGCGCTGATAGAGATATTGAAAGGCCCCAGTCCCAAGACAGAGCCCTGAGGGACACCACCCATCACCAGCCCCCACCTGCACATAGAGCCATTGACCACAGCTCTCTGGCTCTGTCCATCCAGACAGAACACTCCACCCTTATCCACAGAACAGTCCATCCTTCAAATCCGTGTCTCTCCAATTTGGTAATAATGTGGGACCCTGTTGAAAACCTGTAGCAGTTTAGGGAGACGACATCAGGCGACCTTCCCTTGTCTGTCGTTGTAGTCACTCCATCTATAGAAGGCCACCAGACTGGTCAGGCACTATTTGCCTCGGTGAAACCGTGCTGGTTGCCTCAGATAACCCCGTAGTCTTGCATATGTCTTGACATTGTTTCTATAAGGATCTGCTCCATAATCTTCCCAGGCACAGAGGTGAATGTGACAGGTGTGTAGTCGCCCAGGTCTTCCTTTCTCCCCATTTTTTGAAAAACAGGAGCCATGTTTCTTTTCCCAGTCACTGGCATCCTCACCTGAGCTCCATGAATCTTCAGATACCATAGAGAGTGACTTGGCAACAAAATCAGCCAGTCACCCATTCCCATAGACTTGTGGTTTGTTCTTTAAGCAATGAGCTAATATTCTTGTCCTAACCCAAATGAAGTATAAGCAATGAATGCATAGGTTTCCTAAATACACAGCATCTCAGCCCTTCCTTCAGATGCTCTTGCTAGTCTCGGAAAGTGTTGAAAATCACCCATAATCAGATGTTCTGCTGTCTCAGTGTTTCATACAAGCATTCAAACCTCTGTGATTGCTGCCAGACAGACCAAGCCTAAATAAACAACATAGAGTAGCAAAACTGAATGAATGCATTTTAGACCTGTCCCACCCCTTTTGAATTCTCTCATCACAGATCTGAACCACTATTCAAATCAAGGCTCCCATCAGACATTTTTATTTAAGGTAATCAAGAACTTATTTTTCTATGGACATCAGAGGTACCCAATTTTAATTTTTGGTGACCCCATCTTGGGATTGGTAGGCCCTCTCTGTTCAAACAATTCTCTTCAATTTAATTTCCTAGCTCTTTAAGGTCTTCCATTTGAATTTATGACTCTTTACACCATGACTATCTGTGTTCATTTTAATGACTGAGCAATTCATAAACATCGAAGTATGTATCCAGCAGAATCATTATGTTAGGTATGGTTTTTGCTCTAGAAGAGACAGAGAGGATAAATCATTCTCAGATTGAAGACTTCAACCAAATTTCCATTTCTGTCTTCAGTGTTTGGTTTTAAATACCTCAATATTATACAACACGTACTAAGGCAGGACCATTACTAAGGGTGCAATAGTCATAGATTTTACGGCAAAAACACATGATAAGTAATATTCTGATATTTAATTTGGATTAAAATCTACTGAGCTCAGAGAATATTCAGTAACCCTTTCCATCAGACTGCAGTGAAAAAATCAAGAGATGGAAAGTCTGTCGCTTCTGTGATTTTTCAAATGGCTGAAGTCTTTTTTACACTCACAGCTTTTTTTCCACTTTGCATGTCTGGCTTCAGCTTCCAGCTACTGTTTTTTATTGTACTTCTACCAGCTAGATTAAGATACCACTAATATCTGGTTTCCAACCTGTAATCAAATTACTATTCAATCTTCTTTCTGTGAAGTTAAACAGAGAGAGCTCTTAAGAGTTCTTCTCCTATATGATATCCTCTACAGTATCTTCTCTGGTTCGCTAACTTTTCTTTTCATGTCGTTATCCAAGAATTAAGTCTTGCTATAGCCCTGTTCAGGTCTCATCTACCATAAACCCTGGATTTTTTTCCACAGTCACAATAATTGTAGAATCAAAGTTTATATCACAAAGATGCTGCCTGTGTTCATTATTCATTGACAGATAACTTTATCCTTGGGTGTATTAAAACACATACTGGATGAGTTGTCCCAGTTTACTTGATGACTAATTATGGCTGCTTGTCCTCATCAATATTAAAAGTCTCTCATTTTTTTGTCATCGTCAAATATTAAGAGCAGGGATTTTACATTTACTTGCAGATCATTTGTTAAAATGTTGAGTAGCACTGTGTCTTTGTGGAATCCCAGTGCAAAATCCTCGTTTGACAATGATTCGCCTTTGACAAATACTTTTTGAAAACTATCTATTTAGCAAATTTTAATATGCGTTTTATTGATACTGCATAATCCTAGTTTCTCAAGCAGAATGTCATGTGATATTAACACAAAAACTGTTAAAAGTCTAGACCTCTTATGTCTTTGTGGTTATCTTTATCAATCAAACTGGAATCTTATAAAAAAAACCTATCATACTTGTTTGACAGGCCCTATTTAAAAGGGGGGAAAAAAAAAAATCACTCTCATGTCAACCAGCATTAAGTGTATGACAATTCTTCAATCCTTCTTTAATTGAATACCTCTTCAACTTTTCATGCCACTTAATCTAGCATACTGATACCCTGTCAGGTCTGAGATATCACAGTGGAGAAGCTCACTGAAATTTATCAGCTCTCCATCAAGTAATGAACATAGCAAAATTAAACCTTTGGTCCCATGAATAAGCCAGCAACATTTTTTAATATATAGGTTTTAGAAAGTTTGACACCCTTTTTTTTTTCTTTAAAGCCCAGCATTTAAAATCCTTCTTCCTCACCATAATTTTTAAACTTGAATACCAAAAAGAAAATAAAGTACCAAAAAAGATCTTTTGCTTTGAAAATTTGAAAACCATTCTGAACGACTTTTAAGTGAAGCTATGCATTGCCATGAATGATTTCAGGTTGATCAGTTAACCGTTTCTTGAGAAATCTGGAAACTCTGAGATGAATTCCAAATGATGTGGTTGTTACCTATTCTTGGTAAAAGAAAGAACTTTAGAAAACTGCTACCATTCATTCCACTGTTTAAAAGAATAAAGCATTTTTATATCACCAAATGTGTGAAGCTATTTAAGATTTCACTTCCGATTGGGTAGGAGAAATGCCTATCAAGTATTTGAGAAAAGGCTAAATTTCTTCTGGGAATTTACATTCTGTGCCTTGAAAAATACATTCCATTAGAAGGACTTTTTAAGGCCCACTGTGAATTTAATAATAATGCAGAATGGTATAAAAATATGACTGTAAAAATCTCCAAAATCTAACAATAGAAAGAAAGAATAGGAGAAAGTAGAAGCAAATTAAGATTATGTTATTTGAAAAGAACTTCTGTCTTAAGAGGCCTAATCTCCCTACATGTCTAAATAATTAAAACACAAGGTGCTTTTCAGGGATTAATGATGCTTTTCAATTCAGTTCACAAGGCAATTCTAAGTGCTAAGGAGTATAATAGAGAAAAGAATTGAGATTCATAAAAAAACATAAAAGAATTCTGTGTAACCCTGCCTAGTGTTTATGTCATCAGTTAAATTAAATGTGACAGGACCAGTAAGTCTGGAAATTTTCAGTATTTGTGAAATTGCCTTGAAGTATTTTTTCTCTTTAGAATTTTTTTACCGCATTGCTGAAAGAAGCTGACTCCATGTTAATCCAGCTTGCTTTTTTAACAGCAGTTTTGAATAAAGGTAACATATGTGTATGCATTGCCTTCCTATGGGGACAGTAGTGCCTCTGTGATCTGGGCCACTTGTCCTCTCACTTCGGGAAAATAATTCCAACTAGAGCACCGGAGTTCCTTTTTATCAACATAGCTGTTGCTGGAGAAAGAATTGACCTCTTCAGGGAGCAGAGCTGCTTCTGAAGGGTTTTCAGTTGGGAAGTGCCTCACACAGAATATTTATGTGGGTGAAAAGATGAGAAAGGAAACCTACATTTTTGGGAGCAGGGAAAAATTAGGTAACAACAAAAAACTCTATAATATTTATTGAGATGTACTATTTTAGTTAGAGGACAAGCCAATTCTGAGTTGCTACTGTAAAAGTCAATCACAATCCATCTATACCAGCTGATACCAAATACAAAGCATACCAGTCACCTAATTTTTGTTATTGTAAACATACATAAATTATTATGAGGATTTGTCACAGATCAGGATCAGTATACATTTCATTATCCTTGTCAGTACTGCCATGGTGCTAAGTCCATATGTGAGGATACTTGTCGTCCTTCCCCTTTCTCCAGTCCTTCCCTACTCCTCTGCTGCTGTGCTGTAGCTCAGGTGTCCCACTCCCTTCCTATGGAAGCTGGCTGTCTGCCTGCTTCAGGAAACTGAATGGGGTTTGGATATGATCTCAGCCCACTCCCATATAAGTAAACTGCTAGTAAGCCTTCTGGCAGAGTTCTGGCCTGACCCAAGTGCTGTTGGGAAAGCTCTGGATGGTGATTCAGATGTTCCCAAAAACATCTATGGGCAAGGTCACTTATTTTACAGTGCAAGGAAACTTAGGTACGGGCCATGGCATTTGGATTCTGGGCCAGAAGACCAGCACTGGCACCCCAGGGTTTGCATGAACAGCTACTCTTCCTCACTTCAAGGATCTCTCTGTGAAGAAGGAAACAAGAAGTGGAGATACATGGTCTGTCCACTCTTAATGTGTCCATCCAAATACCATGGTGTTGCCTTCTCCTGCCCACTGGTGTGCCTGACCTGAGAGCAGGTGGGTGCCTGGGCTGTCTCTAGCACCAGGTGGTACACCCACAGCTTCGCTCAGGGACAGGGAGTGAAGCAGAGCACAAATACATGGTTCAGAAACACTGAGCTCCAGGTTTACAGTTTTCAGAAATTCAGAAAGAGTAAAGCACATTGCAGCCTTCTCAGATAGATCCTTGATGTTTTAATAGAGATCTTCAGAAGTGAGGACAGTTTCAGGGTCAATGCTTAGCCAGAAGCAAAAGTTGAAGACAATACCAAGAAGAGACAAAGACCCAAGCAGAAGACATGGGATACAGATGTGTTTGGTCAAGGTCACACAGGAAATCTAGAGCAAGAAATTCTAGGAAGAGAACCGGGATTGCTAACCCTCATGGACTATCTCTCCTCTGCATAGTGCCTATAAGAATAAGGACTGTAAGAAACATTACAAGAAGGATTAAGCCCATCAAGAGTATATGTATATGTACTACATAAGCAGACCTTAACAAGAACAATATCAGCAAATATATTAAAAACATTCAGCATTTAAGTTGCTCAAGTACATCAGTATATTGAACCAAATTCATTGCTACTGCAATTATATTTGAAGCGCAGGACAATTTTGTCTTTGTAAATGTCTAAACCCTCCATCTCCCCTGTAATAATTACATTAAAAAAGATTAAATACAACACATGCATCTTTCAGTTAAATGGCCCATTAATCTCCCAAGGAAGAAAAAAGAACCAACCAACCCACTATACAACTTTATTTCAAGAGGTTTTTTTCAGTTCTTCAATGAATGTCAAATAATACATCATTCTCTGAATGACACCATATAAATGACTGTCTGAAATGACTTATGATTCTACAACCATTTATTTCATAGCAATGAAGACAAAATTAGGAGATTTTGAATACTTTACAAGAAAAATTCAATACTAAAGTTTTCTATCAAATACAGTAGTACTTAATTTATGACTTCCTAATGTGCTTGAAATCCATTTAAGAAGAAAGTCTGAAATTTATAGGCATATATCTAATAACCAGATTAAACTTGAGCATGGAAGTACTGTCATATATAATAGCTCTAAAATTATAGTTATGCAGCAGATGCATCATGAGTAATAACCTTGGGCAAGACTCAGATGTGAATTTTGAAGTACTTTCTCACTTTCCAGACCTCACTAGGAGTATTTAGTGAAGTGGGTGTTTATTCAGACCAAAATGCAGCCATTTGCTACCCTGGAGAGTCTGTGGACCAGAGCTGCAGGATGGATTGTGGTTCTCAGTCATACTTTCCTCAGTCTCTTTCAGGTTTGCTCTGATGGTCAGCAAACATTGTTTAGTATGTGCAGTTGCAGGAGCAGAGCTGCAACCAGACTGGTGAACGCAGCATTTTTGTTACAGATAGGAGTTTAAATACAGTCTCAGGATGCTCTAGGAACTAAGCCTGTGCCTGCCATCCTTGGGTGCATGCTGGATCTGCTGTACCATGAAACAAAAAGATTGGGCTCTCCTCATCTGAGCCCATTTTAAAGGCAGCCCTTTGCAGTAAGTGCCATCACAAAATACAGGATACTGCTAAGAAAAAAATATGGCACTGCCAGTCCCCAGAGCACATGGAGATCTAGACTTGTCCACTGTGTGAGATTTCTGCAGCTGCACCCAGGATGCTCCTCACACCTGCTGTGTGCCCCTTTCTAAGGCAACCTTTTCTCTGACCTCGGGCATCCAGATTATAAACTATGAAAGCCTCCTTCAGGACTCAGCACTGAAAGTCATGGTATGCCCGCATGGAGTATATTATTTGTCACGGTTTGAGACAAATAGGGAATACAGTGTCATGCAGTCACCCCAGGACAGTTCCAGATCTGGCCTTTTCATAGCAGAAAAGTGTAGTCATTATAAAAGGCAAGCAGTGTTTTCTGCAAGTCCATAGTAACTGCTTGTTCAGTAGCGGTTTTGTATTCACATTGTCAGAGTGGCTCCCACCATGTATTAATCTTTCACCAGAAATTATATCCTTTTCATCACTAACTGCAGTGCTCTCTATTAAGAAGCACTCATAGAAGGTATCAATCCAAGCACTTCTTGAAAGAGAACCCTAAGAAAGGAGTTGTTCTCAAGTTAGACTAAACTGTTTGTTTAATAAAGTAGAAGCTGATACCACCAACACCTAAACAAGGGAGCAACTTGAAACACCTTTGGAGAATTCCAGAACTCCCATTGGTCTTAATTAGGACAACTGAAAGAAACTGTTAATTTCAGTCAGCTGGTGAAAGGTGCTGCTGTCACAATCAGTCAAGCTTTTGGCGTTCAGTTTTCAACTTTTCCAGTATTAGACAGTCTCACAAAAAAGATACTGTTTCCCTGGAAAAATGTGTGTATCTTTTCTTTTTTATTAGGGATTATATAGAGTGTTATGAGACCAGAACACACGTTAAACCTTCTTCTATTTCTGGATAAAGTTTCTTTTTTCTATCAAGAAGAGCCAGAATTTAATAACTAAACAATCTATGCAAAAAATAACTACACTTATAAAAAGTAATTCTAAAAAAACCTACTGAGTAATCTACTAGCAACAGACAATTCTAGACACTTAATTTCTTGGATACCTATTTGTTGTAAAGGAAGAGACCTGAAACATCTTTTGTATACGTATTCTGATGTTCCAGGAACCTTTGAGACCTTGAATTGTACCTGGTGGAAGGATTAGGTTTTTTTTTTCCCTTTGGCATCTTCAAACACTTTTTTCATGTAACTCTTTTTTCTCACAAGATGTATTTTTGCATAAAATACAATCTGCTGTGTTTTGACCACTTACAATACATTCAATTTAATAGATTTTCCATGGAATCACCTACTTTGGTATGATGAGAAAGATCAAGTCAATGTAGATGTGACATGCATTGTTGCCTTGTTTAAACTGCAAAGTACTTATACTCAAGTGATATGTGGATTGTTAGAAAAAATAATGTAATTCTTGAATTGCTTGCAAGGTTAAAAAAGAAGCATCAAATCTCAATGAAATCAAAACAAAAGCTACCCTTTTAAGAGTATAGCTATGGGTTCTGCAGAGGTAGCCACAGATTCCTCCCATTTTAGAAACAGCGAGCAGCAATATAGTAATCCAGTGAGAGTCAGAATAGTAGTTAATGCATATGGGAGTAGGTATTTGCACTCTGAATATTCTGAATAGATTCAGAAACAGTGTTGAACTCATGAGTAAGACACATGGAAAATTTAAATGTAAAAATTTACTCCACTGTCATCCGAAGAAAGCCTTGGGGGAAAAAAAAAGAACCATAAGAAGGAAAAAGAACCAAAGAACCATAAGAAGAATGTAATGAAAGTGCTGGAATTGCCTAGCTTGACTATGTCCCTGCTTGAAATGTTTTTACAAGGGCATCCTTGTTACCAGAGTGAAAAAAAAAATTGTAAATGTTAACTAGAAATCACTTTCCTTCATCCCACATCTTTCCCCTCAGTAAATGAAGACAGGATGAACAGCTAAAATTACTAATTGGTTTACTGATCAGTTGTAGTTTGTTCGATTGATTTGCAATTAATTCTGGTTTGTGGTGCATAGAAGAGGAAGGTTGGCGCCAACCTTTGAGGCAGCTGATACTCAATATCCTCCAAGAGAGCTGTGGGTCAGAATATCAATAATCTGTTTTGAAGCCGCTCCTGAATGCATTGAGACTGTGTCTTGTGCATTTGTAAGAGCTCTAGGGAATAAAAAAAATTCTGCATTTTGTTAATAAATGTATCTCTCTGTGAAGACCAGATATTTTTAACCTTACAATTAATGTTTAGTTCCATTCTGATTTCAGAAAAGTGTAAATACTTTGTGTAATCTGTAATACTATTGGTGCTTTTAGTGATAGTTGCTTATATCACAACGTTCACTTTATCAGGCTTTTTGCAGGTCAATGGCAAGTTTAAATCAAAAGAAAGTACAGGTTTTTCTTCACTGATACTAAAAAATCGTGGAAAGTAATCCTGATAAGAGCACATATACATGCACAATGTCTGAGAGATAAATCACTTATTTTGAGATATATGGGGCCATGTGTAGAGTACAGCTGATTTGTTTCAATTAAGAAAAAAGTTCCTTTAATTAGAAAAAAAGCAAAACCAAAATATATCTGAAGACAAAGGGATTAAGAATCCAAGCACAGATTATTTAAAATGGAGTCAAGAGGAAGCTCATGTTCAAAATTATTATCTCTTCCTGCTCTCTGTTTGGTCATATCTGTAATGTGACATCACATATTTTCTTTCAAGAACCTGATTTAAATTTCACTGTAGTATTCACTTGGTATAAAGAATCCTTTCCTGGATTCCTTTTACACAGTGTATCGCTTTCTGCTTGAAGTGATTTTCCAGATAGAAATAATAATATTCTTTTCCTCTGATATTGTAGATTGCTTATTCTCCTATCATTAGTGTAAGCATCCTCTTCCTTGGTCCAATATGCAAATTTTTCTTTTTTTTCCAGTTTGCCTATTTAGTATAAAAATCCTAGAACCCTCTCTAGAAAATGTGTCCTCTTCTGGACCTTTCAATTAAATTTCCAGGTATCTTTAGTTTATCTTTTCCTGATACACCAAAGTTGAGTGAAATTTTTCTGAAAAGACCTTTTAATTCTTTTTTTTTTTTTTCCTCTTCAGACCTGGAAGGAATATCTAATGATCAGATTTTATGTGGAAAACATGTTAGGAAATCATATTGATGCCTTCTTATTGTAGTAGAAATGCATTTTAATGCATACAAAGCCTAATTTTAAGTATTTTTCATTTCAATATTTGTGCAAATGGTGTAATTCATAACATGAAAGTGCAACTTATTTTAAATTTAGAAAAAATCTTTTTCAAACTTCTATTTAAAGACACGATTATGTGGCATCAAAAGTACAAAATGGATGGGGACAGGAGAAATGAATGGCTATTCATTGAGACTATTTTTTGAACCCGTAATAAATAAAACACCTGACTAAAGCTATAGAAGAGAAGTGATAAGGAAAACTGAACTGAGTTTCCATGCTACTTAAGACTTCGGCTTTTCACTGTAAATGTGATCTTGTTTCAATTTGTGAATGAGTTTAAAACTTCATGTTAGTAGCTGTATTAGAGATACTGTAATAGTGGTGGATCATTCCCGTGAGAAAGGCAAGCAAGGCTTGTGTGACTCCTGTGTAAGAGAGCTATCTGTCACAGATGTCACTTTATCTGATTGAGACTCCTTAGCTGCTGCTATACTTGCACCCTTCTCTATATCAAGACCTTTTGCATCTACAAGCTGCCAGCAGGGGAGTAAAAAAACCCCTTCTTCTGATGAGATAGCATTGAGATCCTTGTGGCTTTTTGTCTCAGCATTTAAACAGAGGATTTAATTGGCTGACATTTGAACTTTGAAAGAATCCTAATTCTTATGGGATGTGTGTTTTTTCACCGTGTTTCAGAACCTTACCATCATTTCACATTTCTTATACCATTAGCCCTGTATGCAGTCAGTATGTCAAAATATGTTCAGATCTTTTGTCTGATACACTGGCAGAACACTTGTATATTTTTGTTGTTCATAGTCAAAGATTTTGTGATTATTTTGATGAATAAAACAACACTGAGGAGATCTGTCCAAACCATGAAAATGTAAAACTAAGACAACAAATGCTGTTGAGACATGATTTTTTTCCTAGTGTTTGATTTTGATGGGTTTTTTTCTGTTGCAAGCAACTGGAGGTGAGGAGCACACATCTTGTAAAGGAGGTAATTTTATTTGTTACTGAATAAAATTTCCTTCATTACAAGACAATTTGTGGGCCACATGCTCACGTGTTAAAGTAAAAAATAAACTAATATCTAAAAAACAGGTTGTGAACAGGTTTCTCTTGACATTTCTAGCACACACATGTGCATACACCATCAGCAGCTGAAATTGCTTGGTCCAGACAGCTGTCCAAAACAATTTTTGTAAAACTTACTTTTGATATTGGAGGAGATATAACTGGCGTCATTGCCTTCACTGATTTATGGAAGGAGTGGGAATCTGTTTTTGCTCTTGCTTCTCTTACCAGACCACAAATTCAGAAAGTAACAACGTTACTCTCATTTGCTGATCTGTTATGAATGTGCATGGTTTTATGGTGAGAATAATGCAGTAAGACAAAAAAGCAACCTGAAGAATGAAGGAGAAATTGAGGTTGCTGCAGACATTGACTCTATTGTTTATGATTGTACATGTAAAATTTATGGATTTACCACTTCTTTGTAATGTATTTACTCAAGGAAGCTCTGTTATAAATCATCTGTTTTCCAATAGGAACCTACATTTTTCACCCTAATCTCTACTTGAGTTCACTGAGGCAAGAAGGGGTCAAATGATGAGCCCAGTGTTACATGATGAGTCATTGAATGAACCAAGTGCTAGGATCCTCCTTGCCCCTGGTCCTTTATATCAACAGGCCACAGGGGCTTTGTGTTGCTTCTTTCATCTGCCTTTAAATCCAAAGTGTTAGTTAGAAATGTCTTCCATTAAATCTTAGTGTGGCTCAGACAGTGCAAGAAATTACAATCCTTGAGATGGTCTGTTCATGTACTGGATATGTTTCCCTGTTTTTTTCTGAGACACCCTTTCTGCTGAGACTTGTTTACTGGCCTCCATAAATCAGCATTCTCATCAGATGTGGTAATGAAGTTCTAAGAGAACCAGCCAATATTTCCACAGCTGTTAAGTAGTTATCTAAAGATTTCTTTCTTTTTGAGCTTGATTCACCACTGGGTTTCCTCACGTTTATACTGGCGTAAGTCTAATGGGTTCAAATTGGTTGCAGTAAATCAATGCACAGAACTAGTCCCTGACCTGGTGTAAATCAGCATAGCTCCACGGCATCCACATGCAGTTATCTTTATTTTTTCCAGCTAAAGCTCTATCCCATGGAGTTCAGGCAAGCCCAGTCATGTATATGCTGTTGTGCCAGGTTCAGCTGTAGTGACCGGGTATTCCCAGGTGTAGTGTTAGAGTTACACTTTCAAAAATGAAAATCAGGTTTGATTAGAATGATAAAAGAGAGACTTTTTTGTGTGTGATAGTTTTGTTGTCATCTGTTTCTTTTTTCTCCTGCAAAAACAGCACTGCCTTTCAGAGCTGCACTTCTGAGGTTTCCTCTGCAGCAGTAAGAAAACCAGTGACTGCAGGCTAACAGAGGAGCAGATGTAAAATAAATCCTTTGGAAGATACTTAATGCATGTGAAAAGAAGAAACAAGAAACCATATTTACACAAATTAAACCAGTGGACAGCTCTCTCTGTAGTCCTTCTACATATTATCAATTAGGCTGTGAGCAGACAAAAGCTTAGCCTTGCACTAGGATCTGTAGGTCCACTGTGGTCAGAGGAACTAATGATGTATAAAACTGGTACCCTCTAAGTTCTTGCCAGAAACATCACTTCCTTTTGACTGGAAATAAATATTCTGCCTAAGTAATTTTAAACTTTTTAGTAGATAAAATTGATAGAATTTTTTGAAATAAACAGTTCAGTAGAAAATTAATTTTTAAATTTTAAAATATAATCAATTTTTTTTACTTTTGCATTTTTCCTTTATTTTATTTTTTACTGACCTGCAGCATGAGCATGTGATCACAGAAACTGTAATCCTAAAGCCACCTTTCACAATAAAAAGTTTCAGCAACAAAAATGCTTTTGTCTGCTTTTCTTCCAAGTAGATTTATGTATGTTTACGGAGGAGCATATTGACATTGGGGGTCCAGCTCTTCTGGAATTCCCGGTGTCACAAAAGCAAAGAAAACAGCATTCTTATTACAGTATTGAAGACTTTGTTTACCATAACGGAACCACACTGTATGGAAAAAAACATGACAGTTGTCCACTGATAGCCATTTCCAGTGCATTCAAAAACTAGAATGAGCCTAAAACAGTCCGAAAAGCATGGAGAGAATTCCTTTTGCTTTCACATGCAGTATCTGTTACACTTTATGACTTTGAGAATTTCCAAACTTCTTAAAATCAAGAGTAAACTAGAATATGCCATGTGTAGGTGAAGAAAGACATGTAAATTCTCCTAAGAATTATTTTACCTTTTTTTTTAAAAGCATGTACACATTTCCTCTGTCATTTTATATAGTTTAATTTTTCTGCTTATTAAGTATTAAAGTGGCAAGTGGCCAAAATTTAATTTTAACAAAGAAAAATTACTAGCTTAAGAAACTGTATGTGCTCTTTATGGATGAAAACTCAGATTTGTTTTATTGCGTAAATGAATGCAAATGTAATGGAATAATTTCCATCTTACTTGTGTTACCAAAATAAAAGCACAAACAAAAAAATCCTCCTACTGACAATCTTACGTAACATTTTCTTTTAATTTATGTGTTGACTTTACAGTGCAGGAAAATCGCTTTTTGTACTATGACAAAAACTTCCCTAGTCAGATTTTCTGATTTATGGTTCATATTTGTTAGCTAGCTATTTGATAAGATATTGTTGTGGACCTTAGGGTCTCCAGCACTCTTATTCTAAAAATATACAACTTCATAATGTATTTTAACACCTTTTTTATTAAAGAATTATTGTGCCTAAATATACATGAGATTTCAAAGAAAAAATGGCTTAAAAGTTATTCAACTCTACCTTTAGTGAAAATGTTTCAATGCATGCTTACCCTTCCACATATGCTTACCAACACCATGATTTTTTGCCGGTACTTTCACCACAGCTTATTGTCTATAACAGAATTCCCCAGCTGCCATGTAAAATCCTTTATGGAGAGTTCTAAAATGGCATAAATTGTTGGTTAAAATTTAATGTTACTTCTGTCAGATACTGTGCTACATGAAGCTTTCAAAATAAAAAGTCAAAGTCCTCCAATTTTTTCCAGTCTGACTTCTGGAGGTAATCTTTCTCTTCTTTTAAAGGGAAATTGCAAGTAGAACTAGTTCTGTCAACAACATGAACATAGGATGAATTCATTCTTAAGTTGTGTACAATTCATATATATACTCACATATATTCAGAGAAATAAAAAAACTGGTATAACAAAATATTTTAGTTATGATGAAAATTTATATATTGAGAATTTTCTGTTATAAATGCTGTAGAAGTAGAAAATGCAAGTTTTAAAGGGGTACATACAGAAGGCAGAAAATGCTTTAAGCAAATGAAAATAGAAAACAAATTACACCAACTTTTGAATGTGCACAGACACATATACATTTAATTACCTGTAGTTTTCAAGTTCCAATATCTAAGGCCCAGTACATTATTTTTCTTATTTGAAATGTTGAGATGTCATGATAGGTCTACCTAATAATTACGAAACAGAAATTTAAAAAAAATAAAAAATAGAAGGCTGCTCTTTTCCTACCTGTCATAAATGGGAAATATCAGCAAAATTATTTTTCATTATTATATATAATTCATGTATTCCTAATTTTATGTCATTAGCATGGTTAAAAAGCCCCACAGAAATACTCTTTGTGATTTTCTGAAGATACAGAATTAGCTTCCATTTCAAACAATATTACACTTTTCAATTGTGTTGTTTCACAGATTCATAGGGATGATATTTTCAAAATTTAAGGTGAATTCACAGAGAGAAGCTTTTTCATGTGTCTTTTTTTTTGATTTTTTTAATAAAAGGATGGATTTCATTTCTAGAATTTAAAATGCAGGGAGAGATACTGTTATGAAATATTCATTGAATGCTAACAAAAAATAAAGCAGAGTCTGAAGATTACTTTGGATATGATATAGATTCTCTGAGTCTATATATTGTATGAAATTAAATTTATAATGATTGGTAAACAAATTTCCTGATTGAAGTCATCAGCTGAAGCTGTCTTGCACAGATTTACTGTTGAAGGCTCCAGTGACCTGTTTAATGACCCTAAACCTTAGTGTCAGGAGTTCTTTCTAATCCTTAAATATCCATGTCTAATAAATCGAGGAGGCTAATAAAAGGACTTTATTTTTCGTATTGATACAAGTATGGATTTATTTATTCTAAATTACTCACCAGAGAGAGACATTTCATTGAAAAATACCTCTCAAAAGTGATTCATTAAAACCAAGGTGTCATCTCTAAAAAAATTGCTTGAAATTGTATCATCAGAGGTAATTGACAATATATCTTTTTAATTTCATTTGTGATGTCTTTACCATCTTTCTTTTGAGGTAATTTTTTAACTACAAATATTTTTCTATTTTTTTCTATGCTGAGTGCAAAAAATGTGTCTGGCTTTTGCAAAAACAGCCACTGAATATGTCTTACACTCCAACGACATAAAAGAAATTAACTCACTTATTCAATTTATGGGTAAATTATCATGGAGCTTAGATTGAAGATATGATATTAGAAATATGTATTGATTAAAGATGAGAGCTTCTCTGAGGTTTTCTTTTTTTTGGTTTTTCTTTCCTAAATGAGCGTGTGAAATTGTAGATTGTTCTGGGTGACAATAGCACTTAGAAAAATCAAACATATTAAGATATGGAAATGAATTCTTAAAATGTATTAAGAACCTTAATTATGTGCAGCTGCAAAATCGCGTAGTAAGAAAAATTACTGTGAGTTCGCAGCATTCAATATTTTTCTCTTACTTTTCTTGTTCTAGTTGCATATTATAGTTCTTGGAATTGCAAGGCGCATTTGCACAGGAACTTTCCTTAGTGCAGATGCTCAGTTTTGTGACTTGAAGTTAAAAAATGAAGTTGAAAACTCACACTCTATGGGATTATATATACACTGATGAAAGTAATTTCCTTACCAAAGCTACAATTAATAGGAACATAAAACAAGCACCACCGTCAGACAAAACTTGGGGGAAATTTGTGTCTAAGCTGATCTCTCTTCATGGGACTTGGCTCAACTCTAAATGGTAATGCCACAGAGATCCAGCTGCAGGACCCACACTTGACAAACAGCTTTGTTTTTCCTGTTGAAACATTGGTAGCCAACACAGTAACAATGCAGTAGGAACAATTGGTTAGCCTTTTGGTGCCATATCAATTCATAATTCCTGTCTCAAATGCATCTCAGACCCCATCTCTTTGAGCATCATCATAGAAATCAACTAGCTAATTAAGTCATCTTGTAGCATTATGATGACAATAGCTTGATGATTACTGCTGTTTTTCAGTAGCTAGGAGATCTTGTAAGAAATTATTTTCATCAGCCTTATGTTCCTGCTTTGTCTAATTCACCAGGTATTTGTGTACAAAAAACCAAACAAAAAAGCAAAACACAAAAAACCACCCCACAACAAAGTACTGTTTTACACTTTCATGAAAATCTAAGAGGAAGCAATGAAAAATCTCTCAGAAGTGACCTACTTGGGTTTCTAAGTTTCTCTTCTGCTTTTAAATAGCCCAAACATATACTATGTATATACTGTGGCTTGTATTCTGTGTAATGTCCCACATAAGGTTCTGCTATCTCACACAGGGCACAGAGCTACAGCTTTGAATGTCTCTGGTGGAGCAGCCAGCACTCGTGGCACCTTTCACAGAGTTGGTCAGGAGAAAGCAAATTATCTGCTCTCTTTTGGGTTGTTTTGTTTGGTTTTATTAGTTTGGTTTTTTGTTTTAGCTTAAAGCAGAAAACATTTTGTTAGAGGCATAGAGTTACCTGCTTGGACAAAGCCCATGATTTTCAGTTCTGTGATGATGATTACAAACAGATAAGTCAGGTGGGGAAGCTCTGTGGTACAGTAATTTGAGGCATTCTAAACAGTTTTGAGGTAAAATTTTCAGTAACTAATTTTATTTTTACTATGAGAATATTCTGTGATGCCTCACTGGACCTTCGGATTATAATCACAAAACACATTGCTGGATAATCTCTGCATGGAAAGAGCATATAATGTATAAGCTTGAGAGGGAAATAACCTGAGCTAGCAACTGAAAATAAAACACCATTACCTAAATATATCAAGGGATATCACATTTAACTTTTACACCCTTTAAAAAAATGTCTGGAAATATCCAGTAACTAAGACCGAGTCAAGGAAGGTGACAGTAAAGCACATCTAGCAATGGGTTCTTTGATACAAAACTGAAGACAATTTCCTCCTCTGTTGAAGATAAGAGCAATTTTGCTATTGATTTCTGTGGATGGAAGTGCCCAATGCAGCCTCCCTTTTCTGACTCTGTCACCAGCTATCTGTGCGAGCACATGGACTGAATGCAGCTGGGTTCCTTCCCTTCCATCATCTGCTATGGCTGCCCAGGCTGCAAGCTGTCTCCTGCTCTACAGTAGTCTTGCTATTTCTCTGATGATATGTTTGAGAAGGCGAAAGCAAAATGGGATCCACTTCAGCAGAAGCATCAGAAACCACCATGATTCAGATGAGAACTATCTTTCATTGCCAAGCCTTGATTTAATTAAGGCAGGACTGCAGACGAAAGCTGTATGTTCTTAGAGTTCCTCTGCTTATGTTTTCCCATGGTTAATAATTCTATTCCTTATTCCAGAATCCCTAGTATATAAACATAAATTCATATCTGTCTTTAGCTGATGAATAAACTGCAGCTAGCTGGCAGTCAGTGTTTGATGACTTTTGAATCTTATTCACTCTGAGTGACACTAAATAGAGGTGTGAGGTTTCTCGCTGGAGTTGGTCTTCTCACTGACAGGTTACCAAAGAACAGAAGATGGAAGAAAGTTAGCGTTATTTTTCTGATTGATAGCTAACAAGGCCCTTTCATGAAGACACTTGTAGTGTTGTTGCAGCCTGCAGTCCAATTAGTGGATAGATCCCTTTTAGCACTGTTCTTCTTCATCTACCTCTGTGCTGTATTAGCCTACTGCTAAAAAATAGGCAAGCTTTTACACTAATCTTTAAAAAGACCTATGTGAGAAAATCTAGTAAAATATTTATTAAGTATAAATACATATGTCCCTATATTCGCATACATGCGCATTATGTGCATACAAGAAATGAGGGAGACAGGCACACACACATCCACGCAAAAATTCTTAAAGACCGTACTGTAATCGGCCTGTGAAATGGTTAACAGGAAAATAAATCGACATTCCTTTCTATGTGTGTCAAACATTATTATCTCCAAGTCACATTTTAATTTCATACTTGATGCTTCAGCTCATGCCATGTTTTTAGTTAGCAATGGCCTGTTAAGCTGCTAATTTATATACTGTTGTGAAGGCCTCTGTAAATGCTCTATAAATAATAGAGCAGTGATCCATAACAACCTTCCATGTAACAGCACAGAGTCCACTGCAGCTAATATGAAAGAACTGCTGGTTGCTAGGTGCCAAAATGCTGCCTGCCTATTTAGGAACTACTATAGTTTTGTCTCCCTGCTAAGATGACAAAAGTGTAATTAGAGATTAATCAAGAGCTACATTAGTGCCACAGTTTCCTGCAGGCTGACTTTTGTTGCTCACCAGCAGTTAAGTGCATCTGCCTGTATTTGCCAGTTCTCTGGAGATTTAAAAATTTATTGTCATATTTACAGGGACAGCTACAGTAAGAGTTATCAAATCCTGAAGGAAACTTGGCAAAATCCGTATAATTTGTAGTTGCAAAGATGGCTCTTTGTATTTATTTTCTAAACATTTCCCATCTGAGAAAGGTTTTAAATTTCCTGCCACCACATACTTAATTCGCTGGGATGATGGGAAGAGGACTTAGGCCCAGGCTCTTTTATCCTCTACTGAAGCCTCTTATACCTAAAACTGTTCATCATTTTTAGTCTAAGTCTTTTGTAAGATTCATTTAATATCATACAGACCTTCCCTTTGTCTATTTAGATAGTAAGCAACTTCTAAAACTGCTGAAACATTTGAATACATTAATCTGTTCATTATTTCATGTCACTAAATTGTATATTTAAATTCATGAGATATCACCTTGATTGTACAATCACTTGCATATTTCTTGATAGAAAATTAGCACTTACCATAAAATTCTTGTGCAGGGTTCTCTCCATTGCATCATGTAGAAAAAGCCACAGAATAATTTTCTTCAGAAATTTATAGTAATGAAAGACATTCTGAATTTAATTTATTCTTCACAAACTAAGACCTTCTAAAATGATCCAAAATTTTCTTAGGAACCATGTTACATTTCCTGGCTAGTTCTAATAATAATTTAAAGAGGACAGATAGCAAAACAGATGGAGGATATTGGGACTTACCCAAGGTTGCATAATAAACCATTGGTACCTCCATGCAGATCTCAGTCATTCTGTATATTGTGGAAAAACTTGTACTGTCTTTAAATGAGAGACCGTTACATTACTTGAATGCCTGTTCCAAAGGCTTCCCAAAAGTCTTAGGAAAAAATCTATGTTGAGGACTGTGCTACTTAGTATCCATGCCCAAGAATAGGTTTGTGTAAGATCGTTCCAAACGCGGCACCGTCACTGGTGTTGAGTCTAGTACAATGATAAAAAGTCTATTTTCAATACATGAGCAACAATCTTTACAGGGTGCCCAAGAATAACCTACTTCCATTAATGAGATCAATTCCTACTGTCTAAAAAGTCAATAAAAAGCACAAAAAAACCCCAGTAAAAATGCAGAGGTTGTGCAGCCTGCTCTGAATAACTTCATTTAAAACAAGCAGGGAGAAACCAAGCACAGGAAAATGCTGTGTAAACAACTCTACTGTGAATGGATTTATAGTGCAAAACTGTAGTCCAGCTTTCCTTCCACACCAAAACCACTTTAAGAAAAGAGATAAAAGGATGTATGTACTACCCAGTAGCTGGGTAGTAAATGAGTAGTCAACTGTAGAAACGGTTGCTACTTATATATGTATATCTATACACACTACACAGACACACTCATAAAGATATATATATAAACCTGCATGTGTATATATGTGGAGACAGAGAGAGAGAGATGCACATATATATATATACTTACTGCTTTTTGTAGAGTCGTAGGCAAGAAATTCCAGTACGGAGGCAATAGAACAACAATTCTGGGATGGAGAGTTCCTAGATAGGGATATAATTACTCATAAAGCAGACCTAGAGGAGAAAACTCTGTACTATGGCGTATGGCTCTGTGAACTTTTTCATAGGTTGTTTCCTCAAGGGAAAAACAGAAAAGACAGTATTTTCAAAGGAAGAGAAGAGCTAGGTAAATCCCCCCTATATTTGTTAGAGATTACTCCAGAAGTTACAGCCCCTTTGATTTATGCAAGGGCAGAAGCTTGTAGAAAATAGGCTTAACAATCAGCTTCTCATTTAGTGCCTCTTAATCTTTTTGTTTCCTCTTCCTTTTGCAAAGATCTTTACAATACTTACAAGATAATGTTTGGGTAAATTGGGTTCTTTCTTACATAAAATCTGGAGTTCAAATTCAGATATTTTGAAGGTAGCATTTTCTTCCTTCTTAGTAACTACCATAAATAACGGTATATTTTTTTTTTTCAGCTTTGTAGAAATAGTAGTGAACCTCAAAAACAAATGATGAACCTCAGAAGTTTGGAAAATAATCTGTTTATTGATCCAGTTTTATCTGTTGTACCTAGAAACATGATAACTGAATTCAGTGTCAATATGTGTTCTATACACCAAATGCTAATTTTATTTGCCATCCTTTGTTTTACTTTTCATAACAGAAAATAACTCACAAATACCAGGCCATTTTACTTAGAAACTTCTTTTTCTCGTGGGGGAGCAGGTGAAGGGTTTCATCTTTTCAATACAACAGAAAAAGTCCTCTGTCCACTAACAAAATGCAACTTTTTATCTTACGAAAATAGGAAACTCATTTTACAGAATNATCAAAGAAGACATTAGGACGTGAAATCCTAGGCAAAATTAGCATTTCTGTTTCTTATCTTCCAGGCTGTTGCTCTTCTGGGTTGATAGAAACCTGGCTCCAACAGGATAAAGTGTAGGAGCTGCCAGAACTCAGATGTCACCATAATCAAAATTTATGATTATGAACTGTGGTGTAACAACAGCCATAAGCCTGAAGTCTTTAAATATTTGCAAAACCGAGTGACAGCTCTAACAATGATTCTGAACCAAAGTTCTCTGGAGCTATTGTTTTTTGGGGGGGAAGGGCTGTTGCAGGTTTATAGCTTCTTTGTCTTTAAACACAACTACTGGAGCTTATGAGAATTCATCCTGCCTTCTTATGTCTAGATTGTAAGAGAGTAGAAGAAAAAGACAGGAAGGGCACCTGCTTGGCTACTGTGTGGTATTTAGCACTCTGAGTATGCTCTAATTTTAACTGCTGGAGGAACATGAAAATTGACTAAGGAAGTAGTTTCTGATAACTGGCAGAGGTGGAGGACAGCAGGCAGTCTAGATGACTGCTTCAGTTTTCGGGAAGCTCAATTCCAGGTAGTATCCATAAAAGAATTTTGGATTATACCAAGGAAAAACACTAAAAGGAAATAAGAGTTAATTTATCTGCAAAACTAAATATTTTGTAATCTCAGTCTTGAGTTTTAAAGAGGTGATTATGTATTAAAATAAAATCTAAGTTATCCAGGATTAAGAAGGAACATAAGTAGAACTCAGTCACTTGGGATCAAACACTAGATCCAAATGGCAGCTGCAAAGCACAGATGAACAATTTTGTTCAACATAATTACCTTGATTGCAGCTAATCTGATCTGGGCTGGAGTATGTGTATGTATGTGTATCTAATCTTACATAAGGGTTGATGTGTTTGCTGGCTGAATTAGGTCAAAATACAAAAGACAAAATAGCTAATAAGTACAGAACATTATCAAAATTTGGATTCCACAATTGTACTCTTATTTCCACAAACCCAGTGCTTTGATGAAAATTGTTTATTACATGGCTAAATTCTTAGCTAGAAGGCATCTTCTGGGCTTTGAAGATTTTGCCATAGTCTTAGAAATTAAAAAAAAAAAAAGAAAAGAGCAAATTGCTGTGGTTTTCTGTAATTTTGTAAAACAGGGTATTTCAGGATAAATTATACTAACAGGCGGTATCTGTCTTGTACCACAAAACACATGTAAAATACCTGTAATTTAGTCATTTCAAGGCATGCATGAGAAAAGGTAATAAACACAAACACATCCATACTAGTTGGTAGACATGCAGACTTCATAAGTTAGAAAGATCTCAGGCTTGCTAAATATCAAAAGTGGGATCCGTACAGCACACCAAACTACCTAAAATTGCCTTCAAATTTAAGGTGCAATTTATTTCAAATGGCATAGATTTGTAGATATCAGCACTAGCGTACACAGACTCACTAGATGTCTGTGTGTGGCAGTGCCTGGGTTGAAATAGAACTAATTTTTGGGTTATAGATAGTGTTTTATTTAAATAGATTCTAAAAAAATGCCTAGGTAAGTGTAAACATATGACTTAATATCGTTTTGTACTGTCCTGATTTAATTCCAATTTTACTTTTTCTTAATAATTTAAAGTACCCATTTCTGTAAAATATTTTATCTTCCAAACACTTTTCTTTCTAAATTAACGCATTATATTTCAAAATGATATTATGTTTTCAGTGTGGTTTTCGGTCCTGCAACTTTTTGCTCCTTTACCAATTCAGGAAGCACTTACTGGACCCGAATGTATATTCTTTTCTTGTATTTGAAAAAGTGAAAAATAAGTGATTGCACTGTCTCTTTGCACCAAAAACTGTGACAAGAAGGAAAAGGTGAATTGAGCAAGTAAAACAGTGAACTTTACATATCAGTACATTGAACTTTATAAGACAGCATTTATTCCCTTGAACACACACCTGCCTGAAACAGGAGCATGTTTCTAGGAAAAATCTTTTAATAATGGATGAAGATACTTAACATTTTACTAACATTTTTCTATTTTGTTAATGTATCCTAACAATGGTTTTAGTCCCCATCATAGTGGATTTTCTTAGGACACGAGATATAATCCAATTACTTTTAGAGGCTGTTTACAGCTCTTAGACTCTATCACAATTTTTGTCTTAAAACACTTTCAAAAAGAGTGACATGGACATCATCCTTTTTGAAAAATCCCAGTAAGCTCCTTCTGTGTTGCAGGGCTCTCGCATATAATTCAGCAGTTGCTTCCCTACAGAGACAACCGCAAACCCGTAGGAGAGACTAGGGGTTAACCCATCAACTTGAATTATGCTTTCAAAATTTTAATTAATGATAAAATATATAAATATGTATTCAAAACCAAGCCAAGTATTTCCTTGAAATCTAAGAGTGCAGCTGACGCTTCTCTCTGTCAAGAAGTTTAAATAACTTTTGTGAGCCCAAAAGGTTGTGGTAAATTGAATTTGATGAATCATGTGATCCATTCATCCTTGTGAATCATGGATGTGCACAGTCCATCGTATGGGCACAGAAAAAAACGGGAAGTTTTTCATAATAAACTTCATGAGTTTTATCACCATCATCTATGTTAAAGAAACAGTTCCATGAACCAGGGCTAGCAATGCTCCATGTTCTTAGATTTGTCTCTTGTGTTTGATCAGAGGCTCTGATTAAGGGTTTTCCTCTAAGCTGGGTATTCTCTTATGTCCACAGACAGGAGTTGATAAGAAGGTCTTGGATAGTTTTTGTTGGTACTCCTCTGCCTACTGTCTTGTATAGGGAGACTTGCATGAACTTTTTTATTTTTAAAATCCTTATTCAACTGTCAGAGTTGCTCAAGCTTGAAAAACGAGGACAGTAAGATAGGCACACACCATGATCACAGAAGCTTCATTTTTTTGAATATAGGACTACGAATGATACCAATGAAAATTTGGTGGCCAGGAACCATGAAACACTGAACTGAAAACATATGAAGGAGCTAAGTGCCAGAGAAATGCCTGATAAGAATGAATATCCTCCTTCCAGCAGGGAACATGCTCAAGGAGTATACACAAACTTCAGGCAGACACAAAGTTACCAATTGTCATGTCATGGCAAAAGACAAAAATTACTGTTTTAAGCAAATGAATCCTTTGAGACATGGGAATTTTCCTGTATCTCTGTTAACCTGCAGGCATAGGATCTTCTCCCATCCGTGCCATCAGCTGCCTCCTCGAACTAGGGCTGAGACACAGCCCTGGGGATTGCTGCTCCTGGGTGTGGCTGCTTCAGGAGCCCAGACCCAGAAATGGTATTCCAGCACTAGCTAGGAGGATTTGCTGGCTCTGATGTGTCATTTCCAGAAGCACTACCTCTAAGACATCTCAGCATGGCAGACCAGTGAGCAGGAGGGTAAAAGCAGGTTGCCCAATAGGTGGAAGCTGGTAATGGGCGTTTCGTTGCAAACTAACCTTTCTCTTTAAAGCTGTTATTCTCAAGGACTATCCAGATGACCTTACTCGTGATTCGGATTTCACAAAACGGCGTCGCAGCACTATTCATTTACACAAGTCATCATGTATATGGGCAGCATTAACAGTTTTAACAGATTAACCTCTTAACTGCTGGACTTCCCTAAATAAAAGGACAATATCATTTTAAGCTGCACATCCTGGTTACCAAAATTTAAAAAGTTTAATGAAGCTCATACTTCTGACACATTCAGACTAATCGAAAGACAATGAAAAAATAAAAAATAAACCCTTGTTTAAATATCTATCTATCTGAAGAGCTGTAGTGACGAAAAAGAATAACCCAGACTTGTAAACACAGTATTTTTTTCCCTAACATACGTACCCTCCGTACAGGAAAATTATAAGATTCTTCTGACTGAAGAAAAAATTAAGACAAAAAATATTTCTTGAGGTGTATTCTTCAGCAGAATTTTCCTTCCCTGGTTCAGGGAAATAACTCAACATGTGCCTCCCTGCCTTTGATGGCATTGCTGCTACCAGATGTTCGGCCACATTTCAGAGCTTCAGGGAAGTGCTTCACATTTACCTCTAGCCGTTTTTGCTGCTCACTGTGATTTGCTTCACTTTCTACATTTCCAGTGTGGATGTAGATCTCCTTTTCCCTCCTCTTCACTCCCCACAGTTCTCACCACCACTGGCTAGAGACAGTACAAGGTTCTTGGAAACAGTTGAACATGTCCCTCTTTCTAGGAGACATTTCCTTTCCTGATTTGTGGTTAAAGTCAGACACCAGCAGGTCCACAAATGGCTGGGTTTCACTGTAGTATGATGTCCTTATGTTTAAATTGCTTAGAGTCAAACCCTGGGCATTTAAACTCCCTGAAAATTTATATTTGCATTATTAGTTATGGTCTTTCCTTAAACCACAAATGCTGTACAATTATGCCGTTTTGAATTCTCCTTCCATATCCAGGCACATTTTTGCATAAATCAAAACATATAAATATATTTTTTCTATAAAAATAGAAGCATAAATAGATATTTATCTTGGAAAAGTGAAAATGCAGTTGTATGTATTCGGTCTAAAGTGGATGCCTGTGTCAGATAATTTTTGAAAAAATGAATAACAGTACTTAAAGCATGCCAGCTTGCACACTTTCTCAGTGACAGTCACACTGTGACTTCTTTTGTTCAATATATGTTTTAATTGAATAAGTTCCAATAGCTAAAAAAGCTCGACTTCACAATGTAAATAGTCTTGCCATGATGTGTTTTGTCCCCTCTCATATTTCCAACAGATGTGTTACATGGATTGGCAGAAAATAATTTATTGGACCTCTCCTCATGACGGTGATCTAAATGGGAAGTCAGCTTAACACAACTGCTGATAGTGATCTTAACTGCCTAACGAAACATCATTGTTTTGAATATCCTAATTATTCATTAGCTGAATAAATGTCTTTTTCACGTGGGAATGTTTATCATTTTTTGAAGATGAAATATTAGCTTCTTCCTCCTTCTATGATTTCCTTTCATTTGTGTTGATAATTTCTGAGTTACTATCTGAACTGTCTGCAGTCTGTCAATGGATACTTCCCAGATCAGAACAAACATTGCTTCACTTCCATTGCTGTGCAGTGTTTGGTCAAAGACTGTCCATATGGTCATTATGTCCCTGAAAGTCCTACACACCATGGAAGGTAACAGCTTTGCTGTAATACTGCATGGCTCTGATTTTCTCGAGATTCAGTCTGAAATGCAGGCTGAGGCTAGAGAGCAAAAGCACAGCTGATACTTAACCGCGTCACTCCTGACTTTGTCAAGGGCATTCTTCTTATAAGCACATTGATGGAAAATAAGTTCTATCATATTCCCAGTTATATTCAACAGTCAGGCTGGGGTGCAAGGAGAATAGACCTCAACTGTTGTTCACTAAGAGGTGCAACAGCTTTCAAAAAAGGTTGTGAAAAAAAATCTTCAGTAATAATATTGCCTCTTGCTGCCATTGGTTAAATAAAAAAGTATTTCTATGAATCTGCATGTACATTTCACTTGTGAAAGCTCATGTGTAGGTCATGCCAAATTTCTTGCCATTTTTTCATACTCATTACAGGTGTGATACTTGATACCTGTACTTCTACCATTCTGGAAGTGTTAGGATCTGTGGTACTTGTTGCTTTTTATGTCTGCCACCTAAGATTAAAATAATGGGATGAAATTTCTCAGGTGACAGAATAATGCAATGCACAGACACAAGCACCCATGACAATTAGAAATTAATAATTCTAGATCTAAGGAAACTTTTATTAATAATATTTATTTTGAAATGTAAACATATTTCAGAACACATTCTTTGATCAAAAATAGTCTTCATGGGTCAAATAGAGAAGAAAATGTGGTAAAAAGACATCATTATCTTGTGAAATTGATCCAAATATAATGCACAATTGCTGTTTGGCATTTTTCAGAGTAAGAAAATAGATTTGAAAGAAATACCCCTTTCCTGGGATTTCTGTAGATTTGATGGATGCTGTGTCTACTTCATGGGAGTGGGAGGATTTAATCCCTTCCTATGTGGAGGGAAAATACTCTTACCTTGGAGGTTTGAGAATTTAGATGTGTTCATTAACAGTTGGATGAATCTCTAAGGCCAAATCCCACTCGGTCCTCTCACTTCTTTGGTGGGAAATGTGAGGAAGCTGGATACTTCCTTTGCATTAAGACGAACAGGAGGACTAGTTCTAGCTCTGCATTAGATTAGATGGAAGAAATGTGACATGGTATTATGTATTATTACCCTTCAGGGTTATAACAAAACAGGCATGCCCCAAAAAGACAACAGCGTGACATCCAGCAGAGTACATGTGTGTGTTTGGAATTTATGAACTAGTAATATAAGTGCCTACTTGTTTGCCTGGGTACTGAGCTCGTGGGCTGTTAGATTTTCCAGAGGATAGGAATATAACCAAAATCTGGTCAAAATCCTGACAAAAAAAGCTAAAATCTAATCTACCCGTATTGGTAGAGGGCTCTGACATGCCTTTGGAAGATTCTGTCTCTTCAGAAAAAAATCATTACATAAGTGTGAGAAGAAACTGTGAATTCTGCGAATTTTCACTCTTTTACTCTCTGGGTAAAGCAGATATATGGTTTCGTTTGCTTTGGGTTTTTTCAGGTGAACAGAGGTGTGCAATCACCACATGCAAAATTCTGTTGCATAGTCTTTTGCCATTTTCTTCCTTTGCTCGAATACTGAAGGACAATAACAGAAAAGGCATTTAAAAGAACAAACAGGAGGCATTAATCTGCTCCTGCTTCTCTTGTCATATCTCATGTCACTAATCCCCTCTTTCCTTTGCCATTTGTGGCTTAAATTCATGCCTTGTCTTTAGGACTTTTGGAACAGGACTATTCAGTTGCCAGAACAATTGTGTTAAAAAGTGACAGTTGTAGTACCTGAGTGCAGTGAAGATGCATATGCAATATTGTTAATATTGGAATATATTTTTCAACTCCAATTAATTATGACAAAAGGAATTATACTGCTTACATAAAAATGGATAGCTAGTTAGAAGAAAAAGACACAAATTAGTCCCTACTGAGACAGAGCCTGCAGCTTGAGGTCAAAAACTTAGATTAGACACCAGACCATCAATCACAGGAGAGAGCCGTGGGGAACTGGCCTTCCAAAGTTTCAGCTGTTCACACAGTATTTGTTTAAAGAGAGAATAAAGCTGAGCTAGTAGCATAGTTTTCAAATCTGCAGACTGCATGACAGCACCACTGCTTTTGGCTCTGAGGGGCCTGTGTGCCAAGTTAGGAAGACAGAGGAAACAAGAGCCCATGTTAGCTTTTGCTGAAAAAGCACTCTTTTATTGCTTTTATCAAGGCCAATCCCAATGATACTCTACCGTCCATCTGGACTATAAAGGCTGCAAAAACTGAAATCATTCATAGATGTAAAAGTGGTTTGAAAACAGAAGCCATGCGCTCCCATTTAATATCTGTAGCCATTCATACCAAGAGAAAAGGGAAGGCTAAGTGATTATCACAGACTCCTGCATCACCAGTTGAGAATACAGCACATTGTTTTAAGCAGCTTGTCTTCCTGAACTTCTGTGGTAGTATTAAATTAATCCATATCTCAGGAATCAGTTCAACAGCTAATAGAAACCATTAGATTCCTGATATTTTTATGTAACATTGTAACTCTTTCTTTCCCCTCTTTCTTTAAATTCTGATTAAAAAGTTGATGGGACTTAATAAAATCTTTCTATTGATATAAAAATTGTTCAGAAGTTTCAGGAATGTCAGGTTTTAATTTCTTTTTCTTTTACCTCCATCTTACCTCAAGAAGCAATCTCACAACTTCCACATTATCCCCTACTCTGACGTACCCCCTACTGTGATTCACTGGTTTGTGAACTGGAGCCTCACAATCCCCTTGGTGCACTTAGTCTTTTGTGGCGATTAGATGAATTTACAGCGGAGTGTGCTGAATCAATCTGCCCTTGTTTTCTCAACTCATGATGTACTTTCACTTATGATACAAATGGCCACCAGAAAACCCACCCTTTGGTTGTTGCTTGCATGTAGAAGCTTATGAATTCACTGTCTGTTGACAGTCGCTGTTTGGTTACTATCTGGACCTGAATGAAAACAGGGGGTTGAAAGATTTCCCGGTTAAACAAGCCATTGTGATCATTTAGTCTATCTGTAACTCAAAATTGATACTCTTCAGAAGGCTCTGAAACATGAATCACTCACTATCAGGGAGTTAAAGCATTTGTTTAACCCGGTAATCTTTACATAAGAAAAGCTTCACAGTCTTTGCAATTTACACTGCAAAACTACCTAGAGCAGAGGCTTGTGCTCTTACCACGCCAGACTCCCTAATTATTTTTTTCTGTGTTCTGCCAGAATGAGCACTGCAGTGCCCTACACACTGGCACACTCTGCTAAAATATTTGGACCTAGGCAACCTTTGTACACATTGTCACCAAACCTGCAGGTAAGAAATTCCACTCATCTCCTTGTCTAGCAAACTTCCCTTCTCTAAAGGACATATCATAGGATAGGCAGACACCTAAGAACTGACAAGAGGTACTTGTTGAAGCCTTTCTTGTTAGCCCCTTTCTCTTTTGCTGTACAGTTGCAGTGATGGCAATATTCCCAGTGTTAAATTTTAAGATGGTCAGAGAAATGACCAAATTTTAAAATTGATTCTGGTTAGTCATCACCGGTTTCAGATTTCTGTCATTGGAGCCTTCCTGCCCAGTATAGTTGTTCCTCTGTTGCTCTTCAGATATTTAATTTCTACATATGGATTTTCAGGTTATCCTGTCTCCACTTAATTATGCGGAGGTCTATGGAAAGGTAAATAGAGTGCACAAAAAGTGTAAATTATTTCCCAATTTAAATACACAGCAAATTTAACTTATTGAATATCAGCTGGAACTCAAGGCTTCGGGCCATTTTTTTAAGCAGGGCAAAGTTTTGAATAACTAAATCTGAGCATTTAAGTTCAGAGAAAATTTTACACGTAATTTATAGGTTTTTGAAACTGGATGCTTGCCACAGAAATGCTAGCAGGCAGTTAGTTTTTGTGCCATGAGCAGCACTGCAATTAATTCAGGCAAAATCACAAATGTGAGCCACAGCAGAGAAACAGGTGTTTGCTAAAGACTGTGCTAGCCTGCTTAATAACCTCATCTTTCATTCGCTACAAGTCCTCTTAGAAGGGCTAGTAAACATAAAAGCTGCAGAAAGTATGTTCAATTACATCCCAGCATCCCATCATATAACAGCAACCCCAGGAAGATCAAAAAATAAAATGGGCAGCTAGCATCCCAGAAGAAATTAGACTTTTAATTAACCCCACAGATGGAAAAAGTATCTCTGTGGTAGTTTTTTGTATTAATTATCTCTCTTTTACCTACAGGATATAGACAACTGTGGAGGGTCATGCTAAAAACGAGTAATCAAAACAGTCTTCAGTTCTTAACTAGGCTTGCAATGTAAGACCAAGAAACACCATTTGGAAACTAGCACAGAATTG